>SJXQ01006961.1:106473-205396 GCA_006408695.1 Aepyceros melampus | reverse complement strand
CACTGTATAATCATAAGGGATTTGATTTAGGTCATACCTGAATGGTCTAGTGGTGTTGCCCACTTTCTTCAATTTCAGTCTGAATTTGGCAATCAGGAGTTCATGATCTGAGCCACAGTCAGCTCCCGGTCTTGTCTTTGTTGACTGTATAGAGCTTCTCCATCTTTGGCTGCAAAGAATATAATCAATCTGATTTCGGTGTTGACCATCTGGTGATGTCCATGTGTAGAGTCTTCTCTTGCGTTGTTGGAAGAGGGTGTTTGCTATGACCAGTGCATTTTCTTGGCAAAACTCTATTAGTCTTTGCCCTGCTTCATTCCACATTCCAAGGCCAAATTTACTAGACGAACCTTACTGGCAAATAATATCTCTGCTTTTTAATATGCTGTCTAGGTTTGTCATAGCTTTTCTTTCAAGGAGGAAGCGTCTTTTAATTTCATGGCTACAGTCATTATCTGCAGTGATTTTGGAGCCCAAGAAATCAGTATGTGGCCCCCACACACACAAAATAGAAGAGTGGTGTGATTTCCAGCAAAACCTTAGATGTGTGTTGCTACAGCCTCATGCTTAGCTTTACTCCAGGTTCATTGAGAAATAGAAGAATCTGTAGTAAAGAAGAGAAAGAACATGTGATCTCTACTCAGGTGAGCTGACCTGTATTTCACCACCTCTCAAGATGTTCCCTTTTCTATGGAGAGCATGTGATTCTTTCAGAACTCCTTCCCATGCATCACTATGGGCCTGCCTGTGCTCCACGTGGAAGCTGAGAGACTAGAGTGTGCATTTGTGCACAGCTGGAGGTGGAGTCTGGACTCCCAAGGGCCAGGCTTTGATTTTGTTGAATGGAGCATCTGGATGCAGAGTTTTAGAGGCTGGGGAGAGACAAGAGAGGAGAGATGCGGGTGTTGTCAGTTGGGTGGGGCACTTTGGGGGAGCAGAACTATCTCGAGGGAAATGTTAGGAGTCTCTCATAAGTCGTGTATGATCTGAATCCTCTTCATGTCACTTCACGAAGCCCACAGTAATGTCAGGTTTAAATTATTCAGGCTGTCACAGTGTTAAGAGTGTAGGCTCTCAAATAGATTTATTTGAGTTCATGTCCCAACTTTACTGCTTATCAGCTGTGTTGCCATGAAGTTGGAGAAGGCAATGGCACCCCACTCCAGTACTCTTGCCTGGAAAATCCCATGGGTGGAGGAGCCTGGTAGGCTGCAGTCCATGGGGTCACGAAGAGTCAGACATGACTGAGCGACTTTAATTTCACTTTTCACTTTCATGCATTGGAGAAGGAAATGGCAACCCACTCCAGTGTTCTTGTCTGGAGAATACCAGGGATGGGGGGAGCCTGGTGGGCTTCCGTCTACATCTGTAAAACTTGTCTGTTTAATAGAAATAATAATACTCCCGACCTCCTAAGGTTGTGAAGATTAAATGAATAAGTTCATGTAAAGCACTTAGTATAGCTCTTATTATGTAATAAGTGCTCAGCAGAAGTTACCTGCCCTGCTGAGTGGCATAGTTGTTACTGTAAAAATAACTGAGGACACAAAATGTCTCGGTTGGTTGTACTGAGGTCCTGAGCCCTGCTTCCTGGTAGGCATGGGATTAAGAGGGATCCCGCATGTCTGAGTTAGAGAGCAGCACAGCCCCTCCCCAGACCAGTTGCAAGGCGCATGTGGCAGTGAGCCCCAGAGCGCTGTGAGTAATCGGGAGAGCCCATACCATCACCTGGTTTCTAACCTGGTTGGACACCCTCAGGTCACTTGAGGGGAGTGAAGGAATATGGTGAGGAGAAACACAAGCCAGGAACCAAGGCAGGTTGGAAAGAGCTGGGGCTACAGAAAGGTGAAGCCACCCAGAGGATGGCCAGGACCAAAAGGAAGCTGAGTAGGGGTTTTTAACTCCACGTCACCACCTGCAGCTGCCCTCATTGTGTCTGACTATTTCTGCTTGATGCTCACACCTGGCTTACTCTTCTTTGTCATTTTGTGAAACATGTCCACTGGTTATAATAAAACATGGGTGCTTAAATAATTAAATTTGACATTTTATAGAGTTACTTGGTGGGAAATCTTGACACATGACCAAACCAGACCCACCCTAATATTTTCATTTTTTTTTGAACTGTCACTTAAAACTTAAAAAATTTTCAGTTAGAGTTTGATTTGCCCACCCCACCTCTCGACAGAATGGTGAGCAGCCATGTTTCCTGCACAAGGAGAAAGTCCAGTTGCTGTCATCCCAATGTGCAGAGAGAAACAGAAGATAGTAGGAGCAGCACTACAGAGGTGGCTTCTTGTACCCTTTTCATTCCTCTAGTTCAAGGTGTTTCAGCCTTCTGCAGCCAAAATATTCCTTAGTCATTCAGCAGTGTTACTGAATGTCCTCAATATGTAAACACATTACATTAAAGATGAGTTAGTTGGAGATAGTCCCCTTAAAACAAGAGTCTGCAGAAATATAAAATACATTTATATATATATATATATATATATATATACACACACATACATATTTAAAAATGGGTGAAGGTGGTCAACAGGTCCAAACTTATTAAGTCCCAGGGATATGAAGTACAGTATGGTGACTTCAAAGAAGTTAAAGTCTTCCCTGGTGGCTCAGAAGTTAAAGTGCCTGCCTGGAATGCAGGAGACCCGGGTTCGATCCCTGGGTTGGGAAGATCCCCTGGAGAAGGAAATGGCAACCCACTCCAGTACTCTTGCCTGAAGAATCCCATGGAGGGAGGAGCCTGGTAGGCTACAGTCCATGGGGTCGCAAAGAGTCGGACATGACTGAGCGACTTCACTCACTCATGGTGACTTCAAAGAAGTTAAAAGAAAAAATAAGAAAATATAGTCCTTCTGTATAATCATACATATTATTAATATATAAAATATGTAGTAACTGTAAACCAAGACCAAAAAGTCTAGATCCTACAGGATGAAGTGCTGCTGAATTCCCCAAAAGGATGTTCAAGGAAGGGTTTGTGATCAAATTGACACTTGAACC
Organism: Aepyceros melampus; assembly: GCA_006408695.1. Lineage (NCBI taxonomy): Eukaryota > Metazoa > Chordata > Mammalia > Artiodactyla > Bovidae > Aepyceros > Aepyceros melampus. The sequence goes on along the minus strand of SJXQ01006961.1, from coordinate 202,387 downwards.
TGGGTCTTGAGAGATCGGTCTGGTTTAGGCAGAAAGGACTGGGGTGTTCTGTGCAAGAGAACAGTAGGGAAAGGCTCAGAGGCAGAAATGTACCAGGCACATGTGGGGAGCAGCTCATAATTGACTCTGTCTGAACATATGCTTTTCATCTACGGTATTACAGTTGTTTTGCTTCTTATGGCAATATGATTTTTTACTTCTTTAGGCGCTAAATGGGAAAGCCTAGTAAATGTAGTCTTCCCATTCCAGAATGCTATGCTAGCTGGATCCCAGTGGAACATCATCTACTGATTAATCTTGTGTAATTGACTTGCCTGAGACGTTCCCTACTTTCATCACAGTTTTGCTTCACAGTCAAATAGACCTCACCATCTGGAAGTCGTCTTTTTTTTTTTTTAAGGCCAAATTCTCTTTCACAAAGGGCCTATTTTCATTTCTAAGTGTCACATAAAGCCCTACAACATTCTGCTGCTCCTTCTTTGCTTTGAGTTTTCTGTTGTAAAAAGTAAGCAAAACGGTCTGAAAGTGAGTTATATTCTTCTTATCTGTGCTACAATCCAGCACCAAACACACCAGACAAATTCTGACACCTTTAGCTTTCAGCGGGGGCTGCTTGCCTTGGAGTTAGGCTATAGTTGAAAAAGACAAGTTCTGAGCTCAGAATGGGGAAAGCAGCCTGGAGACAATCAGGACAGGCTAAACTCTTAGTGGGCTTAATAAGGAGAGAGTATAAATAGGGATCACATAACCTTACAGAAAATTCCTGCTTATTTTTACTCCTTAGGCAGAGATGCTATGTTTAGCCTTCAGTTACTGTGCTAAACTCACTAAAGTAAGCCTGGTATTTATTTTCATTCCAATCAGTAGCATCTATTCTTTTTCTCAAATCCTAAGTGAATGATGGAATCTACATCCCAGCTGCTCACCTCTAGCTGACACATTGTAACAAGGCACCCCACACTGTAGAAGTGACTGTGCAGCCTTTGCTTTAGGAATCTTTGCTTTTCTATCAATCCAGGGTCTTTCTGAGTTCTCCTTAAGAGGGGACTGACTATTCCTGTCCTCCCATGTTTCTGGTAATGAGCACTAAGATAAAACTTACCTAATTTGACATCTTTTCAGTGAACAGGCATTCATTATATTGAAGACCCTATGAGTCAACTTAGGCAAATCCACCAATCAAAATTCTTGACTCAAGTAAAGAAAACTCGGCCCACCTTCCATAGGCTGACATGGAACTTACTGGTTCACCTACATAATCGATAAGCAAGGAACCTCTGATCCACATGCGTGGATCCAGGCACTCAGATGTGGCTGTTGGGGCCCAGCTCCTGCCATCTCTCAGCTCAGTTTCCCTCTGTGTTGACTCTTCATAGATAAGCACTTTCTTTTTGATTGTAAGATGGTTGCCACCAGCTGGACTGACTTCCTTAAAAGCCCAACTTCAGGAAAAAAGAGAACCTCCTTTCCTTAAAAGTTTGAATGAGGCATTTGAATCAGACATTGTGTGGTGCCTGATTTCTCGTGGTCCACACTGCATCACCTGTCCAGTCCCTTATCCAGTGTCTGTGACTGGAGTGTGGGATGCTCTGCTGGGCTGGGCCTGTGTCTCCTGCTCCTCCTTGCCTGGCTGGAAGGAGAGGGATCTACACTCCAAGCACAAGGACTGTGAGTATTGGGGGTGGGGTGGGGTGCTGTCCCCAGAGGAGAGTTGACCCAGACCACAAGTGTCTACTCTGCAGGCCTTTCTGACATGGATTTGGTGAAGGATTTGGCATCTTTAGATGCCAGGAAGCAAATCTATACTTCTTTTTGTTGTTGTCCCCAATAGTTCCTCACATGTCCTCTGAAAATGTCACTTTTTGAGTCCAAATTGTTGTTGTAGAATGTCTTATTTTAGTCCTAGTTAACTGGCTCCTTCCAGAAGAACATAGTTTATAGTTTTAAAAAATGAAGAAAATATCGTCTTTTTACTTAGCTCTGGTCAAAATTGATCCACTTAAAAAACAAATTTCTGGGAAAAGGTTTCATTATCAGAGCCCATTACAGATCATTAGCAGACACGAGGCAAACACCGGTGTGCCTGGGCCCAGTATCCATTAGTTTAATGACAGTGTTGGGAGGAGTGCATCTGAGCATGTGAGTAATTGGAGGGAATGGCACCTCAAAGCACTGGCCCCTTCTCTTCTGTGAGAGCCTTGAACACACGGGGACAGTGTATCCTCTGGCTCAGCAGCTCTGGGAGCTCCTCAGGCCAGGCCCCTGGGTGGTGGCATCTTTTGGTGGCTTGCCAGAAATGGCCAGGCAGCCAGCAGCCAACTCACTGAGCTCTGCATCAGTCTCCAGCTTGTGGTGACGTTGTCCAAAGCCTACGAGTGTGGATAAGAACTATTCTTCTGCCAGGATCTCATTGAGCTGCTGGAAAATTCCACCTTAGTTTGATCGTCCAGGGCCTGATTCATATTCCTGAGAACAAATTTTGCTCTCAAAAATTGAAAATATAATGATGGGAAGTGAAGTCTCCATAAAATTTAGGATGATGGTGGTGGTGGTGATTGTAGCTAACACTCAGTAAACATGGCTGTACTAGGTTCTTGACATGTATTTACTTATAATGTTGTAATACATGAGGGATTGTTATCACCCCAATTTTACATGTGAGGAAAGAGCACAGAGAGATTGCCTAACTTACCTGAGGGTAGAGGTGGAATTTGAACCCGAGCAGTCAGATTCTAGTATCCCCCACCCTCAATCTCTATGCTTAAAACGCTCTTCTGGAGGTGATTGGATGAGGACAGGCTTCCAAGGTTGGGCACGAAAAGCAGCCCCACCACGCTCTCCCTCTCTCACCTCCATTCCCTGTATGACTAAAGTTCAAGGGCTGGGCAAGTTTGCAAGGTTAAGAAGGACGTAAAAGAATAAGTAGCAGTGAATGAGTGCCTGAAAAAGAGCTCAGGCCAAAGTTTTAAGAGAAGGAGGGAGAGAGAGGAGAACAGGAAGGAGACGGGATAAACTGTAACAAAGGACAGAGAAAATAAAAGACGAAAATGGGGGATTCCAGGGAGTTCGGAGAATGGGGTAAATGTTTAGTGGCCATCTGCTACTGCCAGGCACTAGTCTTGAGATTTACATGATCTAACCTTCCTTACAATCTAGCGAAGTAAACAACCACTTTTTACTGGTGGGGAAACTGAGTTTCAAGTGGATGAAGTGACATCCACAAGGTCACAGAGCTTGCAGGAGGCAGAACCAGGATGTTAAAAAGAGGCCTGTGTGAGCCTCAGGCCAGCAGGTCTTCCTGTCGTCTTGAGGATCAGTCAGGGGCACAGGAGAGAGACTAATCTTTTCTGGCGGTGGTTTGTAGCCTGGATGTGAGCCACAGTTTGGATCTGGAGCTCTGACAGATACTGGGAGATAAAACTGATACAGCCCATCCTTGGCTGGAAGGCACTGGCTGTTTTCTCCCATTTGCAAGGAAGGGAGAGGAAGGGAATGCAGTTTCAGAGCACGCCTCCGTTCTTCCAAAGTTTCTAACTTTCTAGGGTGAACTCTCTAGACCGCAAGTATGCTGGCAGAAGTGCTCGTCTCTCCTGAAGCACTCCATAAACCTCTAATCTCAGGTAAGCAGTGATTTTTCATAGTCATGAGATTTCCTTACATTTGCTCGTTTCTGCCCTTTAAAGACAACAATAAAAGCTTTCCTTCAGAAGCTGACCATCTGTTGTCACTTACACTTTCCTCCAATTGAAGAGGAAGCAGCAGAGTGTTTGCAGTTCAGTCCATCTCTGGTGTCGACACCATCCCAGAACCTACTGATCTCAGTTCCAGTGTGCTCTTCAGTTTGTGATTCAGGGATTGAACTTCCTCTCCAGTTTTTTCCCTTCCCTCCCATTTCTTGCTTGGAAGGTATAACTATGCCCCTAAAGAATGGAGAAATTTCAGTACACTTATCAAAGGAGGGCTTTACGACTTGGGCATCATATCCATTTCAGAAATCTTTGTAGCAACTGTTACATAAGTTGGCTCCTGTTGCCAGCTAAACCCAGCTTTCCACGACTCGTAAGCCTTCACTAAGTGCAGGCATTTGTTTTTTATTTCAGGTCTTTGTGTGCCAGCAAGTTCTGTATGATGTTTGTGCATTTAGAGCCAGTTGCGTGACAGTGCAGGCAAGTGTGCTCCATGTGTCAGGTATTTGGGGACGCGCATCCTCCAAGCACTGGTGATAAACAAAACAGGAGGCTCATGACTCCTTCTCAAAATACATACACAGCAGAGTAAACTTAGACTCAAGAACAGCGGCTTAACAAAGGCTGAATGAAGAAGGGGTTATTCACCATCTGCGTACCCTCCGTTATCTAGCAGCCATGATGAGGAAGGGAAAAATATGAGAGAATGTATAATTCAGCTTTCTGTTCAAAGAAAGCATATGTGTTCATTGAGTTGCAAGTTTTGATATTAATTTGTCATAAGAATCTCTGCATTAATGATTTTGAATAGGACGGTAGACTACATCTTCGCTAGCAGTTTTATCCAGCGTATAAGTCATGCCGCTGTTTCTCTCACTGGTTGTGACTGACTGTAGAGTAAATGCTAAGCTGAAGTACTGAAAGGCCCTTTGTATTTTGGTGTCGAGAGGAGAACAACCTTGACAAAGCATGTGGCTTTTTGGTTGCAGAGATGATGGGAAGGTGGAAGCTCTCTTAGAAGAAGGCTGTCCTGTGTTGCCTCAGCCCTGTTTTGACAGGTGACTCTAAAGTTTTTAAGAATATAAACACCTGTAGTGCAGATACCTGTGTTGATGAAAAGAACATACCAGCGGCACAGATTATGTTTTATTGAGGAAATGAAGCAGGCTGATAGAAGTCCTTGTCACCATGGAGTTCGTTTGAATTCAGCAAGCCAAGTAGCTATGGTGTGCTGATACTGTGCTGGGTGCCTGGAATTTAGGATTCCGTTCCTAAGAAGACCTGCTCCCAGGTCCCTTCCAGGTGGCCTGGCAGTGCTGCGAGGGAAGTAGGCTCAGGACGCCGTGAGATCCAGAGGAATCCTGGATCCCTGTGGGCTGCATCTTGGGAAGTGAAGTTACCCATGTGAAGACAGGAGACCTTGTAAGCCATCGAAAATGCTCAAACACATAAAAGGAGGCAAAGATACTGAATGTTCAAGAAAGGCAAGCCATTCTGCAGTTTGTGCAAGAAACATGGGGCCTGGGAGAAAGAGGAGTCAGAAGACTGCAGCATCACCCCAGGGCCAAAACTCACAACAGATGTATTTTTAACATGGGGCCAAGATGTTTCTAAAAAAAAAGGAGGTGGCTTTGGATTGTTTTGTTAATAGTAATTACCATTTTCTTGATTGTTTAATTAACTTCAGGCACTTTGCTTAGCAATTTACCTATGTGTTATTTTACTTAATCCTCACAATCAGCCTCTGAGGTAGGTATTGTTTTCCCATTTTATAGAGAGGAAACTGAGCTGTGGAAAAGTTAAATAATTGGCTCACAGTCCAGGCATTTCAGCTCCAGAAACTTCTCACCAACTTGTTGTTTGGGAGTTTGGTTTTTTTTTTTTTTTTTTCTAAGGCTTGTGTAAGTCCAAAATTAGAGCCCCCATAGGATGAGATTCCTGCAAGACACTGTGTGGAAGGGAGGGAAGACCTTGACCTAGATTCTGCACTAGGCTCCCTAAACTAAGAGGTTTTACCTTACAGAGAATTTTTGTTTGGTGGAGGCGGCTTGGATGCCGAGTCTGTTCTGCCCAACAGGATGAATTGGGTTCTGGCAAAGCTGAATACCTCCTCCTCCCAGGATTCAGCTCTTGCTCAAGGGCAACACCAAAACTCCCTCAGCTTTGGAAACCATCCGTTAGCTCTAGAAGAGAGGAGAGGTTTCATCTTCCTGTGTGTAGCACCAGGGAGGCTGCCATCCATTTCTTCTGAACATCCTCTCCATGTTGTTTAGGCATCATTGTGTTTTAAAAGAAAAAATGGCAGTAAGTAGGACAAAACGTCAGTATTTAAGCAGTGCCTTTCCTGTCCTATTCCAGCTCTGAGATTCTGTCCCATTAGAAGGCAAAAGATGGGAAACAACCTGTGTGTTCTTTGGTAAAGGTGTAGCTGGGTAAGATCCATGTCTGCAGTGAAATATGATAGGGCCACTGAAAAGAAGAAAGGGGCAAGGCTTTAGGGACTGTGGAGCTAGCAGTCTGGAGGATATATTAAAGAAAACAAGCAGTGTTCAGAACAGTGTAAAAACTTGCTACTATTTGTTTTTTTAAAGAAGAGGGAGTCACACATGGGTGCCCACGCAGGCACATCCATACACATAAGCTTGTATATTCATGTTCATATCTCCAGAAGGAAATACAAGCAACTCATAATGATGGTTACTTCCAAAGAGGGAGTCAGTGGGAAGACAGACTTACTATTCCCTATTGGTGTTTTAATATTGATACCCTTTTATAATGTTCAGAAATTTTATCAACTGAGGTAATATCCATTCAGAGCAATAAATCAATATAAAAATTAAATGGAGAAACCTCCCCATTCTCCAAACAAGTTTTAGGATATTCATGTTTTATTTATAGATATAGAGGTAGACCTCTAGCCCCTGGCTATGAATTATCCATCATGAGAGTATTTTAAATCTGTAGTTTATAACCAGGCAACCTTGGAGCAATATAGGATTACCTAGGATCACAGGTAATTGGAGCCTTTATCTAAATACTGGCTGATACACTACATCTGAGTTTCTACACAAGTGAGCAAGGAAGTACTATATTGAACTCATAAGCCTCATACCTGTCAGGGACTGATAAGTGCCCCTGGGCAGGTTCTTTGATATGTGTCCAAGTCCATTATCAGAGATAAGCAAGCTTAAGTGTAAACCTGTGATTTAACTACATTTCAAATTTGATACAGAGCTACAGGAAGAATGCCAGAGAACATCTGCTGCTCCAACTCTTTAAAAAGATTTTCCTTTCCTATGTAAAAGGAGCCCCAGAGTCTCTCTCCTGTTTATGGCTGTTTAGGTGACATAAGAGCTAGCTCTTACTTTCTAGTGCTTCACAAGTGACCTCAGTGGTTGTATTATTTTAACCAGGAAAGTTCAGGCCTCTTGGGTCGTGCTTACAGCTGGCAGAGTTTATAAGCAGAGGGACTGATAAACACCATGAGAGGCAACCCAGGGTACGCATTAGGCAAGATGCTTAGGGACGTGGTGCTCCGGTGACACTAAGGGAAAGCCTGTTTGCTGTCATCTTGTCGTGAAGAAAGGGTGTCTGCCACACTGCAGCTTTGCACGATAGTTTTCTCTTGAAAATATGTGTTTCCAGAAATGTTTTAGGAGAACAGCTTTTTTTTTTCCTTTTACCAATTTTTTAGTGTTTATTAGAAGAGGCTGAAAAAATTATACACGTCCTCTTATGAAGGATTATGGATACCAAAATGTAGAGGATTCCTAATACATACCTAGTCCTGAAATTCTATCTACTTTCTAGTATACTTGATATACTTTGTTTTTTGCAAAAACAGGCTTAGGTTTTTTTTTGATTCTTAGGTTTGGGAGAGAACTGGCATAAGGAATTTTTTTTTAACCAACTTTGACGTTTTTCCCCTCTCTTTTTAAATTTCTCATCTGAAATACGACCTGTAAAAGAAGACAAAATCATCTTTATGAGATATGTGTCATCTGTAAGCTAAAGATTGGCTATGCATTTGTCCCTTAAGAAAGATGAAAAGTCATGTCATCTGTGTAGTGAGATGTCTGCTGCTTAGTCAATTACAGATAATCTGATTATCAACATATCAGGCCATCAAGTCTACTTGTGTATTTGTAAACATAAGCTTACTTCTTAAATGGTGGGCTTTCATCCTATGGGACTTTTCCTGTAAAGTGAATTTCACCTGGGAAATTACTTCTGCTGGCAAGGGAGCTCTTTAGGCTAGAGAGTGACTTCTAAACCCTGTAACCTGTGGATGTCTCCAACATGTGTTTAGTCCTTCCCCCAGTTCGTCTTTCTGGGAATATCACCTCTATGCTTACATACATTAAAGTAGAAGCCCTTTTACCATTGGATATACAGAGAGTGAGTCTACACTCATGGCTGATTCATGTCGATGTGTAGCAAAACGAATACAGTATTGTAAAGCAAAACAAACTAACAAATATTAATTAAAGAAAAAAAATAAAAAATAAAACTGAGAAATTAAATTGAATTAGCCCTAGGGTAACTTGGAAAGGATTTTAAATGCTAATATTAAAAAGCACTTAGAAAGACTGTTCATTTTAGAGCCTGAGGAGGGAAATCCTTTAGATGAGCGTTTAACATAAACCTAAATGGCAGACCATTAGGCAGAAATATAGAAATGGCATGGAAACTTAAAATATCATAATGTAGATTTCTGCCGTTTAAAAAGAAAAAAGGCATCTAAGTATTTTATCATCCTTATGCAATTTTCAGCTCATAATCTTGAAATCCACAAATGCCTTTAGGGTCCAATAAGCAAAAGATATAGTGTATTGCAAGGGAGCATGAAAGGGGGTAACTAGTTTCCTGGAGAGCAAAAATATTAGTTACATTGAGTCAGGCTACAGCATCAATTTGCTTTGGTTCTGACATTTATCTGCCATTACTTTGAGCAAAAACTGGACCTCTGTATTCTAAGGACGGTATAGCTCAATTCATGTTCATAGCCCAGGTATAAATTTAGTAGTTTCACTCCTCTTTCACAGTCCTAGTTTAAGTGACAGATGATACTATCACTCTAGTTGGATACAGCATAGCATTAATCATAACACCTCTTCACATTATCACCCAGTGTCTTTGTCACTAAAGTGATTGTCTTTGGACCAGGAACCCTCTTACTTGTCTTTGTACCTTCAGCCTATCAGAGCACTGCTTGGCTGACATTTTGCCACCAAGTGGGTGTTGAATGAAAGAATCGGGATATCAGATGGCATCACAAGCCTGTAGGGTTTGAGTCCATGAAATGTATGTGAAATCACCAACCATAATGTTACCCAATGTGGGCAGGCCTTATCAAATGCCAAGATGCTCTGTTACAGTTGACGACCAGGCTGAGAGCCTGCCCGTGACAGCGTGTAGAGAGTCGACATGTACATGTATTTTATGTTCACGTGGACCCATAGCTATCTTGAAAACAAGGTGCCATCAGCAAACTACAAGTTTAGAAAACTTCCTAGGAGGTTTAGAATCTGGCTGGCGCTATAAGAGTAGTACTACAAAATACACTGATAGGGTTCCCGCTTTTCAGAGCCCGTTTTGTTTGATGTTTGCATCGACTCCAGTCGCAGCACTTCGCACGCTGTGTTCTAGTTGCCCACTTACTCCTCTCACTCTTGCACTAAACTGTACCGTACCTCACACCTGTGCCCCTTTCTGGTTCGTGGCTGTGTCCCTGGCACTTGGCAGTACTGTTAGCAGGTGTCTGATAAATAAGGACTGACTGGCTGAGGAATGAGGGCAGCTAGCGCCTACATTTTGTGAATGAGAGGAACTGAGTCTGAGAGGGCTGGGTTAGGGCCTATTCACATGGGTGTGGCAGTCTTCAGCTGGAAAGCTACCCTCCAAGCTTGGACCTTCTTATTCCAAGTTTTGTGCCCTTCCTGTGGAATCAGCACCAGAAAAAAAAAACAGCATCATGCTTATTGTGTGGGGTTAACAACTTTGTGAGTAACGTGGAAAGGCAGGAGATTGCCGTTCCCCCTGCCTGGCATCCCGCCCCCCTCCCCGACCTGCACTTGCTGACATCTGCTGGCCCTCTCTGGGTCCACTGTGAGCTCCCTGGAGAGCCTTCCCTGACCCCTTTGCCCTCGACTACACAGATTTCCCAAGCTGTCAAAGTAGCCAGGGCCAATGTCTGTCTGTAGATTTCTGTCACTGACACAAGTACAGCTGCCACCATCCTGCCAGGGCTCCAGTGGCGCTAGTGAGCTGAGTGAGATGTTCACATTTTCTCACTGTCAGCCCCCTTTGTGTCCCTCGTGGCTCAACGGTAGAGAATCTGCCTGCAGTGCAGGAGACTTGGAGGTGATCTCTGGGTTGGGAAGATCCCCTGGCGAAGGAAATGGCAGCCCACTCCAGTATTCTTGCCTGGAAAGTCCCATGGACAGAGGAGCCTGGCAGGCTATGGGGTCACAAAAGAGATGGACCCAATGACTAAACGACAAGCCGGGAGGCAGCCTGCTTTGACCTCATTTTTCATATGGGGGACCTGAGGCTCAGAAAGGTTATCTCCCCCGCGCTGGGTCACACAGTGTCACAGAGCAGACCAAGAGATGCGTCCCATGACTCCAGGATGCTGAGCCCACCACACCCCCCTTAACTAACTGCAGAATAACCTTCTGTTTAGATGCAGTTTCCTCACTGGGCTGGACCTTACTGCTTTTCAGCATCCAATCTTTCCCAGCATCATGGAGGTGTTTAGTAAATAGATGTTGGGTAGATAAGCAGGTGAGGCAGCAAGGAGAGAGCTGTGTGACCCCAAGTGTAAACAGTAGTCGTGTCAGCTTCTCAGACCAGACCATCCACGTGTGATGCTTTTCGTGACCGTGGCTTTCTCATCTTCTGGCCATGCTCCCTCCCCTGCACACTGCCCTTGCGACTCAGAACAGACAGTGAGCCGTGGTTGGAGTCAGGCTTCCTGGCATCACCCCCCTCCCCCCTCTACCTGGGGCAAAGCTCACAGGAGGGAGGCAGGGCCCTTAACTCCAGGCTGTAAGGTGGCCACTTCAAAAGGATTCAGAGGGAGACATCTTGAGCTTTCTTCAGCTTTTCTTGCCTTGGGCAATTTGCCCCCAAATAGCCCTTTTATTTCCCTTTTTTTTTTTAAATCTGGAGTTACTTCCAGTGTTTGGAAAATTCACACTTGATTTGTTAATGTGGGGAAAGTTCTGTGCTGAATTTTTTTCATCCCTATTCTTGAGACTAAATATAGGCATCTCTCCTGTTTCCACTTCCTCCCCCGACTCCACCCTCCCCTCTCAGCCTGGGCTTTGTCCCCAGCTACCCTGCTGACACTGCTTCTCACCAGGTCACCAGGGTCTGCCCTGTCAAACCTTGAGGATCCTTCTCAGCCCCCACCTTGCTTCATTGCTGGCAGTATGGGGCATGGTCAGTGGACTCCTCTGTTTAAAGTCCTCTCTTGGCTTGTCTTGGATGGCACCACACACTCTTAATTTTCTTGCTCGCTCTCTGCCTGTCTCTTCTGAGGGTTCCTTTTCTCTTAAAAATTATTTCTTCTTAACTCTTCAGTGGATCACATCATTTTCTGTGGTTCCAGTGCCAGCAACATGCTGAGGACTCTCTGTATCCTGATCTTCTGCCTGTTCCCATGTGTCTGCCTTAGACCCAAGTGTCCAATTGTCTGCCAAGCCCCAGCAGCAGCCGACTTCATGCACGAATGCTTCCTCTCATAACCCTGCGTTTCCTGTTTCCATGTATTTTACCACTCTCCATCGGGTGCTGGAAACCTGGCCAGCTTCCTTTACTTCTTTTACTGACTTGTCACCAATCATCTGTTCTGTGCTTAGTCGCTCCATTGTGTCTGATTCTTTGCGACCCCATGGACTGTAGCCCACCAGGCTCTTCTGTCCATGGGGATTCTGTAGGCAAGAATACTGGAGTGGGCTGCCATGCCCTTCTCCAGGGGTTCTTCCCAACCCAGGGATCAAACCCAGGTCTCACTTTGCAGGCAGATTCTTTACCGACTGAGCCGTCAGGGAGGCATCAGTTATCTAGACCTGTCATCTCTGGCTCTCTCATACCAGCCCATTTGTCTCTGTTCCTCCTGCCTCCACCCTAGCCCCAGACCTTCTGGTGTTCTTTACCCTTGACTGGTCCCTCCAGCTCATGCTCTGTACTGCAACCCATGGGATGTGCAAACCTGAGCTCCCCTGCTTCTTTACAGTCTTGATACCCCTCCCCCACCATTGATACCATAAACTCCAGAATCCTTGTTAACTGAGAGGCCCTGGGTGATATACCCCTGCTTGACCCTGTTTAAACCCTGCACTTGGGCCAACTGAACTTGTTTCACTTCCTCAACCTTGCCCTGTGCCTTTTTACCTCTGGAGAATGTTGTGTTATTCTCCTTCAGGGGTCACTTCCTTCAGAAAACCTTCCATGATTCTTCCTGCTCGCCCCTGTTCTCTCTCCTAGACTGTGTAGAGAATCCCTGGGTATTAGGGAAGCACTTACCCACCCCCTCCCCCCCCCACCCCCATAGGGTGTAATCACAGTGTGTTGTCATTGCCTGGTCATTTGTCTCATACTCTGTGGGCCAATGATGTTTTCTCCATCATATTCCTCAGCACCCAGCACGGTGCCTAGAACTTAGTAGTATAGATTTATTTTTTATAGGAGTGAGTAAGCACATAAAATACTTTGAAAAAGATTTCTGAACAATCAGTTTTGCAGAAAGTAGAACTCTTCCCCCTACTTGGGAAATGGCACTCACCTTTGAGATTTTTCAGTGGGGGTTATTTTTTGTTTTTAATTCTATAAGCACATCAAATGTTTAGCAATGCTTCAGATTCAGGAAATTGTTTAGAACTCTCCAGTGCCTTCTAGTTGAACACAGAATAAAATCTCAACTGTCTGTCCTGGCCTGTGTGACCTGGCTCTGACTGGTTACCTTACCTGACCTCTCCTGCCTCACTTCATATGACCATCTCCCTTGCTTGCCATGCTCCTATGCTTACTCTGGTCCTCATACAAAACACACTCCATTCTTGCCTCAGGACCTTAGCAACACCTGTTCCTGCTGCCTTAGAAGGATCTTCCCTGATCCTCACATACCCTAGCCTGCCCTGACCCTTCCAAAGCCCACCCATCACTGTCTACCATCACTGTCTCCTTGTTTTATTTTCTTGATAGCACTTTTCCTCTGCAATCTTATCTTGCCTCCTAACTGACTTGCTTGTTGTCCATCTCTTCTCAAGATACTCTAAACCCCATGAAAGTAAGCATCTTACTGTTATTATATATCACATAGTATCCCCAGCAGTCCTGGCTCACAGTACATGCTTCATAAGTATTTGTTGAATGAAACCATTTTAGTTTGGGGGGAAAAAAAAAAACTTGTTTGTTCATGAGTTAAGAATTCCTTTATCCAGAGGTAGTCATTAACATAGAAGATGTACCAGATAATTTCTCATCTGCCTGAAGTACTTGACCAAATTATCCACATAGCAAGTGAGTTTTTGTAGACTCATCACCAGTTGTATCAGGCCAGAATGTCCTGAAGTTTCCTAGAAATAGAGACAAATTCTTTGCTCTCTGGATGGTGGCCTGGCCGTGTCAGTTGTTAAGTAAATAGTCACTCTTCTTTAGCCACTCCATTCTCAAATTCAGATCCTTTGTAAGTAGTTGTTTCCATAAATCATGTCAAAGAAACTATTTTTGCAAGGTATGGCCCTCAGTTAATCATAGTGCACCCGATCCTTTACAACACAGATCCTTTGGAAAGTTGATGCTACCACTTGCTGAAAGCATGTTCCTCTAGTTTTGACTCCAGCTGAACACAACATATTGGCAACAGGAAGGCTAGTTTAGAGTTATTCTCCTTGCGCCCTGTGCAGTTTAAAAGTGGTGCATGAGCCTGTTTCTTTTCCTGGATATGGCCTATCAGGGAATTTGGGCTCTTCCTTGTGGAAACATAACCTCTCAAGTAAACGTATCACTTGGCCCTGTACTTCTGGAGATGAGGGCAGGAGGTGAGTTGGGGGTAGGCCGAGAGCGAAAAACGTCCTGGAAGATTTTCTGTGATTTTCCAGAACACCAAATTTGTGTATCTGTGCTCCTTATCTGCCGGTGGTTTCTGGTGGGGAATTGAGCTAATGAGTGCAGAGCTCTCTGTGACCTGCCTTGTAATGAGCCCTAAGTAAATATTAACTATTCCTACTTTTCACTCATCTCAGCTGCTATTCTGGAAGGACATATGACCCTAGGCTTTGGGGCGAAACCACCAGGAGTTTGCCCCCCACCCTGAGCAATTGCACAACACACAATCAGTCTGTCATCTTCTGAGGAGCAGCTTGCAGAATGAGTTGGCTCTAGGCAACTCATTTCTTGAGCTCTTCTCTGCCCACACGTACCACATTTTACCCAGAGAGCAACAGCTGTACCCTAGTGGAAATTCCCCCAGGGCGCTCACTGCCTCTGGTAATGGGCAGAGCATACCAGGGGAATGGCTTCCCTTTCCCGCTCCCAGTGTCCAGCACCGGCACCCAGATACCAGTGGAAGCCCTGAGGCTCCACAGCAATAACCCTGCCCCTCACAGACATCAAAACAAGCCTTTCTTTGTGGTCTCTATAAGCAGGCAGAGAATTCTGATTGGGGAGATGGAGAAGGCAGTTGGGGAAAGACTCCTTTTTCTTAGTTTCCATAGAATTTTGGATAACTTGTAGTTCTTGAAAACTGTTCTGTCTCTTTTCCCCAAGGGAGCCACGTCATTTGAAGTTACCTTTGCCCCTGGTCCAGTAAGGGAGTAAGGCATTCAGATTCTGAAAGTTTCATGGAGGGAAAGGGGTTAAGGGAAAACAGCATATGTGTGTACACACTGATGGCCTGAATATTACATTATCTATTTCAACAAATAAACTTTAGACCAGATCAGTCTATCAAATACAGAGACAACATTGATCTTTCAGGAGCAATTTGCCAACTCCAAAATGCCAGCTGTCCCTTCTTGCCTGTTGGGAGTAGGAGAATGCTTCTTTTTCACTAGCTGAAATATTCATTATGAATATTTGAGCCTCCAACCCAAATTATCTTTTTTTTATCACATATCCTTTTATCTCCCCTTTAAAAAAAGAACATGAGGAACATTCCCTCTTAAGGACATTGTACCTGCTGGAGTATCTCTGGTATCAGTCGCAGCTGAGGTGTCATGGGGGTGACTGGGCTTGTTCGCTCTCAGAGTGTGTGTCCCTACTATGTATAAGCTCATTCATTCCCTTGCTATAATTCAGTGTTCGGACTCAGCTTGCTGATTGATGGATTGGAGGAAGCCAGTAATTCTCAATTCAGGAGAAGACGCTAAGGCAGAACAAACCTCCCTTCCCTTCTCTCACCACTCCCTTATTCTGAAACAGTGCAGTGGTTCAGGGCAGGCTCCTCTTAGAGCTCTCATTTACTTTGGAATAACGATTCGAACTTAGATGCGATCCACCCCATTTTTGTCTCAGTGGTTTGATGGGCTTGTTTGACAGAAGCAACAAAATTCATATACCCAAGAGAAGAAGAAGGGAAGGTCTGTGTGTGAGGTCAGAATGGCCCTCTGTGGGTAGGATTCTGAAGCAGCATGACCGTTGCTGGGAATAGTATGGAAATAGGTGTCAGAAGTCTCCAGATGGCCTAGCCCTTTGCTCAGTCATTGCGCTCTTAGTATTTATCATAAGGAAATAATCACAGGTATTTGCAAAGGTGGAGGAACTTTCACTGCAGTATTACTTATGATAACAAAATAATTTAAATGTCCAACAATGGTGATGATTTGGTAACTATCACACAGCCATGGCCTACAGTGCAGCTATTAAAATTCTTGCTGCTGATAAACTTTATTGGCATGAGAATATTTTTATAATAAACCACTTTGTTAAAAAGAAAAGCAGAATAAAAAAGTATGTAGGTTATAGTGCCATTTTAATGGGCAAAACAGATACATACGAATGCATATATGTACCTGCAAAGGTTCTGGACCAGTCAATGATATGCGGTACCTTTTGTCAGGTTGGTTTTGTTTCTTTTTTTTTAGTTGTTTTTTAATCGAAGGATAATTGCCTTAGAGTATTGTGTTGGTTTCCGCCAAACATCAATGTGAATCAGCCATAGATATACATATGTGCCCTCCCTCTTGAGCCTCCTTCCTACCTCCTTCCCCATCCCTCCCCTCTAGGTTGTTAAAGAACCTCGGTTTGAGTTCCCTGAGTCACACAGCAAATTCCCCTCGGCTATCTGTTTTACAATGGTAATGTGAGTTCCCAGATTACTCTCTCCATACATCCCAGCCTCTCCCCCCTCCTCTCCCTCCGTGCCCTTGAGTCTCTTCTCTGTGTCTCCATTGCTGTCCTGCAGAAAATTTCATCACTGCCACCTTTCTAGATTCCATATGTATAGGTTATTATGCACTATTTGTTTTTCTCTTTCTGACTGACTGACTTCACTTTGTATAATAGGCTCTAGGTTCATCCACCTCATTATAACTGACTCAATGTGTTCCTTTTTAGGCTGAGTAGTATTCTATTGTATATATGTACCACAACTTCTTTATCCATTCATCTGTGAATAGACATCTAGGTTGCTTCCATATCCTAGCTATAGTAAATTGTGCCTCAGTGAACATTGGGGTACATGTGTCTTTTTCAGTTTTGGTTTCCTCAGGGTATATCCTAGTGGTGGGATTGCTGGGTCATATGGTGGTTTTATTCCTAATTTTTTTTAAGGAATCTCCATACTGTCTTCCATAGTGGCTGTATCAATTCACATTTCCACCAGCAGTGCAAGAGGGTTCCTTTTTCTCCACACCTTCTCCAACATTTATTGTTTACAGACTTTTTGATGATGGCCATTCTGACTGATGTGAGGTGATACCTCATTGTAGTTCTGATTTACATTTCTCTAAAAATGAGCAAAAATTGTTGAGCATACTTGCTTGTGTTTATTAGTCATCTGTATGTCTTTGGAGAAATGTCTTTTTAGGTTTTTCCCCGGAGAAGGCAATGGCACCCCACTCTAGTACTCTTGCCCAGAAAATCCCATGGACGGAGGAGCCTGGAAGGCTGCAGTCCATGGGGTCACTAAGAGTTGGACAAGACTGAACTATTTCACTTTCACTTTTCACTTTCATGCATTGGAGAAGGAAATGGCAACCCACTCCAGTGTTCTTGCCTGGAGAATCCCAGGGACAGGGGAGCCTGGTAGGCTGCCGTCTCTGGTGTCACACTGAGTCGGACACGACTGAAGTGACTTAGCAGCAGCAGCAGCCTCATTTTGATTGGGTTGTTTGTTTTTCTGGTGTTGACTTGTATGAGCTGCTTGTATATTTTGGAAATTAATCCTTTGTCAGTTGTTTGATTTGCTAAGTTTTTCGTTTTATTGAAGTATAATTGACTTGTAACATTGTATTGATTTCAAGTGTAAAATATAATGATTTTATATTAATATTGATTGCAAAATGACCACCATAATAAGTCTAGTTAACATATATAGTTACAAATTTTTTTCTTGTGATGAGAACTTTTAGGCTCTATTCTCTTAGTAATTTTCAAATATGCAATAAATTATTCTTAACTATAGTTGCCATACTGTATATTGTACCCCGTGACTTATTTATTTTATAGATGGAAGTCTGTGCGTTTGGCTGCTCTCACGGCCATTTCCCTCCCCACTTTGCCTCCAACAACCGCCAGTTGTTCTCTTGGTTTATGAGCTCAGTGGGTGTTGTTGTTTTCAGTTTAGATTCTTACATATAAATGAGATGATGTAGTGTTTGTCTTTTTTTGACTTATTTTACTTAGGATAATGCCCTCAAGACCCATCCATGTTGTCACAAATGGCACCATTTCTTTCTTTTTTGTGGCCACATGATATTTGTGTGTGTGTGTGTGTTAGTGTACCACAACTTCATTATTTGTTCATTTGTTGATGGACAGTTGTTTCCATATCTTGGCTGTTATAAATAATGGTGCAATAAACACAGGGGTCCAGCTATCTTTTCAAGTTAGTGTTTTCATTTTGTTCAAAGTGGAATTCCTGGATCATTTGGGAGTTTTATTTTTAATTTGGGGAGGTTTTGTGTAGTTTGAAGTTTTGCCTATTTATTGTTTTTTTCATTTCTACATTGAGTACAAATTGCTTTTATAGCTAGAAACAGAAATGATGGTTTTCTTTTTGTATTTAAAAAATACATATTTATGTGTTAAAAATATATATTTGGGGAACACGCTCCCCTCTTTTTTCTTTTTTTTTAAATTAATTTTTATTTTTTTAGTTTGTTTTGCTTTACAATACTGTATTTGTTTTGCTACACATCGACATGGATCAGCCACGAGTGTACATGAACTCCCAATCCCGACCCCCATCCCCTCTTTTTTCAAAAACCAAAACAAGAGGGTGGGGAGAAGGAGAGAAAGTGAGCTGGCTTTGGATATTTGAATTAAGCAAAGCCCTGGCATCCTTCTTCCTGGTCCTGGTTAGTTTTAGTTTGGAAAAGGCAGGTATAACTGCCCAGAACCATAGGTCATCTACTCCTTTACTTAATTCTGCTGTTTTGTCAAGCTCAGAAAGTATCAATACTTGCTGTTGTGTCAAGGGCACTCTGCAGGTGCCAGAGATGGCGCCTGGCCCTTTATAGGCATAGAGTCATACAGTCCTTACCTTACCAAGACCCTTTGAGATAACAAAAGGGTCTGTTATTCAAATGAGAGTGATTTCAAATGGTTTTCAAATGAGAGTGAGGTGGAGTAGTAGGGATTCCCACCTTCACACCACCTGCCCCCACAGCCCTTACTCTTCCCTCTCAGCCTTGCATTTCCTGTGGGAAGTTTCTCAGTGATTCTTCCCTAGACCGTTCTTAAAAGACCTTCCCTATTTAAAGACCCAGCATTTAGTCTGTTGGCAGATATGAGGACAGGGAGAGGGGAAGTTAGATGTTGAGAACCCTACAGTTTAGAAGGAAAAGATGAAAAGGAAGCTGCTGCCGTGGCCCGGGTGCCACCTCCAAGAAACTAAGCCTTTCATTGAGTCCTAATGTCGAGGGTCTGGCTCAGCCTACCTTGGCCACTTAATGATGGTGACCCTGGCTGCCCAACTTGAAGAAAGATTATAAGAATGAGCAGCACCGTTTCCAGAAGCTTTGGTGTGATGCTGCTCTTTAGAACTTGTAGTCATCCTTGGGGGAAGGCCTACCCCAAGAAAGAAGTACTGCTCACGACTCTGTCCCTCCACCTGCCCTCTCCATGTGGGCTTCTCAGGAAGCTGTCAGCTGTGCACCCAGGAATTCAGATTCTCTCCCTGGACACCCCGAGAATGAGTGTAGATAGGTGGATAGTGCTTGTCCTCCTCTCTTCCCCAGGCCCACTCCCCTCAGCATCACCAGCTCTTCTATGAGAATCAATGGAAAAATAGACACCTTCTGCCACCCTGCCCTGAAAAAGAGTCTGGGGATTAATTAAGGTTCATGGATGTGCCAGAGCTCAGCATTGACACCTCTTCTTGAACATGAGCTTCTGGGCTTTAAGCATTGGTTATTTGATCCCTGTGGACCGATCTGTCCCTGGTAACACAACCTGAGTGCCTGTGAACTTGTCTGTGTGTTTTCCACCGGGGGCTTTGCTGTGCAGACACATGTGACGGGGCTATGCTCAGACAAATGATCCTGGGGTGAAGCCTTAGAACTGGAGGCAGATTACTTCTTCTTGCTTTTTGGTTTGGAACTGGTGCAGTTTGCTGTTCATTTCCCTTCTGTTTGGATCAATGCCTTCAGATTTATAGATGGTACAGTGCTGAGTCCTTAAGTCTACTTTTCACTTTGAAATAGAGGAACCACTTTTTCAGGAGAAGTCAAGCATATCCTAATCATCATAATTGTTGTTGCTCAGTCACTAAATCATGTTCGACTCTGCAACCCCATGAACTGTAACCCACCAGGCTTCCCTGTACTTCACTATCTCCCAGAGTTGACTCAAACTCATGTCCATTGAGTTGATGATGCCATCCAACCATCTCATCCTCTGTCTCCCCCTTCTTCTCTGGTCCTCACTATTTCCCAGCACCAGGGTCTTTTCCAGTGAGTCAGCTCTTCGCATCAGGTGGCCAAAGTATAGGAGCTTCAGCATCAGTCCTTCCAAAGAGTATTCAGAGTTGATTTCCTTTATGATTGACTGGTTTGGTCATAGCTACAATTTAGTGTATGTTTACTGTGATCAACCCTGGGATTTCTTTGGAAGGAATGATGCTAAAACTGAAGCTCCAGTACTTTGGCCACCTTATGCGAAGGGTTGACTCATTGGAAAAGACCCTGATGCTGGGAGGGATTGGGGGCAGGAGGAGAAGGAGACGACCGAGGATGAGATGGCTGGATGGCATCACGGACTCAATGGATGTGAGTCTGAGTGAACTCCGGGAGTTGGTGATGGACAGAGAGGCCGGCGTGCTGCGATTCATGGGGTCGCAAAGAGTTGGACACGACTGAGCAACTGAACTGAACTGAACTTACTATGTACCAAACTTCAGTATGCTAAGTGTGTTATATGTATGATCCCCTTTAATTCTCACCAATCCTCTCAGATAGAGTTATTAATTATCCACATTTTAAGCAGGAGAGGAAAATGAGGAGCACAGAGGTTCAATTGCCGACAGTCACACTGTGAATTAAGTGGCAGAACCAAGATTCAAAGCTTACTGGAGCTCTGACTCCAGACTCTTGCACTTAACGGTTAATTCACCATTCTTAAGAATAGTGTTTTTATTTATAAGCCATTTATCAAACAGATAACATATGGAAATACTGAGAAACTTCCAAACCATTTTTCTTTCTTTTTCTGTGTAATGTTATTTATAAGATCTTGGAACTGGGATTTATCTGCTTCAACAGGTTCTAGGGCGCTCCAGGCAAATTCCCTGTAATTCAGCTCGCTGTGTTTGCATCAGCCATCTACCAGGCCTTCTGTGCACCAGGCCCATGTAGGAAGTGTCCTGGGGACTCTGTGAGGAGCTGGGGGATGTTGGAGGGGAGCGGTAGCGGGGGGAGCAGTAGGCACAGGCATTCAGAAGATGCTGTTCTAGAGCCGGGCTATCTCACTTCAGTCCCAGCACCACCGTTCTCTGGCTCTTAGAAAATAACTCAACCTCTCCAACCTTCCCCGTACCTCTCTGCAAAATCAGGGCAGCAACCCAGTCTCTTCGGCTATTGGGACAGTCAGGGACCAAAAGTGTTCAGCCTAGAGTCTGGCGGGTTGTAAGCAGTCTACACCAGTGGGAGTTGTTACTTTAGAAGCAAGGCTGTGTATGCTGTTGCTGCATCTTGTTTTAGCAGAGAGCAACAAAGGGGCTTTTTTTGCCCTTGGCACTGATTCTCCTTTTCCAGCTTCAAGGCTGACCACATAGCCCCCCTAATTTGAAACCCCGAAATGAAAAATGGAGACACTCCAACTCAAGGGAAACTTTCCCAAACTCGTCCAGCTTAAACTGATCCCTCTCTTTCCAGAACCCTTTCAGTTCTTTTGACCAAATCACAGATTAGCACTGACAGTTTATTAATACCCTGTTTAAGAAGTTTATACTTAACTATACATGACATGTCAAAAAGCAACAGTTAGAACTGGACATGAAACAACAGACTGGTTCCAAACAGGAAAAGGAGTACGTCAAGGCTGATATTGTCACCCTGCTTATCTAACTTGTATGCAGAGTACATCATGAGAAACGCTGGGCTGGAAGAAGCACAAGCTGGAATCAAGGTTGCCAGGAGAAATATCAATCACCTCAGATATGCTGATACACCACCCTTATGGCAGAAAGTGAAGAGGAACTAAAACCTCTTAATGAAAGTGAAAGAGGAGAGTGAAAAAGCTGGCTTAAAGCTCAATATTCAGAAAACGAAGATCACGGCATCTGGTCCCATCACTTCATGGGAAATAGACGGGGAAACAGTGGAAACAGTGACAGACTTTATTTTTTGGGGCTCCAAAATCACTGCAGATGGTGACTGCAGCCATGAAATTAAAAGACGCTTACTCCTTGGAAGGAAAGTTATGACCAACCTAGATAGTATATTCAAAAGCAGAGACATTACTTTTCCAACAAAGGTCCATCTAGTCAAGGCTATGGTTTTTCCAGTGGTCGTGTATGGATGTGAGAGTTGGACTGTGAAGAAAGCTGAGCACCAAAGAATGGATGCTTTTGAACTGTGTTGTTGGAGAAGACTCTTGAGAGTCCCTCGGACTCCATGGAGATCCAACCAGTCCATTCTAAAGGAGACCAGTCCTGGATGTTTGTTGGAAGGACTGATGCTGAGGCTGAAACTCCAATACTTTGGCCACCTCATGCAAGTAGTTGACTCATTGGCAAAGACTCTGATGCTGGAAGGGGTTGGGGGCAGGAGGAGAAGGGGACGAGAGAGGATGAGATGGCTGGATGGCATCACCGACTCGATGGGCATGAGTTTCAGTGAACTCCGGGAGTTGGTGATGTACAGGGAGGCCTGACATGCTGTGATTCATGGGGTCGCAAAGAGTTGGACACGACTAAGTGACTGAACTGAACTGAACTAAATACTTGACATATTTGCCATGTCAAAAATAATAATAAATTCCATGAGAATAAATCAAAAATTTTATAGGAACAAAATAATTCCTGATAGGATGAGAAAAAGGATAAGTCTATGCAGAATACCATTTTGTCTCTATAAGCCTTGGTAACAATAAGGAGGGGAGCTGGCAGAGGTATAGTGTGGGCCTTGGGGGATGATGTTATAGAGAGCTTACCACGAATGCCTTTGTAGGTGAATTAACATGAATATGTGACAAAAAGTGAGTAGAACTTCAGAGGTGTTATACCTCTCTTTCAGGTAGTGAAAGAGAGATCCAGAAAATGGAGGTATAATAACTAGGGTGTATAACTTTATGCTTGGTCCTGTAGAGGTCTGGGAGATATGGCAGTTCCCACCAGAGAAGACACATCTCCAGGCTGATTGTTGGTTGGTTTGGGATTTATGTCTTCTGAAAAAAAACGAGCAACATACTTTCTTTAAGGTACATAGAGACTTCATTGAAAAGGCACACATTTATTTCCCCCAACAGAATGACTTTTTAGCTTTACCAGGAAACAAGTCCTTGCAAAAAAACTATGTCTTGCTGTTACTAGTCACTACTGGGAATTCTGTTAGCAAAAAAACTATGTCTTGCTGTTACTATTCACTACTGGGAATTCTGTTAGTAGCCACTACTGGGCTTCCCTTGTGGTTCGGCTGGTAAAGAATCCACCTGCAATGTGGGAGACCTGGGTTCAATCCCTGGGTTGGGAAGATCCCCTGGAGAAGGGAAAGGCTACCCACTCCAGTATTCTGGCCTGGAGAATTCCATGGACTGTATAGTCCATGGAGTCGCAAAGAGTTGGACACGACTGAGTGACTTACACTTTCACTGGGATTTCTGCTACAGCCAGGTCATTAGATTTACTACTAATCTTTCAGTAGTTCTTCCCTTCAGAATGGGCCCCTTTCCATTAAGTTCATACAGCGTTCCAGGGAAAGGCTCTCTGATTAAGCAAAGAGACTGTGAGGGTGCTTAGGAGGAATTGGAATTTGGTTTCTTTAAATCCCAAATGGTTAAAATAAAAAGATGCCCTGATCTTTAAGAGAAGGAGCCTTGAACATTCTCTTGTGTGGATGTCTCAGCTGAGATGTTACTACTGAAAGAAGCAGCCCTGTCCTTGGAATCTGAATCACCCCACCTACTCTTTCCCACTTGGCACTCGTCTTCACATTGTTTGTTATTTTCTTCATAGCTCTTGAAGAAATGATGTGCTGTTTACTTGTTTGTCCTTAAAACACACATACACATGAGAATAGTGTTCCTAAACAATTTTAATCACTTAAGTGATCAAAATATTGTCATTAAAAAATATATTTGGGGTAAGTACCTCCAATGTGTATTTGTTGGTTTTATTTATTTATAAAGTATTTACCTATCTTTCTAATTGTTTTACACACATCAGAAAACATGTATAAAATAAAAATCTTATAAGGATCAGATGAAGAGTGCAAGTGGAAATTTTGATATTTTCCTCCATGCAGCCTGTGCTCTCATAACCTGCCTTGACCTTCTCTGTGAGTGAACATGAGGTGCCTGAGAGCAGAAACCTTTTCCCCCCGTTTTCTGCTGTGTTCCCAGTGCCTGCAAAAGTACCTGCCATGTAGTAAGTGTGGAGGAAGTATTTGTTTAGTAAATATTTATCATTGGATAACAAACAAGATTAAGTCACAATTTACTCTGCCAGGCTTTGAATAGCTGTGGTTTTACTGCATCTGTGCAGGGCAAGGTGGTGAAAACCCTGGGTTTTAGAGTCAGAATGCCCTCCTGATACAATATGTGCTGAATAAGGGATTTACTGTAATGATTCAAATCCTTCACCAAAGAGGTAATTACAACTTCCTTGATAAGAGCAGAGCTCAGGCAGGCAGACAGGTGGTTTCGAGTTTCCCTTATAACAGATGGCACAAATGGACCAGCTTGAGGCTTTTTGAGGAAATTTGCTCATAAACAGCCTTAAATATATATATATATTTTGTGTGTGTGTGTGTGTTTTCCAACACATGCTTTCTAAATAAAGTGAAAAGGCTGCAGAAGATTGAGGACAAGAGCACATATTATGAAGGATGCTGTGAGCAGCGGGCCTCTTTCGGTTTGCCTGAGTGGCAGGAGCAGCGAGCCTGGGATGCAAGGCAGGGACTCTGTGCCCCATGGAGGCTCACTGTGCTGAGAAGGTGCCAGAGTGCCCACTGTGGGGAGCCTCCCCATCCAGGCACCCTTTGTTTTTTGCCTCTAGCACCGTGAACTGTATTATGCCTTCTCCTGTAAGTTGAAATATCTTTCTTTTTTTCTTTCTAAGGAAAATCTCTGTTGGTTCATCTCAAGATTTTTTTTTTTTTTTTAAACACCAGGTAGATGGCATAGTGGCCAAGATTTAGGGCTAGTTTCAAATCCCAGCTCATCCACTAATTAGTTAATAGACTTTAGGCAAAGAACCTTCAGTTTTATGAACTTCTGTTTCATCATCTGAAAAATGAGAATAATAGTACCTGTCCCTGTGATTGTTTGGAATAATTAAATAAGGTCATGCCTCCCAAAGCTTGGCAGAATTACTGGTATATACTAAGTATTCAGTTAAAGTTAGTATTTGTTACCATCTTCTTTCACCTTCCTTTTGGCTCACTATAAACATCTGCAAGTGAAATAATCCAGACACAAAAGATCACACATTGTAGGACTCAGTTTTTTATATAATGTTGGAAAAGGCAAATGTCTAGAGATTGAAGGAAGATCAGGTTGCCTATGGCTGGTTACAGGAGCAGGACTTGGCTGCAAATGGCAAGAGGGACCAATGGGGGCTGATAGAAACATTATAAAACTGAATTATGGGTGACTATTACACAACTCTCTCCATGTTGTACATTTACAATGGATAAATTTCATAGTATGTGAATAATCCCTCAATAAAACTACCTTTAAAAATCCTGCTCTCCCAGGAATGCAAAACAGTAAGTAAATGTTGACTTGATGATGGTGATAGTATAGACAAGTAATAATCAAAATTAAGAGAAGAAAAATGTTAAATGACCATCACTATCTTGCCTGAAATAGACGTACACATTTTGTATTAGCTGATTTTGCTCTTTGGGGTTATTAAGTAGGTCTTGGGAAAATATATGCTGCATTTCTGCAAAAACAAATGAAAAGATTGGTAACTGAGAACAGAAGTGTTCAAAATGTGAGCTTTGTGGCACTGAGGTGCTTCAAAGTTTTAAATGGTGCCTGGACAGCTTTTTCTTCTTCATTTTAACAATAATGAGGCTTAATTATTTAGATGGATTGACATAGTTGTTCATGTGTTATTAAAAAGAACAATGTAGAGAAAAATGTTAAAATATTTCATATTTAGATTATATTTTGTTCAGTCACTATGTTGTATCTGACTTTGCAAACACATGGACTGCAGCATGCCAGGGAAGTCTGTGTCCTGGAAAACTATCTCCTGGAGTTTGCTCAAACTCATGTCCATTGAATCACCAATGCCATCCCGTCGTCTCATCCTCCGTCATCCCCTTCTCCTCGTGCCCTCAACCTTTCCCATATATAATATATAAGATTATGTATGCTACATCATATATTAAAACACATACTATGGTGAAAAGATAGGAGGCTGGGTCACAGATGACTGAGTTTAGGCAGTACTACACAGCAGTCAGAAGGAAAAACACCACAAGTGAGCAACCAGAATTACAGACTGAGACACAGGAATCCTTCAAGTCTAGGCCAACATGCCTGCCTCCCTCCTCTCCAGGAACAAAATGTCTGAAATACCCCTTGTGTGGTACTTGTTGGGCATAACCACCCTAGACAAGCAAACAAGCAGCTGTGCATAGCGCCGTCATGAGAACACTGAAGTGAGAGCTGTTCTTTTTTGTGATATTCCGATGTCTGGCTTCCTTGGCTACCAAAAGTCTTACCCTGCACTTCTGGTGGATCCACAAACCTTTTGCTAGTTGCTTTGATCTTGTGGAGTTTTGGGGGTGGTTTTTTGTTGCTGTTTTCAGCCTTTTAGATATTATCAATTCCAAAGTAACTGACTAAGCACTCACAGTATACAACAGTTACCAGAAAAGTAGCATAACTACAGTGAAAGCGGGGTCAAGACCAAAGAGAAACAGTCCTTAAGGATTCAAAAGAGAAAGACCTCCCTTTGCTGTGATAACAGAGAAGCCTCAGCTGGTAGCTCAGATTTATATGAGCTTTGCATGGTGGATGGGAGTAGTTAGTGGCAAGGGAAGAGACCTTCCAGGGGAGAAAAACATCATCAGCAAGAACATGGCAGTAGAAAGCTTACAGCTGCCCACGGCACGAATAAACCAGTTTGACTGGAACAAAGGTTGGAAAACGATGGCGCATGGCCCACATCCAGCCAGTCACCTTGTTTTCCTTTGTTTGGTCTTATTTTCACTTTATGGCTCATGGAGTAAGAATGGTTTTTACATTGTCAGACTGCTACATTCAGAACGTTTATGTAACTATGTAATAACCGTAATTTTGCCTCTTGTTCCACAAAGTCTAAAAAATATTTACTATATGACCCTTAAGAAAGTTTGCTGACTTGGAGCAAGTAATGACTCCAAAGAAGAGCACTGAGGATGTCTCGTGAAAGACATTCAAATGACAGGAACCCAAGTAGCCAAGGGAAAAAGTGGAAGTCATAAGCTTACAAGTTTGGAAAATCTCAGAGTGAATCTAACTTCAAGCACAATTGAATCCAGGAGCCCAAATTATTATTTTAGTTGGCTCCTTTTCCCTCTTGTGAAAAAAAAAAAAAAAAACTTCATTTGCAGAAAGATGTTTGCCATGTAATAGGAAAAAAGGGCTCTCTGGTCATCCTTAAGCCAATACATTTAGGTTTTGCATTTATGAAGAAGAGCATTCATATATTAGACCCCATGAATGAACTGTAATCAGTTACCTGCCCATTCTTCACTCTCTGTAGCGAGAAGGAAGGGGGTCCTCTGATTGACTAGCCTAGATCACATGCCTGCCCCTGCAGTAGCATCGGTAGGACCTTGGACCCTCCTGTATTGCTTGGGGTCTAGAAGAACTTCTCCAAATGAACCAGAAGAAAAGGAGATGGAAAACTGGTGGACACAAGTAAGTTGTAATTACACATTCCACTTTAGTAGGGCAGGCAATGTATTCTACATGCAGTAGGTATTGGAGAGTTAATGAGTGGGAAACTGTTCATTGAACAACATTCAACAAGTTGTTATTAAGCTATGTGTTTAGGAGGTTTGTGTGGTTAGGATAGATTAGATAGGGTGGATTTAAATGGTAAAAGATAAAGAAATCAGGCTAGGGATTTTATAATAGCAAGGTGGGAAGGCTTTGATATTCACCCTAGAAGCAGTGGGGAATCATTGAGTGTTTTATGTAAAGAAATGATATGATCAGACTTGGATTTTGAAATGATCACTAGAAATGGTTCTTTTGGGTTAAACATCTATATTGAAAATCTTGTTGACATTGTTAATTGGCTTAGTCACTCGTAAACTGTTCAGGGTAAATTTGGATCTACCTCAGATCTGAAAAAATAGAAATTTCAATTTTGTGAGATTAGAATTAATGGTATTTTGCTGTGTCTGTTTTCATTGACTTCTCAGTAGGTGTTTGGTTTTGGAGTATAAGAACTAGAGAATATAAAAATCATTTTCCTTCAGTTTGTTTTTGTTCACAGATGTTAAACCTCTTTTTTACCACTGGAAAGGGTGAGTTTTCTGGAAAATCATTTAAAGTTTTTTCCAGTCAAGTCAATAAGCTCCCCAGAAGCAAATGAACAAGGGGTGAAAATCACCGTGAAGCCTGGTGAGATTGCATTTCTTCATTGCAGCCCAAGCCAGCCATTGTGGAAAGTGAGCGTGATCAAAGGGAGAAAGTGGGTTTTGTGCATGGTCACATCTGTGAAGCAGGGCCAGGGGTGGAAAATACAAACAGAGTAGGAAGACATTTGAGGAGGTTAAAATCAAATCAGAGACAATTTTCCACATGTTTAGACTAAAGAATAAACACTAGAATTTAGGGAAGCCAGCTATTTGCTTGGGGTTGGGGGGGACAAGCAATGTCCAGTGGCCTTCACATTAAAGTCCACGCCTCCTTATCTCTCTGTTTCATGCACCTTTCACGGTATCTGGACCAAGCGTTGTACTGTGTAGCTTAATTTAATTGTCCTGGGTATTATCTTCAACAGAAGTGCTTTTTCTATTGCTAAGAATTGTGAACATAGCGAAATATTTTAGACTCCTTTTTCAAGGAATCCTCTTTCCCCAGAGTTACTGTTAAGCTGAATATCTTGGGCCACCTCTGCTAATTTTAGATATTCCTTTGTTTTCCTCAGTGACATTTAGATTCTTATTAAGCCCTTTTACCTCCTTTTCCTCTCCCTAGTCCAAACAGGAAATATTCCCTGAAAGCAGACTGCATAGAAAGGGATGCCAGATGGCCAATGACTTGAGGCAGTGTTGTTAACTTGTTGTCCAGCCAACTCAGAATGCGACATTGGAGATGTCCCCCTCCTGGGGGGAAGGAAGACACCGTTGATTTACTGTAATAACTTTACCTAAAAAAAAAAGGTCTCTAGAGCAGTCAACACAATTTTTCAGTGAGGACAGAGGATGGAAAATTTAGTCCTTGCATATGGAGGGGCACTCAGTAAATATTTGTTGCTTGTATTTGACTGAGAAAGAAGAGAAACAGTAAAAACAGTTGGGAACTGCCAACTGTATTATGCAACCTAAACCACGGATTGGTGTAACAAAGACAAAATTGTCATTTTGCCGCTTTTAAGCATCCTCCTCTAAAGAATAAAAGTAGCCATTTGTATGATTAGGGAGAGCATTTCTTCTATTAACATGTATTAACTTTTTGGTTTTAAATGTAACATATTAATTGTAGAAAATATGGAAAACATTTTAAAAGCACAGAGAATAAAAATCACCCAGAGGATGTTATTAATATGCTTACTGTCCTTAGGTATGTCTTAAGATAGATGCATAATAGAGTGCATGAGACATATACAACTTCACAAATTGATCTTCAGCAGTTGCCCCCCAGGTAAGAAGTACAATGTTGCTGGGACCCCAGAGGAACCCACAACTCTCACTTTCTCCTTCCCTCTAATAATCCTTTCCCTCTCTGTGGATAACTACTAGTCTGATGTTTATTGTAATCAATTCCTTGTTTTTATTTATATTTTAGCTCTTCAATACAAATTCTAGGGGGCTTCCCTGTTGGCTCAGACAGTAAAGAATCCACTTACAATGCAGGAGACCCAGGTTTGATCCCTGGGTCAGGAAGATCCCCTGGAGAAGGGAATGGCAATTTTTATTTGCAATAGTAAGGTCCCATGAAGTCACTGCAACACTGGATTAGCAAATATCTAACTATTGCTCGTATAGGAAATACAGGATTAGGTTCCTACAGCCTCTGTTTACAATGTTTTTGTCAATTTATTAATCCATAACCTTGTTTTACATGGATTTCTATTTAAAGACACTTTGTTTAGTAATAATACTATTGATTCATTAACATTCAGCTCAGGACCAGCAGGGCTGTAAGTTATGCCTGAATGAAGCTTATAAAGCACGTGTTTTCTTTGTGAGGCATATCCCAGCCTTCTTGCCCACAGAGACATTGCAGAGCTGGAACGGAAGGCAGAGCATCCCTTTATTCAGCCTCAGCTGGGAATGTGCATGTTGGGTGACTGAAGGTTTTCATTACTCCATATGTGTCCACAAATGCCTATGAAAGCACTTTGAGTATTGATTCTGGGCTTACAAATAAACTTCAGCAAATAGGCGAATTCACGACTGCAGATCCACAAATGACTAACTTATTTAGCGCATCCCTAAAATGCAACATTTTGTTTTATTACTTTGAGTCTGGCTTCTTTTGCTCATTAGTTTTAAGTCATTCCTGTGTAATAGCTGTAGTTTATTCATTTATTTTCACTGTAGTAGAATGAACAATTGTATTAATATACTAAAACTATTTCTGCATTCTACTTTTGCTCAACTTTTTGTTTTGGGGCTTCCCCAGTGAGTGGCTCAGCAGTAAAGTATCTGCCTGTAATGTCGGAGATGTGAGTTTAATCCCTGGGTTGGGAAGATCCCCTGGAGGAGGGCATGGCAACCCACTCCAATATTCTTGCTGGGAAAATCTCATGGATAGAGGAGCCTCGGGGGTGGGGGGTAGGGAGCAGGGACCACAGTCCATGGGGTTACAGAGCTGGACACGACTGAAGCAGCTGAGCATGTTAGCTTGTTTCCAGTTTTTTATTTTTACAGATAACCTGCTCAACACATTCTCATACATGTCTTTGGTACACACATACACACTGTGCTCTAGGGTACAGATCTGGGAAGGAACTGCTGAGTCACAGAGGTGGTAAATTATTCGTTTTTGTACCAACCTGTTGTCCAAAGTGAGTAGAGCAGTTTACAGCCATCCTCCAACAACGTGTAAGAATTCCAGTTATTCCACTTCTTGTAAACACTTGGCATTTTCAGCATTTTGATGTTAGCTGTCTTAGTTGTTCTGGTAGGTGAGCAGGATCATCCTCCTCTGGTTTTAATCTATGCTTCCTGCATTACAGAAAGTGTGAGCACCTTTCCTTTGCAATTTCTTTTCTGAAATCCCTGCCCAGATGTCTTGCCCATTTTCGACTTGGTTGTCTGCTTTTTCTTACTGATCCTGATCAGTAGGAGTTCTCTGTAGAGTCTGGTATTTG
This sequence comes from Aepyceros melampus, assembly GCA_006408695.1. Taxonomy (NCBI): domain Eukaryota; kingdom Metazoa; phylum Chordata; class Mammalia; order Artiodactyla; family Bovidae; genus Aepyceros; species Aepyceros melampus. The sequence goes on along the minus strand of SJXQ01006961.1, from coordinate 171,322 downwards.
CTCTTTTTTAATGTATTTATATGTTGTAGACCATCTTTTGCTGTCTTTTAACTTTGTCTTTTGATACGCAAAAGTTCTTATTTTAATATAGTCACATGTATCGATACTTTGTTTTATGGTTAGTGCCTTTTATGCCCTATTGGATAAGTTTCAATCCCAAGTTCCCAGAATTATTCCCTGTTTTATTGTTTGCCTTTGGCGTTTAGACCTATAATCTGCTAGGAAACCATCTGTTAGGTATGATATGTGGAATTGGTCATTTCATTTTTTTCTGTATAGATATTTGATTATCCTAGCGCCTAGTGGAGGAGTGCTTTCCATTAGTATTATAAAGTAATACAGGCTCATGATTTAAAAGCTCAAAACAGTATAAACAAGTGTAAAAGTTTAAAAAGTGAATGTCCAGTCCATGCCTGTGGATTCAGTCCCCATTCTCAATCCCCTGAGGCAGTTACAGTTTCCTGCCTGTAAATTTTAAGAATAGTTTAAAGAACCCTAGCATTAGAATGGTGACCTTAAAGCAAACTTAAGTTGTGCCTCAGGACAGGAGATTGAATCTAGTGTCACTATCACTTTTCTGTTTGCTACAGTGAATGCACTTGTCTTTGCAGTATCTTCATTACATAGAGAATGACAGTTGTATTGCACTCAGTTTAAGATAGTAAGGAGATACTTGATTTCTCTGCAACCACTTCAGTCTTATGAAATAGCAAATGTTACCTTATAGATCCTTTGAAGTGCTCCCAAAATGTTTCTGAGTTTCATTAAAAATAGCTTCATAAATTGTGAGGTTATTTAGTTGAAGTAAATACATTTTAAGAACCAATTCTGATGTAGCTAAAATGTGATTTTGAAAAAGATTGAGGGGCTTTAACAGGAAAGAATTCTCCCCTTGGTAAGTTCTGTGCAGCGTAGAGCACACTGTTCCGTTTCCCCTGCTGGTCCTTTTTCTCTTGAGGGTTTTCCTCTGCATGGAGTAATTGAACTTAGATCATTGTCTTTTTACTTACATTTTATCATTGCATCTTTACTTAAACAATCCAGAGTTTTGCCCTCTACCTTGTATTTCTTTATTATTCTATGTGAGAAGGTTCAAATGATTGGCTTCAGAGAGCCTTAAGGATAACAGATTCCCTATTCTAAGATTTTGGATTTTATTTAATCACAGAATTATATATCTTTCCCAAAATACTCCGTCTGAATTTGACACTTGTTTGGAACTTTAGAAAAATAATTTTTTAAGCTAGAAAACAGAGCTGCTGCCCTGTAGACTAGTCAAGCTATTTTAAAAGCAAATTATTTAAAACCCATTTTAAAAGCAATTGCATATAATTTGCTAAGGCCTTAAGGGGATTTCACCAGCCAGTCTCATTAAAATAAGAATCAGGACTCTGTTATTGTCTAAATAAAAATATGTATTAAATTATATTAGATGAAGGGAAAAAAATCTGTAAATACTGTGTATACTTGTAAGAGTCAGAAAAGAATACAGAACAATGCATCTTGGGGGCTTGTGGTTTTCCTCTTGTAAAGTTGTTTAGCACACACTGAACATTCAGGACATAGACAAGATACACGTAAAGAATATGTTCAAATTTCCAACAAATTGACATTGGTTTTTGTGTCATCTGGGGCTTCCCAGCTGGTGGCTCAGTGGTAGAGAATCCATCTAGCGGGGGAGGTGATACAGTGCAGGAGCACAGGAAACATGGGCTCCATCTCTGGGTTGGAAAGACCCCCTGGAGGAGGAAATGGCAGCCCACTCCAGCGTCCTTGCCTGGAGAAGCCCATGGACACAGGAGCCTGGCGGTCTACAGTCCATGGGTTTGCAAAGAGTCGGGCGCGACTGAGCGTCTGAGCACTTTGTATCATTTACTCTGATTCACCACTATTCAGTTTACTGGTATTCCTTTTGACCCTGTTTTCCAACTGAAATTTGATTTTCCTTCTGTTTTTATGGCACTTTAACTGAGGACATAGAGAGATATTTTCCAAGGAAGAAAAATTCCCTAATTTGGGATTAGATTAGATGGGACTTTACAAGTTTTCATGGGATTTTTCTCTTATCTCTCATTATAGGAGGAAAGAGAAAGAAATGCAGGCCTCCTGCCTTGAGTTTAATAGCACCATCTGCTCCAAGCCTAATAAGAAAGGGAGACTGAGGGGGCAGTCAGTCCAGACCTGAGATCCATGACCCAGAACTGCCTATAGGTCACAGACCACTGCCTGGCAGAGAGATGTCAATGTCGGTTTTGTGACCTCTCTCTAGTATGCTGCCAACAAGACACTCTTTGGCTCCCCTGTGTACCTCATCCCTCCAAGTTAGTCTTGTCTTTGAGGATTCTACACTAAACCAAGCCCCCACCACTCCCCATCTCTCTTGGGTGAGCCACACCACATGGCCAGGGGTCCAGCACCCCCCAGGCTGCAGTAGTCTGGCTCTATCCATCTGCTTGTCTCCTTTCCCACTCGTCCTTCTTGGCAGAATGCCTTTTAGAAAATTAAACTTTGCTTCCAGATAGAAACAACACAGGAGAGGAATTGTATTCATTTTTCTGGAAATGCTAGGAAAGAGAAGAGGCCAAGGTGACTTTGTGGACTGGATGGGGGTGGTGGGGAAATCCATCTGATTTTTCAAATTGGTAATTCTCTGTGCTGGTGGGGCCATGGTGAGAGGGAAGGGGCAACCCCCATACACTATTGGGGGGAATGCAATTCAGCTAAACTCTGCAAAGCTGTTTCCTAGGATGTATCAGGACCCTTAGAAAAGGCTCCTAGCCTTTGACCCATTAATTTAACTTCCAGGAATTTATACTAAGGAAACAACTGCAGACAAAGCAGTGGTCTGCTACAAGAATGTGAATTGCAGCACTATTTCTTATGGCTGAGGGGGGATAATAGTTCGAATGTACACAATAAGAAAAGAGTTACATAAATCAGGCCATACCATATTCCCCTGTAGACTCCCCTGTAGGTCAGAGAATACTCTGAGGGGTTGTAGAAAAGCCGTCAGGGGGTCATCTGCTAAGATTGTGGTTTTGAAATTATTTTTCTATCCCAACATCAGTTGCTTTTTAGCCTCATTAATGAGGAAAGAGTTTTATGATTTTTGGAATATGTCAAAGGTTACTTAATAACAACAGAAAATGCTTACATGAAAAAAGCATGCTATATGTATGTAGTATTATCCACAACCCTCCCCCTGCAAGAAAAGTGAAGAAATTTGCCAAGTGATTATCAGTGGAATAAATTATGTATGATTTTACTGCTTTTCTTTTGATATTTTTTCATTTCTTCATCATCTATAATTTTTCATATCAGAATTAAAGAAGATCAATTTTCTTATTGATGGTCAGCTGGCTGCTTATCTTGTACCAGCTCAGGATTTTCCACTCCTGTGCTTTGGAGCCACAAGAGGGTCTGCCACATCTGTGATCAGACTGGGAGCCTGCTGGGGCAGCCCTGTCCACAGCCCAGTAGGCATGCCCTGGCTGGTATATCAGATGCCTCATCAGTTAAGTGAGTCACCATAGAAGGGTGTCAAGCTGATGATATTGCCACACAACTGTACTTGAACTCTCAGCCACATCCCAGCATGATGCCAAGCCTTTGAGCCTTATCTTCCTAAACCATTATTTCTTCCCTGTCCAGTGAATGTCACAGGGACTGGCTGGGCTATGTGACTCCTTTTGAGGACACCCGTGGATCAGCAAACTAAAGCTGATGCAAGTCTCCAGTTGAACAAAACCAGACCAGCAAATGTTCCTTAAAGTTTAAGCTGTCGTTGCTGTACTTGGGCCTTGATGTGGGGGACTGGCAGGACCCCAAGAATATTTAGGGAGAAAAATATGCTAGGGCATTCAGCTGGACTCTGAGGTTGTGAAGAGGCCTTCATGGATCAAGTGCTAAGAGTGTAGTTACAAAATTATTTTCTTCTAACCTAACATCAGTTATTTGTCATCTTTGGCCTAATTAATGGGAATAGAGTTTGAGAATTCAATATTGGAGATTTCAGAGCCAGTGATACCAAAGCTGGCCAGTTTCAGTTTGCTTTGTCCTAGATTTTTTACCATTGCGGTTGTCACTTTAAGTAACCTATAGCCAGACACTTCTGTGGTCAGAGGCTAAGATTGTACAAATAGTCTTTGGCCACTATCGTCATCCCTGTGCATCTTATTTTCCACCTATATGTTCTCTGGGCTGCATCAAAACTGATATATAACGTGCTCTATATTTCTTGGAGGAACGTTTATATGTTTAAGTCATTGTGTTGCTACAAGCATCAGTCATTGTGGTATATAAGAGTGTTCAGTAGTATTGTTGACATTTGGTTTTGTTAATGTGACTCTGGAGCACAAGCAAAGTATAATTTCAATCAGTTTAAAAATCAAAGAAGTAGTGTGGAGTACATTTTATTGTTGTGCTAAAATGTAGTGGTAATAAGTTCTAAATTGGAGTTATTTTATAGAAAATAAATGTTATTGCTATAACTGAAATGCAAGCCAACAGATGAAAATCTGCTAGTTGTTAAAAAGCACAGTTAATAATACTGTGGCAGCAGACACGAAGATTGAAGAGCAGCTTCTTATGATCATTGTGAATGTCCTGCATTGCTTCCATTGTTGTTGTTGTTCAGTCACCCAGTCATGTCTGACTGTTTGTGACCCCGTGGGCTACAGCACTCCAAGCCTCCCTGTCCGTCACCATGTCCTAGAGTTTGCCCAAGTTCATGTTCATTGCTTCGGTGATGCCATCCAGCAATCTATTCTCGGATGCTGTCTTCTCCTTCTGCCCTCAATCTTTCCTAGTTTTAGGGACTTTTCCAGTGAGTCATCTGTTTGCATCAGATGACCAAAATACTGGAGCTTCACCATCAGTCCTTCCAGCGAATATTCAAGGTTGATCTCGCTTAAGATCAACCATAACCCCAGATAATTTCAGCCATGTACTAGGTCACCAAGAACCACTTAGATATCCAGGGTTGTGTTCATAGACTATGTTCCCAGCTATGTCCTTAACCAAAGGAATGATTCTTGGTACAGTTGAGGTAGGAAGCTGAAGGGATTTCCTGCTTATTGTTGTTTAGTCGCTGAATCATGTCCGACTCTTTTGTGACCCCCATGGATTGTAGCCTGCCAGGCTCCTCTATCCATGGGATTTCCCAGGCAAGCATACAGGAGTGTGTTGCCATTTCCTTCTCCAGGGGATCTTCCCAACCCAGGGATGGAACCTGCATCTTCTGCATTGGCAAGTGGATTCTTTACCACTGAGCCACCAGGGAAGCCCTTCCTACTTATAGAAGCCACTCAAAAAAAAAAAAAAAAGTTTTAAGAACTTTTAAATTATCCTCTGCTGCCTACTAACTAAAGGAACAGATTAGTTCAGGCCTCTGGGCCTGGGTTGCTCTCATAAACCTCCAGACTGTCCCTGGTTGGAACCTGAGTTCCCAGGCTGGGCTGCAGTTGGAATAGCCAGGCCTTACTCACTGGGTCATTGCCTTGTGGGAGGGTGAATGGTTGTGGGAGGAGGACTAGGGAATGCAGGGCCTCTCTTACCAGCTGCTCTATGTATTAACTAAGGACTGACTACCCAGTGGAAATAAGGCAGCACTCCCTCCCAGGACCCAAGACAGAATCAAGTGTGGGAACAGATATTAAATCATAGAGTAACGGGATCCCTTAACTAATGCAGTTTGCTTACTATCTTATAGTTGTTTTTTAACTTGTCTCATCTCGTGAAATACACTGTATGCTCTGCAAGTCAGAGAGCTTGGTAAATGCAGAATTTGTTCCATTTATTGTCTTGATCACACTGTGTGTCCAATAAGTTAGTCATTGCTGGAATAATTGAGAAGAGAAGAGCCATACTCTTCAGTTGTAATCTCTTCTGTTATGTGAATTCTGTCTGCTGTATGAATCTACCAGACGGAGGACTGGAGGCAGGATCGAGTATTTTGTTGGGATTTACAATGTGTTGAGTCTGTTTTGGTCTGTCTGTTGCTGCATTCCCATTTTCCCTTGCAAATGTGGTAGGCATCTGAAGGAAACTCATAAATCAGTGGTTGAGAAGGTTTCTAGTGGATCTGTAAAGAAGCTTGGCATAGCCTAGAGGACCAAAGCAAGTCCTACCACCCAGCAGCAATACACCATGGCAGCAAGAGCCCTGTGCTTGGAGCCAGCAGATTGGGGCCAGAACCTCAGCCCTGACACTTACAGCCTGAGTGTCTTCAGGTAAGCCTCAAATTGGCCCAAGTTCCCATATCTATGAAATGGGAATTATAATAATGCCTCTTGGCTAGATAGTTGGGTTAAAGGAGATTCATTAATTTAGTGAATAATTATTTATTGAAAACCTCTTAGGCACTATTTTAGAAGTTAGATGTACAGCAGAAACAAAACCAACCAAACTCTCTGCTCATAGAATTTATATTCTAGATGTACAGTACCCATAGTGGCATTTACTAAATGTTTCATTCAGTTAGTCTGAGGATATTCAACAAACTCATGCAATGCGATTTTACTGTACACTTCTGTAGGAATTTATGTTACAACTGTAGATAATTAAGGCCATTATTGAGTCTCATCTGAGTTGAAGATATCTCATTAAGTAGGACACTTATGTGTTCTTGCTAAATCCTGGAATGTTTAGACAGTGTGTTCCCTGGAATTGGATTCGTACAGTGCTTGGGTCAGAAAGGCCAGCTGCCGTCCAGGGCTGCAGGTGGTGTGGCTGGGTGGTTTCTGCGTTGTTTTGGTGTTTGTGCTATCTATGACTTAATGCAGTTTTACAGAGTTGCTAGATGTTTGTTGTATAATTCGTGAAATAAGTCAAAGGGCTAGCATGACTACTTAAAAGCCACCAACCATGTTTTAGTGAGTGATTTCAACCTTTCCTGTCTGGTTTTTTGATCAGCCACCCAGCAAAGAACAAATTGACAGATTTAAGCTTTCAGTTCATTTTTACATTGCCTTCCATCTGAGACTTTTTCTTCGAGCATCAAAATGCCCAAAATCATTGAAAAGAGAAGGAATAAGCCTGGAAAGCAAACCTCCGAGGGCCACGGGATGCTGCACGCAGTCGTGTGCCCTCTCCTGGGAGGTGTGTGTGCAGACCCATCCTCTACCTGCAATCACTTTCCTAATGCAGCCCTTCTCTGGGTCTCCAATGGCACGCAGCCCATTTAGTTAAAAATGTAAACAGGAAATAGTTTTCTGGTGGACTGGCCTGTGTGCCCCGCCCCCCCAGAAAAGGTCATTTTTGCTGAGACACAACTTTTGAAACCCAAAGCGGTGGAAGCTGGAAGCTGGTTATAAGCTAGCCCTGCCCCAGATGGAGGTCAGTGATAGGATGTGTGTGTGGGAACCCATGGATGTGGGTTCAGAGCATTTTTCACTGATGGCCAAAGACACAACAGACACGACTGCGGAAGCTCCTGTCACCTAGAAAGCAGTTGTTCTGCGGGGCGAAGAGACATGTTGATACTCTGAGGAATTCCAGAGCAGGCGTTACTTGGAAGACACGGGGGTCTGGTCTGGAGAAATGTGCCTTGGCGCTGAAGACGCAGTCTGGGTTCAGTGCCCCTCCAGTCTCTCCAACTCCCTGTCACTCAGCCTCCCCTGACCCTCCTGTGCTCCCGCTGTGGTTTCCCTGTGTGCTGACGAGTTTTTTGGTGGTTATGTCTTGCAGCCCCCCGAATCCAAGCCCAACTTCACCCCTCTCGCCATCTTGGCCCATGTTCTCGGCGCCATCCAGCCCTATGCCCACTTCATCCACGTCCAGCGACTCATCCCCCATCAGGTCTGTTGCAGGGTTTGTTTGCTTTTTTGTTGCGCCGTTGTTCTCTCATCGGCTTGGTCCTCTCTTCATGCAGTGTTCAGCCTCCTCGTCAACTTTGTTCCCTGCCATCCAAACCTGCACTTGCTTTTTGACAGGCCAGAAGAAGCAGTTCGTGAAGACTCCAGGTAAAATCACGGATGATGGTCACTCTGTTCCTGCTTATCCAAAGCTGGTCAGGGATTCCAGCCTCAGAGGCCAAAGCTGGGAGGGACCATTTGCATGAACCAGCATGGCGTTTTTCATGCCCCTCTGAACACTTCCTCCAGCTCCTGAATTTATCTGTGGTGCCTAGAGTTTGGGGAGAGAGTGCTTCTTGAAAGGGCTCCTATTTAGATTGCTCTCTGAATCAGGAGACTCTCTGTGCTTTAGCACAAGATAATTTCAAGGGGAACAGTGCTGAGACACATGCCAGCCTTTTCTTCTCTCATTTTTGTCAGGTAGCATCAGGCAACATTTATTTGTGGAGTTGGGTTTTTGGCCATGAATATTGATACCTAGATGATGAGACCCAGACCAGTTAGGAGAGAGACAAATATAATACAGAGTAAATTGTTCCTTACCTTCCATGCAGTCCGAGGAACCCTCGTGCTCCCAGCCTGCGTCTGTCTCCAGGTGTCATGAACCCTTAGCTCTTATGGGAACAGGTAACACCTCTTTCTGAGGGTCGACCTAATTCCTCCCTCCAAGGCCCAGGCTGTAGTTTTTCCCTGCTTTGATGACATGGAGACTTAATTCTTTGCATCTGAGTTCTTTGAAAAAAAGAAGCTGTTTAAATGCTACAAAAAAATTCATGAGGATGCTGCAGAGTCCCTCTGCCGTGTATGTCCCCAGCATGTGTGTATCTTGCACTGATAGGCTCTGCTTTCAGGCAGCCCAAACACAGAGCCTAATTGTAAGCTTCATCAGTACCTCAGGCCATGGCAGTGTTTTCTCATCCATCTTTTACTCATAGCTGATTTTCTCCAAGGGGTAGGCCCAGCAGAGAGGCTTAAGTAATCAATAAAGCTGTGTCTCACTAAAAAAAAAGAAACACCACGCTATTTATACATATGTACATACATACATGGGTGCTCCCCAGGCGGCACAGTGGTAAAAGTCTGCCTGCCAGTGTGAGAGATACGGGTTCAATCTCTGGGTCAGGAAGATCCCCTGCAGTGGGAAATGGCAACCCACTCCAGTATTCTTGCCTGGAAAATTCCATGGACAGAGGAGTCTGGCGGTCTACAGTCCATGGGGTGGCAAAGAGTTGGATACAACTGAGCGCGTGCACACATACACACACACACACACACACACACACACACACACACACAACTTTATTCTCCTCCAGGCACTTCCATACCTATCGTTTCATTGTATCTTCACGTGAGAATGAGAGAAGAAATGGCCTGAACCGTATTACAGAGAAGGAAAACTAAGGCACAGAGAAGTGGCTTGCACACAGTCACATGACTCATGAGGTCCAATCCAGAACTCAGGACTTCTTGCCCTCAACCAGCACTCTTTCCTCCAAATACATGGGTAGCCCCAGATTTGAGTTTTCCTGCTTCCCAGCCCAATAGCCTGGCCTGCTTTTCTAGGTTTTATGTCTAGCTTTTTTCCTTTAAAATGGGAAAGAGAGAGCTTTCACTATATCCTTTCATCCTCACCCTGGGAATAAGGTAAAAATTCAGATTATGCTTTTCTTGACACTCAGATTATCTCCTAATTATTTCTTAGGTACATTCTGGGAGATGTTAACTTTCTAGGATACCAGATATATGGCTTGAATTGTTCTGGTTAGATCATTGATTGTCCCATGAAGACCTGAACCAGAGCCAAAATGTGGCTCTTTCATTTTGATCAAAAGAAAGTAAAATCTTCAGAACATTGGCCCTTGAATAGAATGGATTGGGGGAACTCAGGACAGTAGAATCATTCAGCTAAAAAAAAAACTGAAATGTGCTCTGCTTTGATGGGTTTCATTTTTCTATATCTCTAAGCTTTGGGGCCCTATTGCCTGTCCAGTATCTCCACCTCTCCACTCCTGTCACTTGAATTCCAGGTTTTCTCTTTCAGCTTTTCCTTTTCCAAAGTATTTCCAGATTAGCAGAGGACAGTGGCAGCATAAGCTGCACACCCCACGTGTCTGGGTTCACGGTTACTCAGGCCCATTCACTCTGGCCCTTGCTGTAATGACACCATTTGGATGATGCTGTTGCACAGCCCTGTAGGATGCTGCCATTTTGAAATAGGCAAGACAGAGTAGGACTTAGAATTGGCTATTACTGAGCTGACCATGTGCCAAGGTGAGCGTGGATGGGGACACAGCTGGGGAGCCAGCGAACAGAGGACAAAAATCCCATAATTGCTGTTGCAATATGCAGCCAAGAGGTGGGGGCATATACCCATTATTCAGGTCCAATGAACCATTCCCGCAAATCCACTTCCAGAACATGAAGTTTCAGATTTTCTTTCCTAGACAGAGCTTTTAAAAATAAAAACGTAATTAGACCTAATTAATGGGCCCATGAACTTCTATATAAACATCTCTGGAAGAGGTGTGGTCCCCCCTCTTCAAAGCATTGCTTTGCTTGTTAGTTCAAGCTCAGGAATGGAGATGCCTTTCACAGCACAGCAGAGAAAGGGGACTGGAGGAGTGTTCCCTTTACTTTCACTTGTACCCCTAGAAAAGCTCCCCAACCCAGGTTCCTAACTTGGAATCACACAAGGGCTCCTGGAAATTAGGCCAAAATAATCAGACTATTGCATCTCGCCAGTCTAGCTGAGCCCGCCTCCCTGGACAGTGCAGATAGTGGGTTGTCATTTTGCAGAGCTTGCAAGGGCAGTTGAGGGAAACTCCTCTGAGTGCTTTCCTGGCCCTGTGCCATGCTCAGAGGCGAAAATTAAAAATGAACTAGCAGAAGGTTCCAAGCTTGTTTGTGCCCTTGAAGGCCCCACTGAGGTCTGAAGGGCACCATCACAGAAGAGTCACAGGCACCCCAGGCTCTCTGTGTCCAGGGTAGAGGTGCTCTGCAGAGAGTAGGAAGCAGAAGAACCAAAGTGGAGATCTTTTATTTCTTAATCAGAGCCAAAGCCTACAAATAAAACCTGTGTGCCAACAGGATCTGTTTTGGTAGAAACCCTACCTAATGGAAACCACTCAGGGCTTTTGATAAGGAGAGAGTGTGACATGGGACTCTTTGGGTCTCAGTGGGACTCAGTCTAGCAAATTCTTACAAAGAGAAAACTTTCCCCTGCATAGGGCTGCCAGATTTAGCAAATAAAATGAAGATTCAGAATATCCAGTTATATTTGAATTGTAAACCACAAATGTTTTTTTAAGTATATCCTGTGCAATATTTGGGACATACACTAAAATAGTATTCCTCGTTGATCTGAACTTCAGATTTAACTAGCTGCCTTGTGTCTTATTTGCCAGCCCTTGTCCTGGGGAGCAGGAGTATTTCCTTTTAGAAACAGCCCTTGTATCATTTCTCCTGTTCTTGGCACACGTGCCATGGAGGTAGGAGGAAGCCCTCTTGTAGACTGTCAGTCACCTCTTAATTTGAAACAAAAGCAAGATACTCTCCTGAACTTTGTTCTTATATTTAATATGCTGCTTTATTGAATGTTTTCGTTATTAAATCCCCCAAACCAGATATTAGTGGAAAATTTACTCCTCTTGAAAGACAGTCTTGGGCATCTGAGGTATTCCCCCTCTTTCCTTCCTGCTAGACACCCCAGTTGATTTCCCTGGCTTGTCCCTGTTTTGTCCCATTCCTTGTATTTGAGGAGGTTAATAAGTAACCCCTATGAAAACCCAGCCAGAGAAGCCTTGCCTCAGATGATTTTTGCCTCACCTTTTATCTCCCCGTCCCTCATTCCTGGCCTCTCCCCCTACCTGCTCTGCCCCGTCCTCCAGGGACAATGACCCTGGCTCGTGGCCACTGTGTCCTCCTTCCACGTTCTGTCTGGACAGGCTTCACTTGCCTGTCCAGACAGAATTTTGGTTGTTTTAACACTTTTCACAAGCAGATGCTCTCTGCTCCCCATTCCATCAAAAGCAAAAAAAAAAAAAAAAAAAAAAACAACAGCAAAATAAACAATAAAACTTTAATCTCACATTGGCTGTTTGGCCCTTGGTGGTCAACACACAGACTTGTTTTCGTTAGATTCACAGACTCTGCCCCTTGTCCTGAACTTAATCCTAACACTAATGATAATTATGTAGGAGGAGCTGGTTTCCAGCTGGAGCTGATACATTCTAAAGGCTCTTCCTCCTTTCACTCCCAGCAAACCCACTTCATGTTCTCCCACTTGCCCAGTTTTCTCCCACCCTGTTATTATTTCCTGGTTACTAGAAGACCAGAGAAAACACCAGTAAACTGCACCTCAGCAACAAATTCTGAATAGCCATTTATCCGCACAACAAACCCGTTACGTCACCTTTCCTTCCATTTTCATGCAACCAAGACTGAAAGTTTTAAATGCCTGGCCATGGTATAGGTTTCCAAACATCCATGATGCCTCTTTCCCACAGGGAAGCTGGACTTGGTGACTCCAAGAGTGACAGTTCTGTAGTGATTGAAAATGCCCTGCTGCTTCTGATCATGTCAGATTTACCTGAGACCATTCCTCTACTAAATCTCACTCAGTGACTCGAAATGGAGGTTTAGCCTCCCTGGGTCCTTGAGGCCCTTCATTAGCCAAATAAACGTAAAGCAAATAATACATATCTCTTGAATAATCGTCTAACCCAGAGGACTACTTGCTTTTCGGCTGCTCTACCCTGAAGCCCCTAAATATTCTTCCTCAGATAGCTTAGAAGAGAGAGGTTGCTTTCAGCAAATGAAGAGCCAGCCTTTGACTGCTAAACATCCATTTTCTTATGACCTTTGAGAAGTCATAGATCCGTTGGAACTGGTTGGATATCAAAACAAAAATTGATTTAGCAGTGCTCGCAACTTGTACTCTAGAACATGGGCTCACAATCTGTAGCCACTGGGTCAGATCCAGCCTGCCCCCTGTGTTTGATAAGCATAAAGTTTTGCTGGAACACAGCCACACTCTTTCATGTACATCTTGTCTGCGGCTGCTTTCATGCTACAATGCAAAGTTGAGTAAAGCAGCAGAGACTGTATGGCCCACAAAGCCTAAAATGTTTACTGTCTAGCCATTTACAGAAGGAGCTGGCCAACCCCTGCTCTAGAAGAACGGTTCTTAGCCCTCGTTGCTCATGAGAGTCACTCGGCGAGCTTTATAAAAATACTGATGCTGGTATCTGCACGTCAGGGTGGAACCCAGACATCTGCATTTTTTGAAGTGATTCTGATTCACAAATGTCAGCACTCCTTGAACGAGAAAGGCACAAAAAACTGCTACAGTGTCCCTTCTCCCTTCTTCATCCCCACACATGTGTACACACGTATGCTCGTACACATACACACACACACACACACACATATGCTCATGCCCACACCTTTTCTGCTCCCCACCCTGCCCTGCCCTGCCCTGGGGGTCCGGGAGTTCCAACTTTGGAATCCTGCTCCACCAGCCCAATGAAAAAGAAGTAACATCTGCAACAGCTAACGTCAGCCCTGGGCCTGGAGCCCAGACCCATCTTTGCTTGAATTTCTCCTTTTCAACTCCTCGAGCATTGCGGCTTTTAGCAGGGTCTGCTGGGAGTGTCCTCAAGAGCAACTTGGAAACTCTTTTCCTCCCTTCACTTCTCTCTACTCCCCAGCTAGTCCTGCTCCCCATATGGGGCCCAGCCTGCCCTCCCAACTGTTCAGCTCTTGTGACTCCCGGGTCAAGTTTTGACTTGGCACAAGATGACCCCACAAGAAGAGTGGTTTTCCTGGGCTCATGGCTCTTCTCTGCCTATTTCTCATTTTTACTCTGGTGACCTTTGTGACTTTCCTACCTCATGTTTTGCCATCTGGCTGCCTTGTCAGGTTCTTCCCACAAGAGAGGGCTAGGCCACTTGCAGGGAAGGGGAGGAAGAGAGATGAAATATCTTGCAGGAGATTTTTTAAAAACGCTCATTAAACTGTTTTCCCCCAGCACACCATTCCGGAAGGCAAAAGCCTTGTATGCCTGCAAAGCAGAACATGACTCCGAGCTCTCATTCACAGCAGGGACGGTTTCGATAATGGTGAGTTTTTCCAATAAATAACTGGAGTTGTCAAATTGAAAACTTGAGAAGTTGGAAAACTTCCATAGAACAGGTAAGACTGAAAAGGACTGTGTGTGTGGGTGGGGGGGTCTTTTCCCACAGTGGAAGAGCAATGGCAGAACTCAAGGAGTCACTGTCAAAAGAGGAAAGTAGAGTCGCCTCCTCACGGTGACAGGGCGGTGTCATGAAGATGTCATGGGCATTGAATGTGATGGTCCATGCACAGGCTTTGAGCATCAGGGGGCTGGACAGAGTGGGGAGACAAAGCAGTGGAGAACAGGAATCCTGCAAGGGGGCAGAAGCTCTGGGTGGGGGGCTGCGGCTGCAGGGTCTATGCCTGTCTTCTGGGCTTCCAGGGGATTCACTGTCCATGGCAGGTGAGGCCGGTTTCTGAGACGGTCTGGTAGGCTTGGGGCATCAGGTGAGCTCAGGGCAAAAAAGCTGTGCTGCGTCCCTTCTCGTCCATCCCCTGTTGCCGGGAGCGGGAAGTTGACCCCACAGTCAAACCACCCCTGCCAAGCGCCAGCTGTCCTGCACAGGCATTCCTGCAGGAAAATGGATTCAGGCCCCTGCCCCAAGGTCCTCAGGCTTGCTTGATGCAACATTTCCTTGTTCCATTTGTTTGTATTTCTCCCTCAAAAAAGAAGGGAATGTTTTTTAAAATGAAAATTGATGGAGTTGATGTCCCAATGTGTCATAACTTATTATTATCCTTGAGAGAAAAATCAGGATTCTGGGGAAAGGCCCAAGTTTCTATTGTGGCTGAGATTTCCCCAGATGTAGTTCTCCTTGGGGGTTAATCCCTCTAGATGCCTGGGTGAAAGGATCTGTTTGTTTTGCTCAAAGGAGGAAGCAAAAACCAGCCGCCTGGTTTAAGGAACTGGACATGCTCTGGGCCTCCCTCCTTGACCTCAGGTGGGGCAGGGGCAGAATTCCCCAGCAGGGGTGAGTGAACACTGCCCCGTGCCCCTTCCCCATCCTGACCACACAGCCTGCCTAGAGCTGGGCCACACATCCTACCACCTGCCAGAGACCTGGAAACGTGGGACTGCCAGGGCTCCCGTGTAGCACTGGACAGCCTGAACTTGAGATTCAGGCCACTGTCGCGCAATCGCTGGCTTGACCACTTGATTCTGTGTGGCCTCAAGGAGTGACTTAACCTCTCTGTTCCTAAGTCCTCTCTGTCATAGAAAGAGAACAGATGGATGTGAGAGAAGATTGAGATAGTGTGCCTGACATGTTTAAAGTAGTACTCAACACACACTAAGCTCTCAGTGTCTTGCTGTTGTTATGATCACATCATTTCACTTCATCTGTTTTAGAAAAAAACCCTGATGCCCTTATCATTCACATTGACAGCTTTCCTTCTTATACAACCCAACTCTGGCTTGCTCAGCTGGGCTGTAGGTACTGCACCTCACACCCCGGATCCTGGCTCACTATAAGGGCCTTGAGGTTCCAGCCAGAGCAGAGATGGGCTCCTGGGGACCAGCCTTGAGCACATCCATATGCAAGGGGGCTTCCCCACTGTGTGGCCAGCCTCTGCCTTCAGCACGGCAGAGATAATCAGGCTTGAGTAGATAAAGTGGGAAACAGGTCACAGAGTACCTCGGGAATTCCCTGGTCATATTTGGTGGCCCTTGATCTGAGCCAGCAGGGCTGGGGATGAGCCCACAGCACCTCATGTAAGGTTCTCAAAGTCCCCAGAGCACTGCCCTTAAATCTTTGCTCTGTTAACTTTCATTTGGGTTCTTTAAAAATCAAGGTGTACGTACAGCAAGCCAAGCCATCTCTCCTGTCAGCAGCTGGAGCTTTTAGATCCTGGCACACCTGAAGATGAAGTGAGTCCACTGAAAGTTGTCTAAAGCCATGTCCTTGGCAAATGTCCCTTGTGAATAGGCCCAAGTGCGGGGGCATCACAGCCCAGCCATAATATGACACAGTTTTCATGGCAGACAAATCAGCAGGCTGCATGCACGGGCTCTGGTGCTATGCTGTCAGCAGGGAAGGGGCTCTGTAGATACATGAGCAAGATTTGAGAGGTCCCCACATCTGGCAGTAAATCCAGAGCTTAAAGGTCTGCCTTCTAAACCACAGTTCACTACAGAACCCCGATGGACAAGGGGCTGCTGTGTTCCTATCAGCTATTCAGTCTGACAACACAGAGGACCCCTGATCCCAGGGCAAAGTGGGTGTAAGCTCACAAAAGGTCTGTGTAAGCGTATGTATCTTGTTTGGGACTCCTCTTCCTGAGTTCAGCCTTCTTCCATTTTTTTTAGACAACTTTATTGAGGTAGTCTAGTCAAGGCTATGGTTTTTCCAGTGGTCATGTATGGATGTGAGAGTTGGACTGTGAAGAAAGCTGAGTGCCGAAGAATTGATGCTTTTGAACTATGGTGCTGAAGAAGACTCTTGAGAGTCCCTTGGACTGCAAGGAGATCCAGCCAGTCCATCCTAAAGGAAATTAGTCCTGGGTGTTCTTTGGAAGGACTGATGCTAAAGCTAAAACTCCAATACTTTGGCCACCTCATGTGAAGAGTTAACTCATTGGAAAAGACCCTGATGCTGGGAGGGATTGGGGGCAGGAGGAGAAGGGGACGACAGAGGATGAGATGGATGGATGGCATCACCAACTCGATGGACGTGAGTTTGAGTGAACTTCAGGAGTTGGTGATGGACAGGGAGGCCTGGCGTGCTGTGATTCATGGGGTCACAAAGAGTCGGACATGACTAAGCAACTGAACTGAACTGATTGAGGTAGCCATATACCATGTAATTTACCCATTTAAAATGTACATTTCAGTGGGTTTTAGTATATTTAGAGTTGTGCAACCATCACCATTATCTCATTCCACAATATCTTCATCACCCCCAAAGAAACCCTCCTCCCTTTAGCAGTCAGGCCCCATTTATCCCAAGCCTGCTCCATCCCACCTAGATATCTGTTCATCTGCTAGAAAGCACTATAAATCTGCCTGCTCTGGATGTTTCATGTAAATGGAATTATACAATACAGGGTCTTTGTAACTGACTTCTTCACTTTGCATTATAGTTTCAACATCATCCACGCTGTAGTATGCCTCAGAACTCCATTCCTTTTTATGGATATATACCACATTTTGTTTATCCATTTATCCATTGGTTGAAATTTTGATTATTTCTACTTTTTGGCTTGTCTTATGAGTAATGCTGCTATAAACATCTTCATACAAGCTTTTGTGGGGACATAGATTTTCCACTCTCTTTGGTGATATACCACGGCATGGGCCCTGCTGGGTCACATGGTACCTCTACATTTAACTGTTGAAGGAACTGCCCAACTGATTTCCAGCCGGCTTATATATTTGGCATTCCCCCTTCTTTAGTTTTTGAGTCTCCTTTTTGAAGTAGTTTAGCTAGCCAACTGAAAAAAGAAATGATACTTGATTTTTAACTACCAAGTCCTTCCCTTCCCAGCAGGTTCTGTGACTGCTCCCGCCCCTAAGCTCAGTAACAGTCTTAACCCCACAAGGGCCAATGATAGCAGGAGAGAGGCGAAGTACTTACCAGGCCTTCCTGTGGTCTCTGGGATTCACAGCAGCATTACTAACACTCGTTTCTTTTTAACCAGCAATGCCAGTCACCTTTCCAATCCCCTGAAAGGCAGAAGGCCACATTAAGCCCTAAAGACAATACCTCTCAGTATTTACTGAGCTGCAGTCAAAGAAGGATCTGACAAAATGTCGATCTAGTTTTTCATCTAGTTGGTTGATAATGTTTTATGACTTCCAATTTTTAGAAAATGCTATTTAGACCCTACTTGCTCCATCCCTTTGCCTCTTTAGGAAAAAAGTGGACGTTAAAGAAAAGAACTATTCACATGTCAGAGAGATTTTTTCCTTGTTCTCTCACTCAGCAATTTGTTGCTGAAGATCCTAGGTAAGGCCTTAGCAGTGTGAGTTGTATGCTCTGTAGCTGTCAGATTAAATCATCAGATCAATCAGAAGGAAGTTTTCTAATGACAGAGTTAGAGTAAGTGAGTGAGTGAGTGTATGTGTGTGTGAGTATATGTGCCTTGCTTTCAGGATCAAGAAGAAGAAAAGAGAAGGAAGAGGGAGGGGCTCCCTGCGGGGAGAAAGTCAGTTGTTCCTAATGATTAATCTCCAAGCTTCTGGATTCTAGGGGCCCCCTGTGAATCTGGAGAGGGTGCTCAGTCAGCTCTTGGACTTTGTGCAGTGGGTAATGGCTGCGCAATACTCGGAAATAACTCCAGTGTCAGCCCTGGCCAATCTACTAGGAAACTGTGCTTTCACCAACAGCACCTCAGACAGTAACTGGAAAGAGAAATAACTGGTGTTCCCAGGAACATTAGTCATCTAGAAACAGCGTGATTAGTGATACCTGGAAAATTCATATGGCATTCACTAAAATTGGGTTCTTGGGATGCTTTTATCCAAATGTGAGATGGGCCAGATCCTTCCTTCCTGGGGTACAGGGTGCAGTGGTGAGTGCAGGCAGGGCTGCCCCAGATTTCCTCTGCTGATAAAGGGCATCTCAGGCAGTAGGGTTCCCAGAGAATTTCTCAGTGGAGTCTTTTAGCCTCCCCAGCCTCTCCGTGTCTCCCTCGGGCGTTTCTATCAGCTGCCTAACTGGTCTTACTGCATCTGCTC
This sequence comes from Aepyceros melampus, assembly GCA_006408695.1. NCBI lineage: Eukaryota > Metazoa > Chordata > Mammalia > Artiodactyla > Bovidae > Aepyceros > Aepyceros melampus. Next base: position 152,680 of record SJXQ01006961.1, on the reverse strand, counting down.
CTGCCCCACAACCCCAGTGCTACACAGCAGCCAGATGATCATTTAAAAATGGAAGTCACATCATGTTGTTCTCCTGCTTCTGGTAGCCTCGTGTTGTTCTTAGAATTATTGATGAGGTCCTCCAGGTCCCGCCCCTGCCCTCTGGCCCCCTCTTCCCCTCCCTTGATGCTTAGCAACCTCTGAGTCCTTCTTTATATTCTTAAATAGGGTCAGCAACTATGACCTGCCAGTGAAATCCAGCCCACTGACTGTTTTTGTAAATAAGTCTTCCGTCGAACACAGCCACCCACGCCTTGTGTTTATATATTATCTACGGCACAACAGTGACAGATTTGAGTGGTTACACAGTGACGATCTGGCTTTTTAAGAAAAACTTACACAGCCCTGTTCTGAAATCACAACAAGCTTCTCCCCATCTTGGGGCCTCTCATTGCATTACCCACTGCGTGGCCATCCACTCTGGATTATTTAGGTTTTAACTCTTCAAACTCTTGGCCACCCACTCATATCCCTATCTTAGTCTCATTCTCCCCTCATCAGTTTACCTAAAATTGCATGCTTGCTTACTATAGATGGCCCCTCCCCTAGAGCAGTCTCTCGTCTTGTTCTGTACTGTGTGCAGAATGTGGCACAGAGTAGGTGCTGAAGTAACATTTGTTAAATGAGTCCACTCATTCAGCCACACGGGGGTCTGCACTCCTCCAGCCAGTGCTGCTTCCCCTTGGGGCAGCCTGCTTTCAGGATCTTAGGCACACAGTTGCTCCTTGTCCATCATGAGTGAAGGAGCCGGGAGAGCGTCAGTTGCCAGAGCAGGGGTGTATGATGTGAATATGGACTGAGCTGAGAGAGAATAGTTGGCAGTAAGCACACCCATGTCAAAAGCAGCTTTTATTTGTTATAATGCCTGCTGGGCTGGAGAGCTGCCCAGGCAGCTCACGGCAACACCTTGTGTGTTTACATAGCATAGGGGACACTGGCACAATTCAGAAGGTTGGATGTTGGTGTGATTCAACCCAACAAGTACTTACAAGCATCTTCAGTGTCCAGGGAGCGTTAGGCTAGACCAAAGTAGTAGTACTTAAGGCCTCAGAGCCTGGGGTCAGATGTCCTGAGTTCAGATCCATCTCCATCATCTGCCAGCTCTGTAACTGGGACTAGAAGTTTAACTTCTCTGAGTCTTTGTTTCCCATTAGTAACATGAGGATAACAGCAGGAGCAACTCTGTAGTCATAGTGAAGATGAAAAGAGGTCCTGCAGGGGAAGCACTTGACAAAGGGCCTACCAGTTAGTCTCCCTGGGCACCATCATTCTTATTCTCAAGGATCACCTCCTCTGGTTGAATAGGGATGTGATATAGTGGGAAAGGGCTTGGTTTCTGGGATCAAACAAATTGGGTTCAAATCCTGGTTCTAACATGGTGCCCCTGCATGAATCAGTTTACCTCTCTGAGCTTAATTTTTTCTCAGCTATAAAATAGCGGTACTAGTAGTACAAGGTAGGATCCTTAAGATTAAATGAGTCTGTCTCTGAGTCCATGGCTATTTCCCAGTCACCATTTGTAGGTGTTAGCTTCTTTCATTGTAGTTCACCGGAGGAGAGTGAAGTATGTTGAGTGATAGAATACAGACTAAAATGCACTGAAAACCTAGTTAAGGAAAACAAGCTTAACACATTTGAACAGCATTAATAAGACCTATGAATAATATGCACTATGTATGATGAGCATTCTAGGAGCCTGGGGAAGGGAGGGGGCAGGTAGATGGCATTCCATGATGATACTTATGGAGGAGGTGGGGCTTCAACTGAGCCTTGAAGTGCGAGGAAGGGAAACAAAAGATGACAGAAAGCTGGGGGTTCTGAGGCTGCCTCTTTTCTTCGTCAGTTCTACCACTTCATTGCCAGGGGCATTTTGGCACAGAGAAGTCATAACTTTCTGTGAATGAGTTAAAATGCAGATCCCTGGGCCCCTCCTCGAGATTCTGCTATAACCCATATTCCACGAGGCCTAGAAATCTGCAGTTTTAATAACTGTGCCGGTGGTTCTGTTGCACCTGGTCTGGTGCCATGCCTTGGTGAAGCCTAACTTGCTGACTCCACTCTGTCAGCAGGCTGACCCAAAGGCTGCATCATCCTCTGCCATCCCCCATGGCATTTCTCTCGTTCTTTAGTTTGGAGGGCCTCCTTTGTCCCCTCTGATTCTTCCCTTATTCTGCAAATTCCATTTCTAATGTTTGCACACATTACCATCTCTGCACCTGAGCTGTGTTTGAACACTGGAACAGAGAAAGTCTGAAAGAGATGGACTCAGTGCATCCAGTAGAACAGCAACTCAGTGAGGAGCTTTGCTATTAAATAGGAGGTGTCTTTTTCGGGTTTTTAATTTGTGTGTTGATTTATTCTTTCTAGGTCTTTCGTTTATGGGAGTGAGTTTGATTTGTTTGGTTTGGATTCTGAACATTTGAGATTTCCCCCAGTTAGGTGGTTGTTGAGACCAGGTTGTTGAGACTCAAGTTTGACCAGGAAAGTCCTGCTGACCAGTCCAAATTACTGGTCAAATGATGCAGGCTCCCCTACTGACTCACCCATGCTGAGCATTTACTGTGCTTTCTCCATGTTGGCTCCTGAACCTCCAAAAGAGTCCGCTGAGGGAAAGAGAGTTTTTTGTTTTGTTTTTTTTAATCACCACTTGATAGGTTGAAGAAACTGAAGTAATCTTGACAAAGCAGCTGGATAGATGGGCAGGAAGCTGGGGTGTTTGGGTGCTAGCGTTTCAGTGGTGGGCTGAGAGAGCTTGGTCATTGGAGAGATTGCATTGCTTTTAAGCTATGTTGTATTCTTCCATGGAACTTCTTTCCCAGACTCCTCCTTGTGTGGTATCATGAATCCAAAGTACCCTTGCTACTTGGATCTATTCCTAGAGAAACAAAAGCATACAAACATGTTGGAGGCCAGCTCATAGGTGTTTGACCTTGTCTTGTCCTACAGAAGCCTGCAAAATCTAGCCAAGGTTGACACTGATCTTCTGTAAGCCTCAGTGGCGATCCTTCTGCTGCTTCTCCATTTAGTCTCTTTGGTCTCTGTTCTTTCCCTACAGACCGAAACTAGAGTTGTATTGTAGTGTTGAGGGTGGAAATGCTTTTCTAAAATGAACTCAGGAAGTCATTCAATTAGACTAGGAAGGGAATGGGGAGAATTCATTCTCTCCAAACAATCTTGGAAAAATTGGTGTTTTCCTAAAATGTTAGGAGCAAATGTCCTGCCTCACCCAAGAGTGATTTGTATATTCCCAGTTCACAAACATGAACAGCCCCCTCTCCCAAGTCCATGATCCCTTCTTTCTCCCTTCCTGCTGTTAACTGCTTTGCAGACTCAGCTAGATTGTGTGTGTAATTTTTACAGTGTCACAGTGGTTTCCATGGAGATGGATTGTCATATCACAGAACATTGGGTATGTAGTCTTTGGATATGGAAAAATCAAAGGGGTAGAAATTTTCTAATTGCAATAGAGAGGGAGAGGACAGCTCTCAGACTTGTATGTAGGAAAGAGGAAAACTGGAGAGAATAGGAAAGAAAACTAAGGAAGGGTATGGTTGGAAATGAGAGAGGGCCAATTCAAGAGACTATAAGATACTTTTTAAAAATGCAGAGGGAATTTGCAAGGAAACGAAGCAGAGGGTCAAGATTTGAAGGGAAATAAAATGATTAGGAGCTAGATATCTTTAAGAACTAGTTCTCAGCAGTCCTTCATGGATACTTTTGTCTGGTACATAGTCGGCACTGGGTGGGTAGATGAGCACATAGATGGATGAATACCTGGGTAAAAATAGAGAGGGAATATCATGACTGTGATCTCTAAAAATCTTAGCCTCTGTCCTAAAAAATTGAAATGTTACTTCTTTAAAGTTAAAATCAAGAACTTCGCAAAGTCCATGAAACTCCTAAAATTGTAAGTAGAATTTAAGTGTCTGTGTCTTTTCTCCTTTTAATTATGAAGAAAGTTCAGAATGACCTTTACCAGGTTCCCCCAATGGTTGAAAAACCTCTGGTTTAAACAAGTCTAAGAATTGTGTTCCTTAACAAGCAACGGCACTCATCTGTAAGCTTCCTCCACACAAGCGCAGTCCGTATCCACCCCACCTTGCCCTGTGTGTAACGTCATCTTCTCTGTCTCCTCACTTCCTATACAGTGCATCCGTCCCAGGAGCCTGGCTGGTTGGAGGGGACTCTGAATGGAAAGACGGGCCTCATACCCGAGAACTACGTGGAATTCCTCTAACCAGGAGCCCTGGCAGACTGCTGAGCTTTCCACTGTATCCATGACAACTGCTGATTGCAGTGTTGTGGACCATTGCTCTTTGCCGCTGAGAAATACAGGGTGACTGACTCTGCTGCTACCTGTCAGCACGAACGTTCTCCTCAACTCTCGTGTCACACATCCCCGTGATCATCTCAGCTGACATGCGGTGATACTGCAAGAAACAGAAAGAAATCGGCGGAGGAGGCCATTTGATTTTGATTCCATGAGAAAGGCTTACAGAGCCATGTCTCTTATTTAGCACCCTATATGGGGTGTGCTCATTTTGTTTTCACAGTCATCCAAAACCCAACCTTCTGAAAAAGGAAGTAAATGAGATACAAGTAGTCCCCAAGAGCATGCAGTGTAGCCAGCTCTGACAGGGCTGGGCAGTGGCCTGAGATCCAGGCTGGGTCCACTGCTTTTGTTTACAGGAGACACTCACTCTATCCCACCTCTGAATACTTGAGCCCCGCAGTGCTCCGAGCTGCTGGGTCTGTTTGTTTGCATGAAGGATGGAGAGGGGTCACGGCACTGGTTACACAAGATCCAATCTCACCATCTCTAAAGCAGCCATTGGCCCAGCATCAGCATAATTCTGTCCAGTCCTCTCATGCAAGAGAACACACACACTCCAGGGCCCCTCTTCCAAGCTGGGAACTTCTCTGCCACCGAGGGCTGCCATCACCTCATAACCATAGCGATCCAGCCTACTCTAAACCAAACCAAAAAGTAACTCAAAATCTTTGCATGACATATTTTTTTGCCTCTTCCCCCTCTCAGTCATTTTTTGAATGGGTTTCTTTTCCAACAACCTGGTCAAGTTCTGTGCTTCCCTGATGGCTCAGCTGGTAAAGAATCTGCCTGCAATGCAGGAGACCTGGGTTTGATCCCTGGGTTGAGAAGATCCCCTGGAGAAGGGAAAGGCTACCCACTCCAGTATTCTGGCCTGGAGAATTCCATGGACTGTATAGTCCATGGGGTTGCAGAGAGTCGGACACGACTAACTGACTTTTAATTAACAAGGTCTACTTGGGGGCAGATGGAATAGCAGCTGAGGACTGTTCCCTTTGTGATGAATTTCAGCAGCACCAAGATATATTTGGAGCAAACTCTAGTAACCTCTTGAGATTAAATTACATACAGGCTTAATATTTCTGTTCTTGCATGCAACTCGTGTCTGTTTTCTAGAGGGCAACATGCTGCCTCCTAAAGAGGGACACCCTCTATCTCTCTCATTCCTTCCGTTCACCTGTCCCTCCCCCTGCCCTTGCCTGCCTCTAGCCTACCACTGACCAGCTCCCCTGGCCGTGCCCTGAGTTGCTCAGCACTGGTGCCCTGGAGGTTTTCAGGCATGACTCCTGAGCTAATAACTCCATGGCCTCCAGTTTAAAAGGACATACATATTCACTGCCACTCAGAAAAAGGGAATTGTTTCTCAGGCTTTTGGGGCGTGAGACTAATATCATAAGCCATTGTGATTTAGGAGGACGCCACAAGGTTGGGGCATGGAAGGTGGGATGGGTACCTTCTGAGAAAGAGGATTTCCTGGACCAGAAGGGGCTGGGTCTTGTGGAAGACCACCTTGGATAGGGAAGTTTGGCCTGGACATTTCAACTCCACTTGGCTTCCAAAGAAGAGAGTCCAAGTATTTTCCACACTTGAATGTCCCTGCAAGAGTGATTCTGGGCAGACCAACTCCAAAGTGAGGGACTGTCAAGCTCCCTGGGAGCCTTTCAGGAACGGCAGCCTTGTTCCAGAGTGTGTCCTGCTTCCGGAATTCCTCTTGAGGGAACTTTAAAGAAGAAAAGAAAAACTTGAATTGTGTTGAATTACTGTATCTTTTACATTTTTTTAAAAGATAAATTTGTAAATAGAGTGATTTGAAATACTATATGGCAAAGTTTTATATTTGATATTCTTTAAGCTAGTTGCTTCACACATTTAAGCTTTGATTGCTGAACAAGTGTGTATATGAGGCAGAGAGGGGGACACATGGTCAGAGAGAGCCAAGGTCAGCCCCTCTGTTGCCTTGAGGAGGAAGATATTTCCACATATTCTTGCTGGTTCTTGGTGGTGGACGTGGCACATTAATGGTGTTCAGTCTTCTTTATCCAGATGTGTTTTTTAAAGCATTTCTTGGGCTTTGGGTTTGGAGATGGAAAGAGCATCTTCAGGCAATTAACTTTTCCAAGAACTCCTACCCAGTAGTAAGAAGAAGCTCAGGATTTAAACAGGTGAGGCCAAGGGTTAGAATTTTTTTTTTTCTTTTTCTTCTCAGGTGTATTTCTTGGTACCCCAAAGTACCAGGACAGAAGATGGGATAATTGTGTGCTCCTTGTATCTTATTCTTCTGGCACATCTTATAAGGCTTTATAACCAAGTCCAAGCTAAAATTTGCAAATGTTTTGTGTGTCTAGGTTCTAAGAAAAACTGGCTTAGGATATTTAGTTCTTGATATGCTGCTGCTTCCTTTTTCCCTAAACATGTTTATTCATCTCAGATTTCCTCTAGCTCCAAAATAAGAAAAAAACTCCAAAGAGGGATGGAGCTTGTGCTATTATAGCTTTATAGATGACTTTAGAGGTAATAGGAGCTTGTTGTGATTCATTCCATCAGCTCAGGGATGACACAGCTTATTACCCAACCCAGAGCAAGCGAAACACTACCAGTGGATGAGGGAGTAAGAATTAAGATTGGAGAAGACTGAGATAGGACACAGGGAAGCTATTACTGAAAACCCAAGAAGAAAAGGCACATAGGGGCAGCATACATGTACTCCTTGCAGACTTTGAACAGCTTGGGGACCTGTTCACAGGGGCCAGAGGGGACCAGCACACTCTGTACCACTGTGCTTTCTAACTAGAGTACAACATAATGCTTTTAATACATTTGATGTTTTAGATCACCTGCCCCATCAGAACCTTAACTGGAGCTACTTTCGGGGTAGCCAGAAGGTCCAGACCCTGACTTTCAGAGTTCCTTATCGAAGCATACCTGTAAACATTCAGCCCCACCTTGACCACTTGGAAGCATGTCCCTCCCTCCTCAGTTGGCCCTGATTTGAAGCTGAGGGAAATTGGACTGGCGCCAATGGGAATTTTAGGTAGAGCCTTTCCTGGCTTCTCTGGGCAATGCTGGGCCCTGACAGATGGCCGCTCTGCTTCCCTTTCCCTGGCCAGGCTCCCCTCCTCCCCATCAGCTACAGAACTGGAGACACTGTTGAGAATATGAGCCAACGAAAAAGAAGGAACTTAAAGACTGAAAATGGGTTTTGCCCTCCACTACCTTGCTCCCCACTTCTGACTCTTGTCTTTTGGAAGAAGGAATGTTAGGGCAGATTAGGGGAGTGAACTGGGTATCAAAGTGGAATACTATGGACCAAAATCTCTGAGCTTTCCCAGGAGTCTCATGTTGCTTTTAGAAGGCCCTGGGATCAGGTCGGCAGACATAGCCTGAGTCTTCTGCAGCATTAAGATCAGTCTCTCACTCCTCCTCCAGGTACTCCCAGAATTCCATAGCTACAGAATACCATGTCTTGAGAAGACAATTAGTTTCACATTCTTCCCCCAACTCCCCAGGCAAGTAAAATCCTGACTTGCTCAAGACTGATGATATTCTCTTCTCTTTTCAAATCTGAACATAGAGACATGGATCCTGCATAGCACTGCCAGCCATGGTGTGCCAGGATTGGAGCCAATTTTTAGCTGAGTGTTTTAGTATTTCTACAGATGATACGTATTTCCTTATGCCAGACCAAACTGGGTTTTGGGTTTTTTTTTCCCAGCATAATTCCAGTTCATGTCCTCCTGCTGAGTCCTTTTTGGATAGAGAGGCAGAGAGAAAGAGAGAAAATGGAACAGTCAGGTATTGGCCAACTGGTATTAGCAGCACAGAGTCATGCTGGTGCCGGTGTCGTTTCAGGTTTGCCGAGACTCTGCAGTTATGTATGCCGTGCCTGTAGCTCAGATGGAGGTCCTTCTGCCATGAGAGTTTGTGTCTCTTGAAAGCAGCAACCCCAGTGACACCAAAAACTGTTTTGACCGTATAGATTCTAAAAACATCCATGATTGAGGAGAGACTGAAATAATCGACTGAAGTAACATGATCAACTACTCATGACTGTCTATCGACACATTTCATCTTCTTGGCTCCTGTTTCCGAAAGAATCAAATCTGGACCACTCAGCTTTATAGACAGAGAACTCCTGGGCACCTCAGTGGCTGATGGGACGCTCACAGTTCCCCTAGCATTGAATGTTTTATGAGCAATCAAGTTACCCAAGTAGGTAGCCAGCGTTGAGGAAACTCAACGCCTCTTGACTACCTGACTTTGAAAGGAATGCCCTGGGTGTTCTTCTAGGGAGTTATCTGTCATATCTGGCAAACTTGACAGTGATTATTTACCTAGACAACCCTGCCCCACTCTTTTAAGTCAGCGGAGTGTCCTCTCACACACCCTGTGTCAGCATTTTAAAAATGTATCTTGTGCTTCAAAGGTGACAGGCTGGTGTGCTGGGTGCAGAATCACTTTTCTGTTAAGTGTGGCCTCCCAGTGACAACAACCATGGAATAATGGACCTGGCACAAACCTGAGCATACCTGAGACCAGACTCCACCAAGTCATAATTAGCTTTTTCCTTTTACTGCCTACAGTACCTATCTAACTAAGGAGCTTCCTAGAGCAGAGGGAGAGGCTGTGTAGAGAATCCATACATCATCCAGAGCCAGCCCTGGCTAAAATGTGGCCTCCTAATGGAAGGACTTGTATTCTTAGAAGAAAAAGGATTGGGTGTAAAGTAATGCTAGTAGCAGAAAGGGATAAACCACACTGAAGAATTGTGGATTTTTTTAAAGACATAAATGTAATTCTTAATAGGGGGGAAAATCTATCACATGAAGAGGTCACAACTAATATTTCACAAAAGTTTTATAGGCCACTACAAGATGAAAACATCTTTCAAGGCAGAATGCCTTAGCAAGCAAGGCTAAGGACCTTAGCACAGTCCTGGACCCATGTAAGTATAGCAATTACTATTACATCAGAATTCTACTGAGTGTAGTCAGTGAGAACCAAGAGTAGTGATAAACTGTCAGAATTACCTGGGCAGTCCTGGAGGGGCCAAGACATTCAGCACTTTTCCACATCAACCATTGCTATAGAACTGTCCAAACAGACCCTGCATGCAGCTTCTTTGGGTATCCAGATGCCAGGGTCAACCTTATACCTGTGAAAAGAGGTTCATCTGGTGATTCTTAAGTGTATATGTATTAGTATGTGTTTGTGTGTGTGTGTGTGTGTGTGTGTGTGTGTGTGTACAGCTCATATTTACATTATAACGAAACAGACTCTCTTCTAGAAACCCACATAAGCTGGCAGTTGCTGAGCCTTGACAGCCTTTAAGATTTAAAGGTTGAGAATTACAGAAACAAGAGAGGCTGTTGATAGACGATCAGAATGATCAAAGATGTAAATTAAGTGCCATTTTGAAATTTTGTTCATATTTATCAGATGGTTACTATCTACAGCTATATTCCTTATTAACTTATTAAGAGTCTTGTTGGAATAAAAAAGATCAAACTCATAAACAGTAAGTCATTCATACTAGGATAGTGTTCACAAGCACTCTAAAAGACATTTTGTCCATTACTTTGAAGAAAATATTTGCATGTTTAGTTCATAATTTAGGCTACCTTTGAGTATATTATAAAGTGCTGTGTGATATAATATCAATAAAGTACTTAAAAATGGCACTTTAATGTTTTTTAAAAACCATAAATGCACTGTTTTAAACTTCAATTCAGTATTGAATATTGACTGGTGTGTAGAATCCTATTTCTCAATTAAAAAGTAACTTGTGACTAGAATAGAACTTTTCCCCTGTTATTCATAAAACAATTTTACCATGTTCGGGCTTTAGAACAACAACAACAAAAAAAAAAAAACTGCTTTCGCGTCACTAAGCATATCTATAAAGAAAATATAGTTTCTGTTGAGTGGCCTCTGAAACTTGGCTTCCTTACATTTGGTTGGTTTATGTGACAATCTCTGTGAAATGAGTGGAAGTATGATTTTTGAATTAAATGACTTTTCCATTTGGTGGTATGTTTGTCTCTTGAATTTCTGACAAAGTTTTGTTTTGACATGATGCATATTTTTATATTTGTTTCAAATAAGCAAAGACCATGATCAGAAGTTACAAGTGTGGTCTCCTGTGGTCCCTGGCAACAACTGCTGTGCTGATTTCTGATGTGCTCTGGGTAGCTCTGGTTTCCTTTAGGGAGAGGTCCACTGCTCGTGAACTACAATTAAGCTGCAAAGAGTTACATTCCAATGACTGTTTCTGAATTTATCTCTGGGAAACATATTTTATTCTTCCTAAATTCAATTGTCAAATCAACCATTTTCTGGAATTTCCATTAACAGTCTGGAATAACCAAAGAGTCAGAGTGCAGACAGTCCTGTCACAAAGCTGGGTGTGTCCCCCAGGGTTGCATTAATAAATCAGCTGCTTGTGACATGTTGTCCCAGGCCAGCTCATGTTATTGAGTTGTTGCATTCATCACATCCCCTCCAGGTACATCCTGAGTTGCGGCCTGGGAGCCAGGTTTACAGTGCACTCCCGGCTTCTGCTATGAGAGCAGAGGAGCCAGAAGAAGAGGGCAAGGGAGCCAGGACTTTGGGGATGGAGGGCAAGGCTTCTGATTCCAGAAGCTTGCCCTGGGCAAGCAGAAGGTGAGTGATTAAGTGCTGGGTTCTGAGGGATGCCTATTTGAATATGTGGGTCACATGTGAACTGTTTATCCTGTCCTTGTTTGCCACTTAGTAAGGGCTGGTTTACCACAGGAACAGCACAGATTCTCTGCACCTTCTTCCTTCACTGAGCTCATACCCTGCCCTGGAAAACGGGCTCAGCATCTGAAGCATCATGCATGGGTGGGGTAACAGGGTACCTGGGTGAGACCTTCTGAGTGGCACACGTAGACAACTGTTGCCAACATGGAGAATGAAATGAATGTACGGATTTGTATCTTATATCTATGTCCTTGGTTTTTCCACCAGACTCTCTTCACTTCTACTTTCACATCTCTTTAATGGGAAAGACTTTTTTCATTTTCTTGTTGCTTTTAACTGCCCACTCAGAACAGAGCTCAAATTGTATCACGTGTTGTGGTTGGTTTGGTGTTTTCACTTATTATTTCCAGCCATATGATTGATCCTAAGAGCGCCTTGATTAGACATGGACTTGATTGACACTGAAATCATGTAAATGAAAGATTTTCTTAGATCTCAAGCACATTTGCACTTTGGGGAATTAAATCACGGTTTCCATTCCTTCTTTTCTCGATTCTGTCTCAACCTCCACTCATACTGTGTGCTCTCTTACCCAAATGTGTCAGTGTCTTTGGCTCGCCCTGCTTTTAATAGCACTATGCTAAGCTACAACTCATTAACTGTGCCGGGCAAGTCAGGATTGCCTGAGTTCAGCCTGCACAGCAGCCAAGGGAACCTCTAACCAGCACAGTTCCTGCTCGGGGCGGGTCAGGCTCATCGCCTGGGAGAGTGAGCAGCCATGCCCAGCCAGGCTGCATCTTTCAGAAAGTCACCCTGTGTTACTTGGCCATTGTCAGTCAGTGGGGACCAAAACAGGAAGGTTTTTGGTTGAAATGATCAAACGACTCACTGTATCCCACAGCACTCGGCAACTCCTGTCACACTGGGTATTGTAAAGTGTCGTGTGTCATTGACTCCAGGAGGCCTTCCCCAGCCTCTGTTCTCTAAAACCCAGATAGCCAATAGGCCTTCCCGAGGCCAGCCAGCAAGTCTGCTTTTTTCTCCTAATCACACCATTTTGCCCTTTCAAAGCACTTTTTACCTAAAGTTAACTCATTATTTGTCGTCAGATGTTGGCATTGTATGTCACCCTCTTAATACATCCACCAGGACAGGACCTGGCACCTGGCATGTGGCACATGCTGGATGGCCCTTGGGGGGGCTGACCTAGTAACAGGAGGCAGGAGAGCACTGCTGTGGACTCTGATCCCTCCTTCATGTCTTCTCTACACTTCTAGTTGAAAGAAAGAAGTTGGATCATTAGACATGGGTGTGTGAACACACGGTAATGTTGTGGTCTTTGGCAAGCTACTCCACTCACTTGTGTTCTAGCATTCAGGCTTGTGGGAGAGACTTCTCAGTCTCCTTTCAGACACACACAGCCACATTCTTTCCCAGCCTCCTTGCTAGTGCTTAACACAGGAAACCATCTGGATGACCAGCTGACCAAGAGCCAAGACCCTCTCAGTCATCTGAACTACTTATGGGTGGTATGATGAACTTCAGATCAGACTGGAGACCTGTCTTCAAGCAATCGCACATCACAATCACCCCTAAAATAAGAAGCTTCCTTTTTCAAGACCCTTAGAGGAAATTCCACACAGTCCCATGGGAACTTGGCCTGGTATCTAACACACTCACCAAGGGAATTCTGTGTACAGCTGAAGTTTCCCAGGATGCAGCTTCAGTCCATTTCCTTTCTGTATTTCCTTAGAGAGGAGCCATCATCTTTTTAGAGCAGTCACCCTCAATTTTCATGCTCCCATTCAACAAACACTTGACGATGACCTCTTATGTGCCAGGAGCTATTCAAACCAGGAAGTATAAATCATGATCTCTGTCCCCAGGGAACTCGACAGTTGGCCTTGTTGATGACTAGTGTAGAAGAGTTTACCATGTGCTGTTGCTACACTTGCTGTGTGTGGCAGGTAGTCTAGGGCCCCAGGGAAGATTGATTCTTTCTCTTTGAGAAACAGGTACCAGAAAAGTCTTCACAAAGAAGTGACACTGGAGATGATCTTGAAAGATGGATAGAAGTTTGCTACTCAGGCAAATGGAAAAGTGTCCCAAGCACAAGGACAGCAAGGACTAAGGCATGAAAGGGAGAGAAAGACAAAGCAACAGAGAGGTGGGATCACTATGATTGCAACGAGGAGATAAGGGCTTTCTGAGAATGGTACTCCTACTCCCTTAACCATTAGGCTTCTGTCTTCTCACTAACTGACAATATCGGCTGACATTTACCACTGTCTTACTAGGTACCAGACACTACTATACATGTATTGACTCACTGAATCCTCAAAATATGTGAATGAAATACTATACGTACTAGGAGTACGTCAAGGCTGTATGTTGTCACCCTGCTTATTTAACTTATATGCAGAGTACATCATGAGAAACACTGGGCTGGAAGAAGCACAAGCTGGAATCAAGATTGCCAGGAGAAATATCAAAAACCTCAGATAATGCAGATGACACCACCCTTATGTCAGAAAGTAAGAACTAAAGAGCCTCTTGATGAAAGTGAAATAGGAGAGTGAAAAAGTTGGCTTAAAGCTCAACATTCAGAAAACTAAGATCATGGTATCGGTCGCATCACTTTATGCAAATAGATGGGGAAACAGTGGAAACAGTGAGATTTTATTTTTGGGGGCTCCAAAATCACTGCAGATTGTGACTACAGCCATGAAATTAAGAAAGGCTTACTCTTTGAAAGGAAAGTTATGACCAACCTAGACAGCATATTCAAAAGCAGAGACATTACTTTGTCAACAAAGGTCTGCCTAGTCAAGGCTATGGTTTTTCCAGTGGTCATGTATGGATGTGAGAGCTGGACTATAAAGAAAGCTGAGCACCAAAGAACTGATGCTTTTGAACTGTGGTGTTGGAGAAGACTCGAGAGTCCCTTGGACTTCAAGGAGATCCAACCAGTCCATCCTAAAGGAAATCAGTCCTGAATATTCATTGGAAGGATTGATGTTGAAGCTGAAACTCCAAGGCTTTTGCCACCTGATGCAAAGAACTGACTCATTTGAAAAGACCCTGATGCTGGGAGGGATTGGGGGCAGGAGGAGAAGGAGACGACAGGGGATAAGATGGCTGGATGGCATCACTGGCTCAACGGACATGAGTCTGAGTGGACTCCGGGAGTTGGTGATGGACAGGGAGGCCTGGCGTGCTGCAGTCCATGGGGTCGCAAAAAGTCAGACACAACTGAGCAACTGAACTGAACTGAAATACTGTAATTTTATAGATGAGGAAACTGAGTATCAGGGAGATCACACAAGCTAGGAAGTGGTGAAACTGGAATTTCAACATGGGTCTGCTTTTAGAGCCCATATGCTCTTAATTTTTAAAAATTTCTCTATAGATACATGTGATTTTACATAAATACATACACTTTTTTAATGGGGTGGAAGATTTTCCTTCCACTTTCGAGTTGGTTCTTCAATTCTCCATATCATCCCCCTCCCTCCTTAGAACTATGTCAACCACCTCTTTATGCCCTTTGCAATAGTGAGCCCTTTAGAAAGTACAGCTTGGTTTTTCAGTGGCTGGAGTAAGAACAGGATGTTTTGGTGTTAAAACCTTTCCTGCCTTTGCTCATTCACTTAGGTGAACTGCTCCCCTCCCCATTTGTGGAGCCCTGTGCAGACACTACCGGTTCTCTGGGCAGCCCCGGGGACTCCAGCTGCAGTCTTTGGCTGGTCCCAGCATCCTTGAGGACACAGCAAGGAAACAATCCCTGCAGAGGGCTCAGCCATATTTTTCTGGCTAAGAATAAATAATGTGCAATTAAAAAAAATTTTTTTTAACAATTTGAAAATGGTCCCTTTCCCCACCCTGATCCAGCTGCTAACGACAGACCTTCAGGCTCTTCTGAGACTGCCAGGGAAATCTCAGGAGCATGTGTCTTCTTGTGGGAGAACCAGTGTTTCAGGCCTGCTCTATTAAGGCATCAAAATAGAGAGTTTGGGGCATTTTAACCCCCTCTTAAGCTTCACGAGATTTTAAAATTCAGAGAGAGGAAAGAGCATGAGAACTAAAAGCAGATTGAGGAAGATTCTCACCCAAGTCTCCTCTAGGGAGTAGGGCTGACCTGTTATATGTCAAGATGACAGTGACCTAGTCAGTTTCATTTAGGGAGCATTTCCATTATACTAATTGTTGTACATGCATCATCTCATTTAATCTTCAAATCAATCCTATCAAATAGGTACTGTTGGTACCCTCTCCTGCAGAAGAGGTAGCCAAATATTAGATTGGGTAACCTGTTCAAAGTCACTGAGTTAATGAGTAACAGAGCAGAGATTCAACCTCAAAAGGCAGACACCTACACTACCCCAACCCTGGGGAAGGTTTCAGGAGCTTCAGCCCTCAAATGTATTTCAGTCTTCTCACCCTGAGGGCTTTCTTGTTGTTTTTGCCTCCTTAGCAGCCAGTACCCCTTCTAATGCTAACAGCAGCTTAGTTTTCCTTTGGGGAGTCACCCACTCAGGTTCCATGGGTTTGGGTGGGCTGGCATCCATCCTTGATCCAGTGGTGAACCTGTGGCCCTTGTTGGGCCTGTGAGATCATCACATCCACCCAGCCAGGTGACTGGCTGGTTCAGGAACAAGTCCAGGACCTAGTAGATCCACAATCCCAGGACTTTGTCCTGGGACAAGGCCTTCAGGTCATAGCAGGGGAATTCATTGTATCAGGGAACCTCAGTAAACGTCCTCTCCCCTGCCCCATCCTCAAATGACTCCTTCCGTGAGCTCTGTCTGCCACTTCTCTTTATTTGAAAGCCCTCATACTTTTGTTGAGTATTTATAAAGATTTTAGTAGTGCACCTCTTAGAAAAGTTGCTTCAGAAGACAAGCAGATTTTAAATATTCATAGCAATATAAAATGAACAAGACTACTCTAGTGTGATCACTTCTGGAATAAGTTCACCAAAAGATGCCTGAGCTCTGCAAGTATATATATATATATTTTTTTTCAATTCTGACATTTGTTCTCCATTTTGGACCAGAAGCAGCCACGGCTCCACATAAGAATAGGAAGAAATTGTGTTATTCAGAGCCCTCTGCCCATACTCTTCCATCCCCAGCTGATTCAAGTCATCACTTGATGATTTGACTCATCCTGGGGATGCATCAGTGTTGAGACATTTCACCCTGAAATTCTCATCGAGGACCCCCCAGTCAGATGTAATAAGGAATGTCCATAAATCACGCCTAATCATGATACAGAATTGCATTCCATCAAGTGCTCCTTGGTTAAGAAAGATGTTCACACACCCCAGGGGCCACACCCAGACCTGTTCAACCATCCCACAGATGTGAGTCTGAGAAACTCCAGTGTCTTGGAGTTCAGACCTTCACCTTCATGTGGGTGGGGCTACATACTTCGAGGCCCTGAAAGGGGGAGGGTATATCTAATCAGGCTTCGATAGGATAGCCTGCTGCTACTCTTCCCAGTGACATGTTCATGGTTTTCTTTTCTCAAGGACTTTCAGATCAAGCAAAAACCTTCACAGGCAAGGAGAGCGCTCCTGGCCCACAAAAAAATAATGCTCTCACTTAGTATAGCACTTTAACATTTTCCAGGTTTTTTTCCTTCAAATTTTGGCCATGGCACACCCCTGATCAAAAAACCTTCAAAAACTCCATGGCCTGATAAAAACAGCATTACACTTCAAAGGGTGCTTCCCAGTATGGATCTAGAATCTTTTCTTCAACGTTCCTTTATGTATCCTATGCTCCAGAGGGTCCCCATCTTCATTATTCTATGACAGTCTGAACCAACATTCATTCATTTCTTTGTCAGTATTTATTGGGCACCTTCTCTGTCCACATTCAAGTGTGGGGTGCTGACTCCCATTTGTGCCCCCCACCGAGGTTCACTCAGGCTCAAATGCTCTTTGCCTTTTCTACCCCAAGGGAGATAGCTGTTTGGCAGCCATTACCCCTTATTCTGGTAACAGCACCTCAGTTTTTCTTTAGAGGCCCAGCCCTCCCCTAATCTCAGGTCCCGGGATTTGGGGTAGACAGACACCAACCCTGCATCCAGTGATGAACCTATGACCCTAGACAGACCTATGAGATCATCCAAGCTACCAAGCCAAAGTGATGGGTTGATCCAGGAATAGGCCCAGGACTCAGTGAAGTCTGAGAACCAGTTTCTGTATTGGACTGTTGTGATGAGAGATTTTTTTTTCTTTCTGGATTTGAAACCATGAGAACTGCTAGTGGCCCTCTTGTCTCTTTGTCAGGGAAGTCTGCCAAAGAAATGAGAAGCCTCAAAGTGATACCAAGACAGATGATACCAATGTTCCCTGTTCACAATAGTCAAAAGAAATGGAAACAGCCTAAATATCCATTGACAGAAGAACAGATACAGAAGATGTGACAGATGTATAGAATGGAATACTACTCACCCATAAAAAGGAATGAAATAATGTGATCTGTAGCAATATGGATTTAACTGGAGATTATCATACCAAGTAAGGAAGTCAGAAAGAAAATACCATATGATATCACTTACACGTGGAATCTAAAATATGACACAAACGAATCTGTCTTATGAAACAGACTCATAATATAGAGAACAGACTTGTGATTGCCAAGGGGATGAGGATGGGGGGAGGAATTGGGCATTTGGGATTAGCAGATGCAAGCTGTTATGTACAAATGGGCAGCCAACAAGGTCCTACTGTAAGGCACAGGGAAGTATATTCAATATCCTATGGTATTATATTATTTTCCATTATGTTCCATTAGTACAAACCATAGTGGGAGTGAATATTAAAAAGAAAGAATGTGAAAAAAAAGAAAAAAAGAATGTGTATATATGTATAACTGAATCACCTTGCTGTATAGCAGAAATTAACACAAAAAATTGTAAATCAACTCTACTTCAATAAATAAAAATTTAAAAGAATGCTAGTGGTTCATGTCATGAGTCCAGATGCACCTGAAATCTGTTGTATAAGCCAATAAACTCATTTTGTTTCAAACAGTTTTTTTTATTATTATTATTCTTTCACTTACAACTTAAGTCCTGAGCTCTAGATAAACCTTCATAGTGTTTCTGTCCTTTCTCCCCCCACCCCCACCCCCCGCCTTTATTGTCTGATCCTTTCCTAGGAGGAAAGAGCACAGGATTTGTAGTCAGAAAATCTGACATGAAGTCTGGTTCTGCCATTGCCTAACAGCTGGAACTTGAGGTAACTACTTATTTTTTCTGCATATCCATGTTTTCACCTGTAAGATGGACCTAAGAATGCTTCTAATGCTGTTTCAATGAAATTCAGTTCAGTTCAGTTCACTTCAGTCACTCAGTCGTGTCCGACTCTTTGCGACCCCATGAATCGCAGCACGCCAGGCCTCCCTATCCATCACCAACTCCCGGAGTTCACCCAGACTCACGTCCATTGAGTCCATGATGCCATCCAGCCATCTCATCCTCGGTCGTCCCCTTCTCCTCCTGCCCCCAATCCCTCCCAGCATCAGAGTCTTTTCCAATGAGTCAACTCTTCACATGAGGTGGCCAAAGTACTGGAGCTTCAGCTTTAGCATCATTCCTTCCAAAGAAATCCCAGGGTTGATCTACTTCAGAACGGATTGGTTGGATCTCCTTGCAGTCCAAGGGACTCTCAAGAGTCTTCTCCAACACCACAGTTCAAAAGCATCAATGCTTCGGTGCTCAGCCTCTTCACAGTCCAACTCTCACATCCATACATGACTACAGGAAAAACCATAGCCTTGACTAGACGGACCTTAGTCGGCAAAGGAATGTCTCTGCTTTTGAATATACTATGTAGGTTGGTCATAACTTTTCTTCATGTACTTTATAAAATTTGCCATCCTCAGAAATCAACAATATAGTATTACACTATGGATTTCTTCAACACCTTGCAAAAAGCTGGCAGTTTCTAGGTGTTTCGTGTTCATTAGTGTGTCCAGTCTACCAGTCTTGGGAGGCCCTAGGCTCGGTGGGCTCTGCCCGTTGCCTCTGTGAAGGACAGTCCTGCATATCATGTGTTTCGTCCCACTTGCTTCTCTAGTCATAGCCAAAAGGAACATACCTGGGCAGACACAAAGCTAAAGATGGTCAGAATGCAGTGTCCTGTGACACATGCCTTGGCTTAAACACATGATGTAGGTCAGTTTTTCAGTCCTATAAATTTGATTTCCAAGGGAAGTCACCCTTAGAGTTGAGAACACGAGATGAGAACTCCTGATGTTGAGCTATGCCTGGTGACCATGTTGTGCTGGGTACAAGTTTAAAGACACATGGAAGTCTGTCTTCAGAGGAGGAGAATGGAGCAAAGAGTAATCTCTTTGGAAGCAGAGGAAAGAAACACTGCCTCAATCCTGGCAGCAGTGTATTTTTCTCGAGCTCCTGCATGTACCTGATGTCTTGCTCTAGAATTCTAAATAAACCTACACTCTTTCAACACATAGTTATACTTGGTCCAGTTTGAGTAGCTTCTGTTCCTTGTATCCAGAAGAGCCCTCCTTAAAACCACGATGGGTCCCAGTTGGCAATGGGGAAACCAGAGGCTCTGGCAGCTGAAAGAGTAGCCCCAGGTCATATAGAGATACAGAGTAAACAGCCGCTGGGCTTTTTACTTAGTCTAGAACTCTTGGACTAGGGAACTCATTCTGAGGTTTCTTCATACCAAGAGAGAGGGTGGTGAGTACATCTTGTACCCACCTCCCTTTCTAGCCGTTAGGAAGGATGGGTTTAGAAACTGGCATGAGTTGGGCTCATTCATTCCACTTGATCTCTTTTTACTGTTAATTCTATGCATTGGTCTTAAAACATACACACTCAGCGGTTTTGTTGCAGGGAGATCCAAACAGAAACAGCTACTTTCTACTTCCTCTGGCCATTGGAGATAGGCAAAAGTATTGGTATTACTTACCTCTCTCCATTGGTACAACCCAGGTTGGTTTTCCATTAAAAGCAAAGCTGAGTGCCCTGAAGTCTGTGAAAAATCCAGGCCTTCTGCCACATTCCTGTTCTCAGATGCTAGGAAGAAAGGTAGAAATCTCGAGAGCAGACAGATTTCCTCTCCTCTGAGACCACTGCTGACCATCCATTACTGCCCAGTTCATCCTCTTTACTATGGAGGACAGAGTGCTCCTCCATCGCCCCTCCCTGCACAAGCCCCAGTTTAAGCCTATGAATCTCAGTCTTAGGATTGTTGTGTCCTGGATCCAGCTCGCAAGAGCCACGTGTTAAATATACAGAAATCTTGTGAGCTGGTTGTTAAATTGCTGATATCTTAAAATTGGCTGTGATGGGAGTATTTACAGCGACAGAGTAACCAAATGCTACCAACCAGCCCTTCCCACAAAGAGCTGGTTGTTAAGCCTTGACCAGCACACCACTGTGTGTTTGACATGACAGGTGATGTCTGCACTTGGCTCCATTTACAGCCTGGACTGGTTTCAGCCTGATAGAGGGGGGACGGGTGTAGAGATGGGGTTAGGTAGAGCTGAGAGAAGCTACAAGTACCCCACTTAGAGCTATCAGTTACTTTCCAGTGATCTTGGTTTGGGGATAAAGTAACCTTTCCAAGTGCAAGCAGGACTGCTTTGTGGATCAACAACTGGTTTTTATTTATTTGCACTGCTTTTAACCAGAGCCTAGAAAAGGTGTTTGGCTCCCACCACATTTAAAAATGCTTTTCAGAACTTTGCTTGGAGCTGCCAAGAACAGTGTACAGATTCTGTATATCAGAATATTGGAGGATGATGCATTCCTTTTGGTGCCCACTTCCTGCAGAAGGGAGGAGATGGGAGCCCACCGTAGGCTCATTCCCCAAGGGCAGTGAAACTGATGCATTCCCTTTCCCTTGATGACTTCTGTGGGCAAGAGGTCAAATAGCGAAGGCTGACTTTGCTGGTAGAAAGCCAGCATCATTGTGAGCCCAAAGGAATCAGGCTGGGTCAGAGGCCCTAGCATCCATTTCCACTTTAGTGAGGGGTCTCCAGGAAGTTTGTTAAAATGGAAGAATTTTGATTCAGTAGATCTGGACAAAGCCCAGACGCTGTTTCTTTTGTTGTTGTTGTTTTTCTAATTTTACTAGCATATAGTTGATTACGGTGTTGTGTTAGTTTCAGGTGTATGGCAAAGTGATTCAGTTACACATGAACATATACTCATTCTTTTCCAGATTCTTTTCCCATATAGGTTATTGCAGAATACTGGGTATAGTTCCTTGTGCTGCATATGAATAATATCATACAATATTTGTCTTTCTCTGTCTGACTTACTTCACCTTGTATGATAATCTATAGGTCTATCCATGTTGTTGCAAATGGCATTATTGAATTCTTTTTTATTGCCAAGTAATAGTCTATTGTATATTTGTAACTAATACCACATCTTCTTTATCCATTCCTATGTCAATGGATATTTAGGTTGCTTCCATGTCTTGACTGTTTAAATAGTGCTAGGATGCATGTATCTTCTCAAATTGTCATTTTCTCAAAATATATGCCTGGGAGTAGATTGGATCACATGGTAGTTCCAGTTTTAGTATTTTAAGGAACTTCCATAGTGTTCTCCATAGTGACTGTACAAATTTACATTCCCATTAATAGTGTGGGAAGGTTCCCTTTTCTCCACGCCCTCTCCAGCGTTTATTATTTGTAGACTTTTTGATAATGGACATTCTGTCTGGTGTGAGGTGATGCTCCAATGTAGTCTTGGTTTGCATTTCTCTGATAGTGCTGTTGAACATTGTTTCATGTGGGTTTTGGCATTTGTATGTCTTCTTTGGAGAAATGTCTATTTAGATCTTCTGTCCATTTTTTTTATTGGGTTGTTTGGTTTTTTCTGACATAGAGCTGCATGAGCTATTTATATATTTTGGAGAGTAATCCCTTTTGGTTGCTTTGTTTGAGTATATTTCCTCTCATTCTGTAGGTTGTCTTTTCATTTTGTTTATGGTTTCTTTTGCAATGCAAAAGCTTTTAAGTTTAATTAAGTCCCATTTGAAAATGGAGCTGGAAGAATCAGGCTCCCTGATTTCAGAATATACTAAAAAAGCTACTAGTCAAAACAATATGGTACTAGCACAAAAATAGAGATACAGACCAATGGAGCAGGATAGAATGCCCAGAAGTAAAACCACACGACTATGGTCAATTAATCTATGACAAAGAAGGCAAGAATATGCAGTGAAGAAAGGACAGTCTCTTCCATAAGTGGTGCTGGGAACACTAGACAGCTACGTGTAAAAGCATTAGTGCATTGTCTAACACCATACACAGAAATAAACTCAAAAGGATCAAAGACCTAAATGTAAGGCTGACCACTATAAAACTCTTAGAGGAGAACAAAGAACATTCTTTGACATAACTCACAGTAATATCTTTTTCAGTCCACCTCCTAAAGTAACAGACTCTGTGTTTGTAATGGGCATCTGGGGTGACTATAAGTCTGATGGTCCTCAAACATCATTTTAAGGTCACCTGGGATCAAAGCTAGACATAACTGATGCTTTAATACATACACTTTCTTTTCAATTAAATATCAGAAATGTCTGGGTTCTCTTTATTTAGCTATTAGCAACTCTTGTTGGCCCACAGGTTCATGATTGAGAAGCTTCTTCACTGTGCTGTGATTAACCCAAACATAGTAATGGAAAAATCCATAGACAGTAAATTCAAGGGTGACTATGTGGTGAAAGACCTCACCAGAGTCTTCCTGAAAAACTGGAATAAACCCATTTATCTTGAGAGATCAAATATTTTAGTAACTGAATTGCCATGATCTTCCAAAACGCCAAGGATTCCAGCAAGATCTAAATCACCACAACTTCCCCTGACTTTGGTGCTGATTAAGATAGGGGTAGCTTTTAACCAAAGCAAAAACAGGCTATCAGTTTGAAAAAAAAGAAAAGCCACAGTTTCAACTCCTCTGTCCTGAATAGGATTAGATAAGACTAGATGCTTAAGTATCTCATCTATAAAAGGGAAACAGCTTAAAGGAGCAACGTGGTCTGCTGAAAAACAACATGAGATTTCAAATAGGCTTCCAAATTCTCATCACAGCTTCTGTAACTGGTCACTTAACCTCTCTGAGCCTATTTTCCCATCTTAAAAAGGGAGGGAGGGGATACATGTCAAGACACATGACAAGTGAATGCAACGCCTAACAGGGAGTTGGGCTAAAAAGAACATCACAGGGACATTTGGTGAAATCTGAGTAAGATTTATTGACTAGGTAACTAATGTAGTGCATTAATGTTACTATAATGTAGATAATTGCATTGTGGTTTTGAGAGGCAGGATTTGTAGGCAGACTTTTAGGAAATAAGTCTTAAGGGTTAAAGGGCATCAGATCTATAGCATCTTAAATGATAAAAGAAAAAATGATTGATAGATAAAGCAAATATAGTAAATACTAACATCTGAGGTATGAGGGAAAGGGTGGCAACATTTTGTAAGTCTGAAATTTCAGGTTTTCTTTTTAAGTATCCCGTGTATATGAAGCAACTGACAGCTGTTTGTCTTGTTAACCAATTAACAACAATAATGAAACTCTCAGTGTGGTCTAAAGAGTTTAGAAGCCAGGAAGAAAACGAGTACCAAGCCAGCATGAGGATTTCCTGAAGGTCAGTTTTTGGATTGGCAGTACAAAACGTGACTCCCCATCCGCCTTCTGTGACTCTCTTGTTTCAGCTCCTCTTGGCAGCTTGGTCGAAGGATTGGGGTCCCTCACGGTCTTATAGGAAATGCAGGTTCTATGAAGTGCACCCTGCCTAAGGTAGAGGCCAGTAAGGGTTGACTGATGCTGTGACCAGGCTCTTAGGGATGGAAGGGACAGCAGTGTACCAGATCCTGGGTCTACCCTCCATCCCCCAGAGAACTCTGCAGAAAGCCATTTCAAGTTAAAGGTTTAGTCTTGGCCCTGTGGCTGTCAATTTGGAGGCTTAAATATGTGGCAGTGCTTTTAACAGCACAGAGTGCCATAAAATACATCAATCACACACACATGCTGGGGAGACTGTGGCTTTGTGGTTAAGAGGGTAGCCTCTGGAGTCAGACAGACTGCTTCCAGACCTCAGATACACCACTTATCAGACAGACAATTTGGGGAAGGTCATTAAACCTCCATGCCCCCAATTTTCCTCATCCACAAGATGGGGTTAATAACTTTAATACAGAGCTCAACTCACAGGAATAGTTTTAGTAAGTGAGATAATGCAAATGACAGAGCTTTTATGCCCATACATCCTAGCACATCTTTAGGTATACAATAATATTATTATGATATTATCCTGAAATTATCTAGAATCAGAGCCAATCCATTAAAATATGCTGGGACTTCTTTCCTTCTTTGTTGCCTGCCCTGGCCAGCCCATCTTCTGATAACACCAGTCATCAACTGCTTTTCATGTTGATTTTCTCCTGATGCTTACTGGGCACTCAGGGATGGGACATGCCTCCTCCCTCTGCTTCTCCCTTCTCAAGATTCCAATTTGCTCACTGAGCCCTGGGGTTCTGGAGACTTCTACGATTCTGCAGGAATTTATCCTGCATGACAAGCTCAACCAGAAAATGTGACCGAAAATGGAACTTCAGTGCTAGGCCCCCAGAATGGTGGAATATGTTTTCACTTCTACTCTCTGCCAGGCGCATGATGATCCTATGAAAATTCTGGTCCCCACACAGAGGTAGAGGAAGAAAGCTGTGTCACTGTTAGGGCTGGGAGACTACACCCAGGATCTCAGAACAGCACGCCCCCTACAAATCTGTCTACAGTGGCCTTAGCCAAACCCCAGGAATGGAAGCTTAATAGGAATGTGTCATAAGAAAGATATCCACCAGAGTCCTCTCTCCAGAGCTCCACACCCATATTTCTGCCTGCTTGCTGGACATCACCAGATGACCCACAGGCACCTCAAACTTGGCACATCCAAAGTGACACCTCGCCCCACTTCCTCCTATGCCCTCTCTTTTGGGTGATGTCACAAACAAGTCAGAAATCTCAAAATCATCCTGCCTCAAAACCCTTCCTTTAGGAGGTCTGGTGGTGGTGGTTTAGTCACTAAGTCATGTCCAACTCTTGCGACCCCATGGACTGTAGCCCGCCAGGCTCCTCTGTCCATGGGATTTTTCCAGACAAGAACATTGGAGTGGATTGCCATTTCCTTCTCCAGAGGATCTTCCTGACCCAGGAACTGAACCCAGGTCTCCTGCGTTGCAGGCAGATTCTTTACCAACTGAGCTATCTGGTCTATCCCAAATCCTAAACAGCCCAGACCTGATTCTCCATCTTCACATCACAGGTTGACATTCAGCTGTTGTGATCTCTCCCTCCCTCCCCTGGACTATGTCAGTAGCCTCCTACCTAGCTTCCCTTCTACAAGTTCACCCCAGTGTGGTCCAGTCTTCACATTAAGGGCAAAGTTACCTTCCAAAGCAGGAATGTGATAACTCCCACAGTGGTGAAGCCTGTGCTAGCTCCCCCAGCAACTCAAGGAGGAAGTGTTGACTCTCAAGTGGGCATGCAAAGCTCAGCCTATCTAGCCAGCTTCATCTTGCCCTGAAGCCTGCCCTCTGGCATACCAGACTGGTTACTGGTTCCCAGACTGCTCCTTATTCACTAGTGAATTAGCCTTTGAATGAGGTCTTCCTTCTGTCTGGACTCTCTTTTCTCTTCCTTTTTAACCCAGAAAATCTTTACTTACCCTTCATACTCAGTCCAAAAGTCACCTTCTCTGGAAAGGAAGTCTTCCTCTTTGCTCCCAGAGCATGTTTTCTGTGCCTTTGTTGGTCTAACCCTCAAGTCTGCCTTGCAGTTGGTTGGTTCTGCATTTACGCTGCACGCTGTCCATGATCAGGGTCCTGCACTATTGGCTTCCACACTCTCAGAGCTGGACTTGCCTGGCTTGGGCAGAGGATGTGTATGACACGCCTATGGTCAGAGCACCACTGTGTCAGCGTTTGGGGTAGCTTTATACTGTTGCCTACGTGCTAGAATGTTGGTTCTATGAAAGGTGCAGTTCAAGGATCTCAGCCTTTTTCAAGTGAACTTGTACCTGTATTCCTGATCTCCTGCCTTCTCAGCATATCTCTGAGGGGATGTCTCTGGCCTTAAAAAAAAAAAAAAGGTATTCTGGATTTGCTGGCTGGGGAAATTTACTTCGTATGGGATCAGAGAAAGAGCTGAGCTTGTTCGAAAGGCTTTAGCTATTATTCCTCAGAGATAGAATAATATGTAAACAGTACAAAATGCTGACGCCTGAGGTGTCAACTTGGACACGTGCTTATGTTTTCCGGTGATATTTAGAGCAGGGTTAGACTGACCCTGACATTCACTTAACAGCCTTCTTTCTAATTTCTTCCACATTGAGTTTTGTTCCAAGTATCTGGGCCTTTCTGCTTGGGCGGTGGCCAAGGTCCAGGGAGTGCCTATGACCATGCCAAGTCTCCGTGCCCCTCTGCTCCCGGGGCTTGGTCTGCCTCTTGGAATGTGTGCATTCTGGCAGCTGCAGTACGTGCAGGGGGCAGACCCCACCGTCTGAGGTGGGGGGCGCCTCCTGCACGGGATCTCATTTTTCTCCATCTGCACAACCATTTGGGGCCTCGGGCTTCGTGACTCACACAGTGACTATCCATCTGCCCATTTACTCCAAAAAGGAAGGATTTCTTCACACACACTTGGCCCCAATCCAGGCACGAGCTGAGTCATCCTATCACATGTTCCACAGCCACCTGTCCTGACCCATGCACTGTAGTAGATCTCCATAATAATAAGGCTTCCCATTACATGAAGATGAGTATGACTTGCATGCTACACTCCCAAACCAGCTGAAATTCCCAGCCTGGACTGATAATGGGAAAGGTCGGGGCTGGCAATCCCGCTGCACCCGGCAGAAATGCTAACATACTGTGGAACCCCCCTCCTCTGAGCCCAGTGGGTGCCTGGACGTCATTATCAATACAGCGCTCCCAGAAACGACCCCTCATGGAGGTCAGACTTGGCACCAGAGGGTAAAGCATATTGATACCTGAAGGTTAGATTGGCAAGACTTGGTGATTTTCTTGATGATGAATGTAGTTTCCTGAAGGCTACTTTTATTCACTTGTATATATAATGACTTTATTGGTGGACAGGAGGAGTTTGGAGGAAGTTGGAAGGTGAACATTTTCTGTTCCATCTGTTTCCCTCCCAAGAGGCAACCCATATCATTGGACTTTTTGTATGTATGTTTGTACACACACACACAGAGACTGTATAAATTTACCAAGGCTGGTGCAGGTTAGAAGTCTGAAATCAAGGTGTCGGAAGGGCAGATTTCTTCAGAAAGCTATAAGGGAGGGTATGTTCCATGCCTTGTTCATAACTTCTGATGTCTTACTAGAAATCTTTGATGTTCCTTGGCTTATAGATGTAATACCCCAATTTCTGCTTGTGTTCGCATGGTGTTCTTATTCTGTGCATGCCTGTGTCTACATTTCCCCTTTTTATAGGGATACCAGCCATATTTAATTAGGGTCCAATCTCATGACCTTATTTTAATTCATTACCTTTTCTTCCCAGTAAGGTCACATTTAGAGGTACTGGGGGTTAGGACTTCAGTGTAAGAATCTGGGGATGACATAATTCAACACAGGTAGCAGGCACTTAACATATTCTAATTTTAAAGTAAATGATCTCGTGCTTAATTGCTAAGTTGTGTCTGACTCTTTGCAACCCTATGAACTGTACCCCACAAGGCTCCTCTGTCCACGGGATTCTCCAGGCATGAAGACTGGAGTGGGTTGCCATTTCCTCCTCCAAGGGATCTTCCTGACCCAGGGATCAAATCCACGTCTCCTGCAGGTGGATTCTTTACCACTGAACTACTAGGGAACCTTGCTCTAAACACTTTTGCTTCCTCTTTCTTTAATATTCTTGGGAATTTTTCTATATCAATACAGCGACCTTTGTTTTTCTTTAAATGTATATGGCAGCTTTAACCTTAATTGGCTAAATTGGAAGTAACCAAGATGGGTTTTTTTAATTTATTTTTAATTGGAGGATAATTGCTTTACAATGTTTTGTTCATTTCTGCCATACAACAACATGAATCAGCCATAAGTATACATATATCCTCTTCCTCTTGAACCTCCATTCTACCCCTCTAGTTCATCACAGAGCACTGACTGAGCTCCATCTCGTTTACACATGATAGTGTATATGTTTCAATGCTCTCTCCCAATTCATCCTACCGTATCCTTCCCTACTGTGTCCACAAGTTCATTCTCCACATCTGTGTGTCTGTTCCAGACTGGATTCTCCCTCTTCATGTCACATGCTGGCATTCAGGATTTATGATCTGTCTCTCCCTTGAACTGTCTCCTCTATTCCTGCCCCCAAAGGTTCATCAGTATCATTTTTCTAGATTGCATATATATGTGTTAGTATATTTGTTTTTCTCTTTCTGACTTACTTCACTCTATAACAAGTTCTAGGTTCATCCACCTCAGTTCAATGGACTCACATTCATCCCTTTTTATGGCTGAGTAATATTCCATTGTATACACGTACCATAACTTCTTTATGCATTCATCTGCTGATGGACATCTAGGTTGCTTCCATGTCCTGCCTGTTATAAATAGTGCTGCAATGAACTTTGAGGTATATATATCTTTTTCAATTAGGTTTTCTTAGGGTATATGCCCTCCCACTCCAGTACTCTTGCCTGGAAACTCCCTTGGACGAAGGAGCCTGCTGGGCTGCAGTCCATGGGGTCGCTAAGAGTCGGACTCGACTGAGCGACTTCACTTTCACTCTTCACTTTCATGCACTGGAGAAGGAAATGGCAACCCACTCCAGTGTTCTTGCCTGGAGAATCCCAGGGACGGCGGAGCCCAGTGGCCTGTCATCTCTGGGGTTGCACAGAGTCGGACATGACTGAACGACTTAGCAGCAGCAGGGTATACGCCCAGTATGGGATTGCTGGGTCATATGGTAGTTTTATTCCTAGTTTTTTTTTTAAGGAATCTCCATACTGTTCTCCATAGCAGCTGTATCAATTTGCATTTCCACCAACAGTGCAGGAGGGTTCCCTTTTGTCCACAACCTCTCCAACATTTATTGTTTGTAAATTTTTTTATGATGGCCATTCTGACCATCTTGTGGTGATATCTCACTGTAGTTTTGATTTGCATTTCTCTAATAATGAATGATGTTGAACATCTTTTCATGTGTTTACTGGCCATCTGTATGTCTTCTTTGAAGAAACGTCTGTTTAGGTCTTCTGCCCATTGTTTGATTGGATTGATTGCTTTTCTGATACTGAGCTTCATGAGCTGCTCGTATATTTGGGGGATTAATCCTTTGTCAGTACTTCATTTATAATTATTTTCTCCCATTCTGAGGGTTGTCTTTTCATTTTGTTTATAGTTTCTTTTGCTGTGCAAAACTTCTAAGCTTATTTAGGTCCTATTTATTTTTGTTTTTATTTCCATTACTCTGGGAGGTGGGTGGTGGGTCAAAGTGCAATTTATGCCAGAGTGTTTTGCCAATGTTTTCCTCTAAGAGTTTTATGGTTTCTGGCCTTATGTTTAGGCATTTAATCCATTTTGAGTTTATTTTTGTGTATGGTGTTAGGGAGTATTCTAATTTCATTCTTTCACATGTAGTTGTCCAGTTTCCCCTGTACCACTTATTGAAGAGGCTGTCTTTTCTCTATTGTGTACTCTTGCCTCCTTTGTCAAAGATAAGGTACCTATAGGTGCTTGGGTTTATCTCTGGGCTTTCTATCTTGTTCCATTGATCTATATTTCTGTTTTTGTGCCAGTATTGTACTGTCTTGATGACTGTAGCTTTGTAGTACAGTTTGAAGTTAGGATGGTTGATTCCTCCAGAGACCTTTCTTTTTAATGGGTACATAGGGCTTCATCAACATGTGGAAGTACTTATTTGCTTATTTAACATCCTTGGTGGTGCACATTAAGCTCCTTTCAATCTTTTGTTATTACAACAAGTTTTCACTAAATGTTCTCCAAGTTGTCCTTTCATACTTTAAATACAAGTGTAGCTATAATAGAGATTCTTATACAGTTCAAAGTGTCAGTGCATTTTTATTTCAGTATGGGTGTAAACTGCTCTGAATTGTGCAACAAAGGGCAGAGAAGAGGGTTTTATTCGATTAGCTAATTGCCACAGTGGATCTCTTTTGGGTTAAAATACAGGACTAGAAAGAGCCCACAGGAGGGAGGAGGACCTTTCTAAAACTGGCACTTGTGAACCACCAATTGGAAATGACATCCTTAGTCTGTGCCATGAACAGACACTTCTCTGAGTCTGCAGTAAGACTATCTCCTCCTTCTGAGCCCAGAGACTGGGGCTGGGTCCAGGGACTCCTGCCTGCCTGAGCTTTCAGACCAGGGCTCTGGGGGAGGGGCAAGGAGCACGGGGGACTGGAGAGCAGAGGCTAGAGCCCCAAACACCAAAGAAGATCCTTCAGCTGAAGAGCAGGCTCAGCTCTACACAACAGTGTCCAATCACTATTGTTCTTTCTCCCTGGTACCATTTCTGTTCAACTGCTGTGGAATGCTAAACCTCCAGTTGCATTTCGGCCAGGAACTTCCATTCCTGTGAGGGCTCTAACCTTGCTGAGGGTGTGAGGGCATCTGCAGCCAGTCATCCGACAACAGCGTGGCACGGCATTTGAACACAGCTGCCAGCTGGAAACTTGGAAGCTCTCCTTCGGTTTTTGCTTATATGTGGGAGCCTGACTCATGGAGGTGAACTTGCCCGGCTCTTTGTAGCCCTCTCCTCACAGACTCACAGGCTTTAGTATTGTAAGGAAATCCAGAAGCTTGTCCTTTGTTATCAGAGAATGGCTGAAGCCCAAAGAAATGATGTATGTGAGACTCACTCGACACCCACCTACAGGTGTTGATTTAGTGTGATGCTAAATCCTGGAATTCCAGTTGTAATTAAGACAGATCCAACCCTGCTCTCCTCACAGTCCTGTAGAGAAGACAAGCTGTGAACAAATGAATTACATTAGACAAATGTGCACCAATAAAGAAATGAACAAAAATGAAAGCTGTGAGAGTTGTGAAGAAGACATTCATGGTGCCAGAAGGATGTGTGGGGTCAGGGATGACTCCAAGGAGGAGTCACCCTTTAAGCTATGACTCAAAGAAAGCTCCATCTGTGAAGAACAGAGTGGCTGAAAGGGCCTCGTCCCATGGTCGTCCTATTGGGACCAGCGAAATAAGACAGAAACCATTCCCTCCACAGCCGCTCCAGACTTCAGCCATAAACAAGAAAAATTCCCTTGGAAGACAGTTCACTGCTCTGGCTACAGAAGCCTTCTATAGGGAATTTACTGGCCCAGGAAGAGTTTGGAAGATTCTTTCAGGATGAATAAAGGACTGTTTACTGCAGGATGGAGCTCTTCCAGGTGGGAAAAGACTTAGAAAACCTGGCCTCTACTTCATTATTAGAAAAGAGCAATTAAGTTTGCGTGAAGCTGGGGGGCCACAGCCAGGCAGAACAGCTGCTAACTCTGCAGGTCTAGCTTATGCTTCTCCCCTCTTAACCCCTGGCTGCTGAGGGCCTGCTGGCCTCTGCCCCAGCCAGAGCAGGAGCGGCACTGGAGAGGAGTTTTTCTGTGTGCTTCAGCCTGACCTTCCTCAGGCCCTGTTTTGTGCCAGCCATAATTATTTAATTTATGTATTTCTGGTAAATGTGAGTGTAGCTCGGAGCCATTAAAGACATTAGTACAGGCCTGGGACCCAGGATGTCTGGAGTTCAGCCCAGGTGGTGCCACGGATCAAGTCAGTGACCCCGTGAGCACCCTTGGGCCGTGTTGCTGGGTTGTGTGAGTGTAGAGATGTGGGCAAGGAACTTGGCCATAATGTGACCCGAGAACTGTCGCTCCACGAACACTAAAGAGACAACTGGTCTGCCTTTCACTTTAGCACCCTGTGAAACTGGTACGATGGGCTCCATTTTATAGATGAGCAATTGAGGCACAGAATGATCTGTCCAAGCTCACAAGGCCTGGGACTGATAGAGCTGGCTTTCGAACCCAGACACCAGATCTCACTCATAAACAGTCATCAAGGGACAAATGCCCCCCAACAGAAAGTAAATCTAATAACACAGTAATTTTGTCTTTCTCTACCCCTTCCTTTACATCCAAGGTTCTTGTTTCAGCAATTCAGTGCCCAGCAAGACCAAATGAAGGGTGTGTGCAGACATGGAGAGAGCAGCTTTTCTGTGAACTAACCCAGGATAAGAGTGACTAAGGGGATGGAGAGAGGGATGGGTAATGCAGTGGGAATTTTATTGTTTCCAAAACCGTCATCTGACTTTGATCAGGGAGGGTCAGGTCTAGAATCTAAACCTTGTCCCTTGTGAACATATGCAAAACTATAACTGCTGGTGGACCCATAATCCAGAGGTATCTGTAAACTATTTTAGGGAGTTTCTTAGCTTTTCAACCTCAGAAGCTCTTCTGAGAACTCTTGATCTTAAGATGACACAAGCCAGTGTGAGCAGGTACAAGGCATTTAGTGAGGTCTCTGCTTCTCCAACCCAGCTATTCAACTGTGTTTGAAACAAGAACCTGATCCAAGTGCCAATATCTCTGCCTGGATAAAAATAGACTAGTCCTTTGAGCCGATGGATGTGGCTGAATCATTGAGCATGAAAGCAGTGGGCTAGAAAAATCTCTGCACCCATACCCACACCCAGTGGATAGCAGAGAACACTGGCTCAGAAATGCCCCAGGCCAATGAAGGATTTTTATTTCTTGTAGGTCATCTTTTAAGGGTTTTTCAGACACTCTGCTGCTCCTTTTGTTTCTCTGAACCAGTGTAAGTCAGACCTTGTCCAACTTTACTTGCTCTCCAAGTTTTAATTCCTCACTGATAAATGGAATGACTGAATTAAGAGTCCCTCTGCAGGCGTTGTTGTTCAGTTGCTCAGTCGTGTCTGACTCTTTGCAACCCCTACAGCACATAACACACCAGGCTTCTCTGTCTTCACCATCTCCTGGAGCTTGCTCCATTGAGTCGGTGATACCATCCAACCATCTCATCCTCTGTTGTCCCCTTCTCCTCCCTGCTTTCATTCTTCCCAGCATCAGGGTCTTTTTCAATGATTCAGCTTTTCCTATCAGGTGGCCAAAGTATTGGAGCTTCAGCTTCAGCATCAGTCCTTCCAATGAATATTCAGGACTGATTTCCTTTAGGATTGACTGGTTGGATCTCCTTGCAGTCCAAGGGACTCTCAAGAGTCTTCTCCAACATCACAGTTCAAAAGTATCAATTCTTCAGAGTTCAGCCTTCATTATGGTCCTACTCTCACATCCATACATGACTACTGGAAAAGCCATAGCTTTGACTAGATGAACCTTTGTTGGCACAGTAATGTCTCTGCTTTCTAATATGCTGTCTAGGTTTGTCATTGTTTTTCTTCCAAGGAGCAAGTGTCTTTTAATTTCATGGCTGCAGTTACTATCTATGGTGATTTTGGAGCCCAAGAAAACATTGGTCACTGTTTCTATTGTTTCCCTATCTATTTGCCATGAAGTGATGGGAATGGATACCATGATTTTAGCTTTTTGATATTAGTTTTTCTGCAGTCATATGCAGTTCAGAATCTGTGCTTCCTCTTCATTGACTGTATCAGACCAAGACAGAGATGGGGATGGGGAATGAGGTGAGAGGGGACAGTGGTAGCAGCGTGTGCTGGGGCCAGCAATACAGAGGTGCCTTGTCTACAGAGAATTCAAATAGTGATATGGTCAGCTGAGAGCTGATCTACATGTGATAAAATGCACCCATTTCAAGTGAACAGTTTGAGTTTTGAAAAATACGTACATTATTTTAACTACCACCAGCACCTAGTCAAGATACTGGCCATTTCCATCACCCCCTCAAAATTCCCTTCTGCCTCATCTCTGTCTCCACCTTTTCCTTACGCCTGGTCCCAGGAAACCAATGATCTGCTTTGTGTTAGTATAAATTAGTTTGCCTTTTATAGAATTTTAAATAAATGAAACATACAATAAGTGCTCTTTTGTGTCTGGCTTCTTTCACTCAACATGGTTTTGAGATTCATCCATGTTGTTGCATGTTTCAGTGTTTATTCCTTTTTATTACCTGTAGTATTTCATTTTATCAATTTGCTTAGCCATTCACTGTTAATGAGTACTTGTTCTTCACTGTTTTTTGTTTGTGTTTGTTTCACTTTTTGACTACCATGAACATTCATGTTCAAGCCTTTGTGAAGACATATATATTCTTTATTTTTTTTTAACAAATTTTTATTTATATTTGGCTGCACTGGGTCTTTGTTGCTGCACGGGGGCTTTTGGCAAGCAGGGGCTACTCTTTGTTCGGTGTGCAGGCTTCTTGTTGTGGTGGCTTGTCTTGTTGAGGAACATGGGCTCTAGGCATATGGGCTTCAGTAGTCTCAGCA
The DNA here is from genome assembly GCA_006408695.1 of Aepyceros melampus. Classification (NCBI taxonomy): domain Eukaryota; kingdom Metazoa; phylum Chordata; class Mammalia; order Artiodactyla; family Bovidae; genus Aepyceros; species Aepyceros melampus. The sequence goes on along the minus strand of SJXQ01006961.1, from coordinate 118,104 downwards.
CACCAGGGTCACTAGCTGTGGCAAGTTGGCTCTAGAGTTCTGTGGATGAAGTAGTTGTGGCCCAAAGGCTTAGTTGCCCCATGGCATATGGAATCATCCCAGACCAGGGACTAAACCCATGTCTCCTGCATTGGCAGACAGATTCTTACTGGACCACCAAGGAAGTACCAGGGCATAGGTTTTTAATTTCTCTTGGGTAAATATATAGATTTTAAACAGAGAAACATAGTAGTGACATGACTTCTTCAGGGCAGGGCATCCAGAAAGGCAGTATCAGAGAATGCTACTGCTGCTGCTAAGTCACTTCAGTCATGTCCGACTCTGTGTGACCCCAGAGACGGCAGCCCACCAGGCTACCCCGTCCCTGGGATTCTCCAGGCAAGAACAATAGAGTGGGTTGCCATTTCCTTCTCCAACGCATGAAAGTGAAACGTGAAAGTGAAGTCGCTCAGTCAAGTCTGACTCCTAGCGACCCCATGGACTGCAGCCCACCAGGCTCCCCCATCCATGGGATTCTCCAGGCAAGAGTACTGGAGTGGGTTGCCATTTAGGACGAGGTATATCTTACATAAGAGCAGTCTGCCTACTCTGAGTCCTTCCAGTAATAAGATAACTATTTTAATGCTTTATGAGACAGAGAACAGGTGCCTTTCCTCTCCTAGTTCTGAGTAATTTACATTGAAATTAAAGCTGATTTGGGATGAATTTATTATGAATGGCAATTATGGCTAGCATCTATTAAACACTCAGTATACTGACCATTTCACCTATGTTTTATTATTGAATTCTCACAAAAACATTATGAGGTACGAAATATGATTTCTCTGCTCAGCACATAAGGAAACAGAGGTCCAGTGGTTAAGCAAGTTGTTCAAGATTATATACCTAATAAAAGGATTTGAACCCAGGCCTTTACCACTCCAATCCTATGCTCTCAAGCCCAAGTTACACTCCAAGTAATGCCTGACTTGTATTACTTGCTTAGTAATATTAATGGTGGTCTATGCTTAATTGCTGATAGCTTTCCAATGAAATCAATTCTCGGTATACTCACATGAGTCTAATTATGTGGAACCCAAACTGAAAGCAGCACCCCCACAACCTTCCCCAGAGGGGCAGAAATCCTTCAAAAGGAGCACAAATTCCATTATATTTCTAGATTCAGCCATTCATTACTCCATCTATTTCTTCATCAGATAGTTTATTGACTATGCCAAAGCCTTTGACTGTGTGGATCACAAGAAACTGTGGAAAATTCTTCAAGAGATGGGAATACCAGCCCACCTGACCTGCCTCTTGAGAAATCTGTATGCAGGTCAGGAAGCAACAGTTAGAACTGGACATGGAACAACAGACTGGTTCCAAATAGGAAAAGGAGTATGTCAAGGTTGTATATTATCACCCTGCTTATTTAACTTATATGCAGGGTACCTCATGAGAAACGCTGGACTGGAAGAAACACAAGCTGGAATCAAGATTGCTGGGAGAAATATCAATAACCTCAGATATGCAGATGACACCACCCTTATGGCAGAAAGTGAAGAGGAACTAAAAAGCCTCTTGATGAAAGTGAAAGAGGAGAGTGAAAAAGTTGGCTTAAAGCTCAACATTCAGAAAACGAAGACATGGCATCTGGCCCCATCACTTCATGGGAAATAGATGGGGAAACAATAGAAACAGTGTCAGACTTTATTTTGGGGGGCTCCAAAATCACTGCAGATGGTGATTGCAGCCATGAAACTAAAAGACGCTTACTCCTTGCAAGAAAAGTGATGACCAACCTAGATAGTATATTCAAAAGCAGAGACATTACTTTGCCGAGTAAGGTCCGTCTAGTCAAGGCTATGGTTTTTCCTGTGGTCATGTATGGATGTGAGAGTTGGACTGTGAAGAAGGCTGAGCACTGAAGAACTGATGTTTTTGAAGTGTGGTGTTGGAGAAGACTCTTGAGAGTCCCTTGGACTGCAGGGAGATCCAACCAGTCCATTCTGAAGGAGATCAACCCTGGGATTTCTTTGGAAGGAATGATGCTAAAGCTGAAGCTCCAGTACTTTGGCCACCTCATTCGAAGAGCTGACTCATTGGAAAAGACCCTGATGCTGGGAGGAATTGGGGGCAGGGGGAGAAGGGGACGACAGAGGATGAGATGGCTGGATGGCATCACTGCCTCGGTGGGTGTGAGTGTGAGTGAACTCTGGGAGTTGGTGATGGACAGGGAGGCCTGGCATGCTGCGATTCATGGAGTCGCAAAGAGTCGGACACGACTGAGTGACTGAACTGAACTGAACCGAACTGAGTACCTTGTAATGGACATATGGAATTGACTCTCAAGCGTCTCTTCCACCCATAGAGTAGGCTTTCAGTCAATCATGATTAGTTGGCTCTCTCTTGTTACTGATTGGTTGACAGGTGGGCAGGCCTCAGCCAGTTTGGGCCAATGATAAGTGAGTACAAACGTCAGTCTTGTACTAATATAAAGTCTTCGGGAGGAAGCCCCACCTCTCCACCGCAAGGTGAATTTGATCGGCGCTATGTTGCCGCCCGAGGGAGATCCCATCTTGGCGGAAGGCCTTTGCAGAGGAGAGTAAGGGAAGAAGCTGGTTTCGAGTCTCAACATCTTCCTCTGTGAGGTGCAGTTTTTCTTTTGTATTGCTTAAGCTGGTTTGAGTCGCGTTTCTAGCGCTTGCGGTCGAGTTTTTGAAGTACTTGCCTAGGTGTGTGGGATCTGTCTGGCCCAGGTAAGGCAGGAATTGAGCAGCCGGGCCTGCCCAGTTATAACTGTGTACAGCCACTCAGGCTGCCCAGCTCCTGATCTTGGCTGTAGGTTCCCTGAGGACAGGGACACCTTTTTTTTTTTTTTTTTTTGGCGTCTTGAATTCATGTGCTGATAAACTTCTGTGGAAAACCTTTGTGGAGTATCTGTGTGTTTGCCTCTGATAGCAGTGGCCACTTCAGGGAGGCGATTTACATTTTTGAGTAGCTGTTGTCTTGTGCCAGGTGTTTTACATATATGTAAGTTAATTTCTCCTTACACTCATCCCAGAAGCCAACCGCAACGATGATTCCATCTTTTACCTAAGAAGAGCCCAAAGCCTAGAGGAGTTTTTACACAACTTGTAGCCATTGCCTGTTGACGCTACAGGGTTAGAACATGGTACTCTAGTGCTGACTAATAGAGCCTTCATTATTAGAAAGTGGGTGGTTGGCCCCAAACCAGAGAAATCCCTTTTCACCACAGGTGTAATCTGTTAACGAAACAATTAGGATTCATCCTTTTGGTGTTTATACGCGAGTTCCATTGTAAACATCTATGACCAGCTTGTCAGTAGAACCTGAGAACAAATGACTTCATCTTAACCTTATGGGATCATTGGAGAATAATCAGTCTCTTCCTGTGGGTAGGCTGGCAAATAAAGTGTTTAATTTATCCCAGCCCATCCTTTGCCGCAGATGCAAAAATGATAGTTTTTTCTTTTGTATTTCTTTGTACTTTCTTAATTTGCTCTTGAAAGACTGAGTGTAGTCAGTATATGCTTTAAAGGGAGCTTGAAAAACCACTCTGAAAGTTCTCCTGCGTTTATAAGTAGATATATAAAGTAGACAGGTAATATTTTTTGAATTTCTGATTTACAGAGGCTTAAAGCCATTATTTTAGATTGGATTTCATCAACATCAGTTTAAGAAATATTGCTAATAAAATGCTAATCACTGTGCTAAGCCCGGGCTTCCCTGGTGGCTCAGCAGTAAAGAATCTTCCTCCAGTGCCAGAGAAGCAGGTTTGATCCCTGAGTCCAGAAGATCCCCTGGAGGAGGGTGTAGCAACTCCAATATTCTTGGCTGGAAAATCCCATTAACTGAGGAGCCTGACACGACTGAAGTGACCCAGCTGCATGTGCTAAGCCCTGGAGGTAGGTGATCAACACAAACATAGGCCTCTGCTCTGAAGCACATGTAATATACTGTACTAAAAGCTTGATTTGAGTGTCTGTGTTGACTTTAAGAAGCCCCTGCTAACTTCTTACAATTTTGGATTTTGAGTGTGAATACTAAAGGCATAATACTTTTTCTTTAAAATTGGAGTGCTAAAAGCTCTTGTCAGTGAATTTTAATTGTAAGACCTAACGGCCTTTTCTCAGGATCTGTTGCTCTAAAGACCACAGTGACTCGGATTCGATGCAACAGGCAAGAGGATTTATTAGGCCAGCGCGCCGGGGTTCAATCTCCACCCGAGGAGATGAACCTCGAACACTAATCGCGAGGAACTTTTATACCGAAAAATCACAGGCAGGTGTGGGTGGGGTCAGGATATTGGGAACAATGTGGTAGGGAGCCATAGGCAGGTGTAGGTGGGGTGAGGATGCTTGATTGGTGGGATAGGTCTGCAGGTAGTTAAGTCGAAACAGTTGACTGACCACCCTGCGGTGCTTGGCCAGTTCTTAGAAGAACAATTACCCGGAAAAGTCCGACAGAAAATACATCTTTTTTAGAGGGGGTCTCCTTGCAAGGTCAGGAAACTAGGTTGTAAGTCATCAGTTAAGAATTAATAGAATGGGGCTTTGTTAGGGACCAGGAGACTCTGAGTCACCAGATAAGGGGAAAGTTATCTTCCGTGAGGCATGGCCTGCCTCCGGGGTTTTAACATAAAGGGGACTTAAAATTTTAACCTAGGTTCTTCAGAATATTCTGGTTATTGACCCTTTGTTGACCCTCTGAAATTAACAGCTCTTTTCTAGATTGTTGAATACCGTTGGTGATATTAATTATTATGCTTGGGACAAATTTCTTCCCATATACCCATAATTGGTAGGGAAAGTGAGTCCTTTTAGGATATTTATTACAGTGCCTTATTCCCATGTTATAGACAAATTTCTTACAAGACACTTTACTCAGTAATGTAGTATATTCTGGAAACAATCGTATTCAAGGTAAAATTAATGCTGAGATGTTCTTCCCGTGATACTAAAGACCAAAAATGGATGTGGCTAGAGCAAGGAGCACTTGGGAAAAACATTTTTTCAGCTCTGTACTTAACTGTATTTTTTGATGAATTCTTGGGGCACAACAACGAAAAAAGATGTTTCAGCAGATCAGTCTTTCAGCTGACTGGCAGCTTTGTATACAAAAGGTGGTGACATACCAGCTTTCTGATTCTTGTTCGTGATTTGACAGCGTCTGTCTTTGATTCTTGGCTACAAGAAGGTGTGTACTTTGTGATATATCTAAGTAGGAAACAGCTAACTGTTCATGGTCCCCAGGTTACAAAGTTTATGCCTTGTTTAATCAGATGGATCACCCTACTGTGATGCACTATATTTTTAAAAACTGAGATAGATTCGCTCTTTCAAAGTGTACAATTCAGTGATTTTTAGTATATTCACAAAGTTCTGCATCTAATTAGGACTGTCTTAATTCCAGAACATTTTCATCAGCTGAAAAAGAAACTTTCTGCCCATTAGCAATTATTCCTTCTCTCCCTCCATCCTTTGCCCTTGACAACCACTAATCTACTTTCTTTCTGTATGGATTTGCCTATTCTGGACATCTCTTATAAATGGAATCGTACAGGATATGTTCTCATGTAGTTGGTTTCTTTCAGTTGAGATGTTTTCAAGGTTCATCCACGTTGTATGTAACAGTACTTCTTTCCTTTTTGTGGCTGAATAATACTACATTGTGTGTGTATAGATGTGTATGTATATATATGCATACATAATATATAGCATTTTATTTATCCTTCATCAGTTAATGGACGTTTGGGTTGGATTTTTTATGTCTTTTGGTTATTGTGAATAATTCTGCTCTGAACATTCCTGTATAAGTTTTTGTGTAAGAATATTTTTTTCAATTCTCTTGAATATATGCCTAGGAGTGGAATATCTGGGACATATGATAATTGTTTTACACAGTGGGTGAACCATTTTATTAATACATTCTCAAACCAATATAGGAGTACCAGTTTCTCCACATCCTTGCCAACACTCTTTATTGTCTGTCTTTTTAATTATAACAATCCCAGAGAATGCTGACACACTTTTGTCGATGGTAGAAAGTACATTTTCACATTTTTAGGATTAGAGGTCTGTTCACTACAAAATCAGAATTTTTATCTAAATCTTTTATTTTTGACCTCCTGAATGCTGCAGTTTAAATAATTCTACTGTCGTGTTATTTACTTTCATCAATAAGAAAAAGAGTATGTCAAGGCTGTATATTGTCACCCTGCTTATTTAACTTATATGTAGAGTATATCATGAGAAATGCTGGGCTGGAAGAAGCACAAGCTGGAATCAAGATTGCCCGGAGAAATATCAATAACCTCAAATATGCAGATGACACCACCCTTATGGCAGAAAGTGAAGAGGAGCTAAAAAGCCTCTTGATGAAAGTGAAAGAGGAGACTGAAAAAGTTGGCTTAAAGCTCAACATTCAGAAAACGAAGATCATGGCATCGAGTCCCATCACTTGATGGGAAATAGATGGGGAAACAGTGGAAACAGTGGCAAACTTTATTTTTTGGGGCTCCAAAATCACTGCAGATGGTGGCTGCAGCCATGAAATTAAAAGACACTTACTCCTTGGAAGAAAAGTTATGACCAACCTAGATAGCATATTGAAAAGGAGAGACATTACTTTGCCAACAAAGGTCCGTCTAGTCAAGGCTATGGTTTTTCCAGTGGTCATATGAGAGTTGGACATGTGAGAGTGGTCATGTGAGAGCTGGACTGTGAAGAAAGCTGAGCACTGAAGAATTGATGCTTTTGAACTGTGGTGTTGGAGAAGACTCTTGAGAGTCCCTTGGACTGCAAGGAGATCAGCCCTGGGGTTTCTTTGGAAGGAATGATGCTAAAGCTAAAACTCTAGTACTTTGGCCACCTCATGCGAAGAGTTGACTCATTGGAAAAGACTCTGATGCTGGGAGGGATTGGGGGCAGGAGAAGAAGGGGACGACAGAGGATGAGGTGGGTGGATGGCATTACCGACTTGATGGACATGATTTCAGAAATCTCCAAGAGTTCAAGATGGACGGGGAAGCCTGGGGTGCTGAAGTCCATGGGGTCCCAAAGAGTCAGACATGACTGAGCGCCTGAACTGAACTGCCCAGACATTTCTATATTCTCCCCTGATTATGGACGCACAGATTAGGACCCAGACTAACATGCTTTTGGAATGCATCCTCAGAAGACTACATTTAGATACTTGGGTTACATGTATCACAATCTAGGAGATAAAAGATCTCACCACATGTACACAAATATTTATGAAAAGGAGAGACATTACTTTGCCAACAAAGGTCCGTCTAGTCAAGGCTATGGTTTTTCCAGTGGTCATATGAGAGTTGGACATGTGAGAGTGGTCATGTGAGAGCTGGACTGTGAAGAAAGCTGAGCACTGAAGAATTGATGCTTTTGAACTGTGGTGTTGGAGAAGACTCTTGAGAGTCCCTTGGACTGCAAGGAGATCAGCCCTGGGGTTTCTTTGGAAGGAATGATGCTAAAGCTAAAACTCTAGTACTTTGGCCACCTCATGCGAAGAGTTGACTCATTGGAAAAGACTCTGATGCTGGGAGGGATTGGGGGCAGGAGAAGAAGGGGACGACAGAGGATGAGATGGCTGGATGGCATCACTGACTCGATGACGTGAGTCTGAGTGAACTCCAGGAGTTGGTGATGGACAGGGAGGCCTGGCGTGCTTCGATCCATGAGGTCGCAAAGAGTCGGATGCGACTGAGCAGCTGAACTGAACTGATAGGTTAATCTTTGAAAATTCTTCATTATGGCTTGAGAATTCCTGGCTCTCATTTGGGTTTTATTGAAAGTTCTAGCTATAATTGAAAAAGCCCATAATTTAGATAAAAACTAAAAATTATTTTTATAAAGTCTTTTGAGTACATTCCTGTGCCCTAGACTGTTTTTAATGACCCAGTCTTTTTTTTTTTTAATGCTCCCAGACTGTTTTCAATGCTCCAAATTCATTGCGTGGCAAAACTTCTTTGCTTTATCAATCACTCTGGCTCTTGACTTTGAAGGTATTTCCAAACTATTTATTAACATTATAACCTCTTATCTTAAAGGAAGGTTCTGTGAGCCAAAAAAAAAATAGTAATTTTTTTCCCCCTTAACAAAATTTTAAGTGTATGACACAGTGTAATTAACTATACACAGTGTTGTTCGGTAGGTCGTCAGGATTAATTAGTCTTGCATAACTGAAATGTTATGCCTGTTGTTTAGCACCTTCCTAACCCCCTCCCCACCAGCCCCTGGCAGCCGCCATTCATTCACCTCTGTGATTCTATGAGTTTGCTTGTTTTAGATAGTCCACTTAAGTGCTGTCTTGCAGAATTTGTCATTCTGTGGTTGGCTTATTCCCTCAGCATAATGTCCTCTGGGTACACCTATATTGTTGCATATTTCTGAATTCTCTTTTTAAAGCCCAAATAACATTTCATTGTGTTCGTATACCTGATTGTCTTTATCTGCTCAGCCGCTGATAGACTTTTAGGTTGTTTTCACATCCTGGCTGCTGTGAATAGTGACTGCTGTGACCTTGAGGGTATAATGACAGATACTCTTCAGTTCCCTAATCCCCATTCTTTCAGATACATACGCAGAAGTGAGGTGCAGGACCATATAGCGCTGCAACTTTTAATCTTTTGAGGAACCTCTATGCTGTTCTCCATGGCAACAGTACAATTGTGCATTCCTGTCTACATTATACAGCTGTTCCAGTTTACCCATATCCTCATCAATATGTTGTCTTTGGACTTTTTGATAATAGTCATCCTAACATGTACAAGGTTTGTGGTTTTGTCTTTCCCTGATACTTAGTGAAGCTGAGCCATCTGTTCATATTCTTGTTAACCATTTGTGTATCTTTGGAGAAGTGCCTATGTAACTCTTTAGCTCATTTTTATTCAGGTTATTAGTGTTTTTGCTAGTGAGTAGTAGAAGCTACTTATATATTATGGAAATTATCCTCTTATTGGGTGTATAGTTTGCAAATATTTCCTTCCATTTTGTAGGTTACCTTCTCACTCTGTTAATTATTTCCTTTAATATGCAGAAGTTTTTTAGTTTCATGTAATCTCATTTACCTAGTTTTCCTTTTTGTTGCCTGTGCTTCTGCTGTCATATCCATGAAGCCATTGCCAAGGCCAATTTCATGACGATATCTCTGTATTTTCTTCTAGGAGTTTTGCAATTTCAGATCTATGTTTACGTCTTTAATCCACTTTGACTTGATTTTTGTATATTGTGTGAAATAAGGGTTCATTTTCATTCTTCCGCACATGGATATCCATTTTTTTAAATACCATTTGACAAAAAAACTATCCTTTACCCAGTATGTTTTCTTGGTACTCTTGTTGAAGATCATCTGACCTTATATGCAGAGATTTATTTCTGGGCTCTGTGTTCTGTTCCATTGGTCTATATGCTGTGCTATACTGTTTTAATTACTGTAACATTGTAAGAGTTTTGAGATCATTAAGTGCTTTTGAAATCTTGTGCTTTCTTAAGATCGTTTTGGCTATTCAGGGTTCTTATGGTTCCCTCTGAGCTGTAGGATTGTTTTTTTCTATTTCTGTAAAAAAAAAAACTATATATAGCCCATTATAATTTTGGCAGAGATTGAATTGAGTCTGTAACTCTCTTTGAGTAGTATAGGCATTTAAACAATACTGAGTGTTCTGATCCAGGGACAGGGGCTGTCTTTCTGTTTGTTTATGTATTTAATTTTTTTCATCAATGTGTTATACTTTTCAGTGTGCAGATCTTTCATTTTTTTAGTGAAGTTTATTCCTAAATATTTTATTCTTTTTGACACTATTGTAAATGAGACTGTTAGCCTAATTTCCTTTTCAGATAGTTTGTTGTTAGTGTGTAGAAATAGAACTGATTTTTGCATGTTGGTTTTGTGTACAGCAATTTTACGAGACTGTTTATTGTCTTTTGTTTGTTTTTCTTGCCTAAATACTCTGGCTAGGACTTCTTGTACCAGGTTGACTAGAAATTGCTGCAGTGAGCAGCCTTGCTTTGTTTCTGATCTTAGAGAAAAAGCTTTCAGCTTTTCATCATTAACTATGATGTTAGCTGTGCCCTTTACATTTATGGCCTTTATTATGTTGAGGTAATTTTCTGTATGCTTTGGTTTTGGTAGACTGTGTGTTTCTATGAGTTTATCCATTTCTCCTAAGTTATCCAATTTGTTGGTGTATGATTGTTCATAGTAGACTATTGTTTTTTCCTTAAATTAAAAATAGCCTTGGGATTTCCCTGGTAGTCCATGGTTAACTGCTTCCAGTGCAGGAAATGTGGGTTTGATCCTTGGTCAGGGAACTGAGATCTCACATGTCTTGCAACATGGCCAAAAAAATAAAAATTTTAAAAAGCAGAATCTTTTAAATTTCTGTAGCATCAACTGTAAAGACTCCTCTTTTATTTTTTATTTTACTTTGAGTGTTCTCCCTTTTTTTCTTAGTCTAGCTAGAGGTTTATCAAGTTTGTTTATCTTTTCAAAAAAGCTAGTGTCTAAATTTCTCATGAGCAATTTTGTGAATTGTTGAATTAGTGTGTTTGTGAGATGAGAACAGGGTTTTCTATTCAGCCATCTTATGACTTCTGGAAGATAACATTTCTTTTTTCTCCTTATTATTGCTACAGTTTATGTTCTAAATTCACAAAAGCCCTTTCACAATGTGTTATCTCATTGTGGTGGTTTACATTACCGCATTGTTAATATTCACGTTTTATGTATCAAGAAAGTCTATACAGAAAGATTAACAATTTCCCCAAATCACACAGCTGGTAAGTAGCTCATGTGAGCTTTCTGATTTCATTTCTTGACATTTTTTTTCCCTCTCACAGCATTCTCATCTAAATATAGAATGATGTTTTTTAAAAAAATTATTTATTTTCTAATTGAAGGGTAATTGGTTTACAGAATTTTGTTGTTTTCTGGCAAACCTCAACATGAATCAGCCTAGAATGCTGTTTTAACAACTAGAAAATGGTATTTGTAAGTTCTCAGCAGTTGCTTTTTCCACACTGTTTTAGTGATATGAAAAAATATATCCTTTTTCTTGAAAGGATTTTCTTGAGTAAGAAATTCTCATTAACAACTGCCTTTACAAGTATCTGGCCTACCAAAGCACCCATTCAGTTAGAATATAGCTAGGCCCTAGAGAATCAGAGCTAAGTTAAGATGTGGTGCCTGTCCTTGAGGAGATCTTACTTCAGGGAGTTCAAACAACTCAACATATTGTAACTGTGTGCTGAACATTATAAAAGTGTGTACTTTCATTCTTTTACAAGTGGTTGACCAGTTTTCCCAGCACCACTTGTTAAAAAGATTGTCTTTAATCCACTGTATATTCTTGCCTCCTTTGTCGAAGATAAGCTGTCCATAGGTGTGTGGATTTATCTCTGGGCTTTCTATTTTGTTCCATTGATCTATATTTCTGTCTTTGTGCCAGTACCATACTGTCTTGATGACTGTGGCTTTGTAGTAAAGCCTGAAGTCAGGCAGGTTGATTCCTCCAGTTCCATTCTTCTTTCTCAAGATGGCTTTGGCTATTCGAGGTTTTTTGTGTTTCCATACAAATTGTGAAATTATTTGTTCTAGCTCTGTGAAAAA
>SJXQ01006961.1:0-101123 GCA_006408695.1 Aepyceros melampus | reverse complement strand
CGCCTGTCAGTCGGGTTCCAGCCAGCGTGCCCGCCAGTACGCCTGCGAGTCAGGTTCCAGCCAGCGTGCCTGCCAGTGCGCCCGCCAGTGTGCCTGCCATCCGGCGTCCCAGGCAGTTTGCCCGCCAGTACGCCTGCCAGTCGGGTGCCAGCCAGTGTGCCCGCCAGTGCGTCCGTCAGTGTGCCTGCCATCCAGCATGCCAGGAAGTGTGCCCGCCAGCGTGCCTGCCAGTTGGGTGCCATCCAGAGTGCCGGCCAGTGCACCTGCCTGTCGGTTGCCAGCCAGTGTTTTCGCCAGTATGCCTGCCAGTCGGGTTCCAGCCAGCGTGCCCGCCAGTACGCCTGCCAGTCANTAGAGGATCCTGCTGTGATTTGTCGGAGAGTGTTTTGCCTATGTTCTCCTCTAGGAGTTTTTATAGTTTCTTGTCTTACATTTAGATCTTTAATCTATTTTGAGTTTATTTTTGTGTATGTTGTTAGAAAGTGTTCTAGTTTCATTCTTTTACAAGTGGTTGACCAGTTTTCCCAGCACTGCTTATTAAAGAGATTGTCTTTAATCCATTGTATATTCTTACCTCCTTTGTCGAAGATAAGGTGTCCACAGGTGTGTGGATTTATCTCGGCTTTCTGTTTTGTTCCATTGATCTATATCTCTGTCTTTGTGCCAGTCCCATACTGTCTTGATGACTGTGGCTTTGTAGTAGAGCCTGAAGTCAGGTAGGTTGATTCCTCCATTTCCATTCTTCTTTCTCAAGATTGCTTTGGCTATTTGAGTTTTTTTTTTATATTTCCATACAAGTTGTGAAATTATTTGTTCTAGCTCTGTGAAAAATACCGCTGGTCGCTTGAATCTGTAGATTGCTTTGGGTAGTGTTGCTTGCATCATGTTTTTTTAGATTAGAAATCTAGCATTCTATTCATACTAAGTCAAATAAGTGGAATCAAAATGTTGTAAATTTTTTTAGGCAAAAATTCAGTTTTTCTAAAATATATATATTATACATACAGAGTATTTATATTAGTATACAAGAGCTTTTGTATTATGTTGGATAAAGGCTTGAGAAAGAACATTAAAAAAAAGATGAAGAAATTTAAAAATATAAACTACATGAAACGGGAGCACTGAATATGAAACAGAAAAAGTGAAACAAAGTAGAAAAATATAAAAGATCCTCATATAGTTCAGTTGGCTTTAAACTGAACCATGGTTTTAAACATGGCTATTCATTAGAAACATATCTGGAGCTCTGGCAAGAAAAAGCAATACATTGGCATTTGTAGTTTTCAAAAAATTACAAGATATTTCTCATGTATCTGGATTTTAAAGTGATTACAAGTTTTTCTATTAAATGGTAGTTTTGATGATAATAGAATTATATTATTTTTCTGTTGACCAAACATGATATAGTGGTATTGAGTACTAGTTACATAATCACAATAGTGAAAGATGTTTATCAGTTTTCACAATCAATAGCAGATAAAAAATAAAAGATAGTTACAGTTGCAAGCTATAATGGGACCATGGTGAACCTAACAATATAAAATAAGTACATGCAGATCGTGTGGTCAAGCAGAGTGATGTGGAAAGTGGAAGTGCCTGCATGCACGTGTCTTCACCTGCTCAGGTAGTGTATGTCTTTTGGTTGGTGCATTTAATCCAGTTACATTTAAGGTGATTATTGATATGTATGATCCTATTACTGTTTTCTTAATTGTTTAGGGTTCATTTTCTGTAGGTGGGTCTTTTTCTTCTCTTTGTTTCCTGCTTAGAGAAGTTCCTTTAGCGTTTGTGTAAAGCTGGTTTGGTGGTGCTGAATTCTCTTAACTTTTGCTTGTCTGGAAAGCTTTTGATTTCTCCATTAAATCTGAAGGAGAGTCTGGCTGGGTAAAGTATTGTTGGTTGTAGGTTCTTCCTTTTCATCATTCTAAATATATCATGCCATTCCCTTCTGGCTTGTAGAGTTTCTATAGAGAAATCAGCTGATAGCCTGATGGGAGTTCCCTTGTATGTTATTGGTTGTTTTTCCCTTGTTCTTTTTAAATATTTTACCTCTATATTTAATTTTTGTTAGTTGGATTGCTATGTGTCTCAGTGTGTTCCTCCTTGGGTCTATCCTGCCTGAGACTTTGTGCTTCCTGGACGTGGTTGACTATTTCCTTTCCTATGTTAGGGAAGTTATAGCTATTGTCTCTTCAGATGTTTTCTCAGGCCCTTTCTCTCTTCTCCTTCTGGGACTCTAGAATGCTGATGATGCTGGTGTGTTTAATGTTGTCCCAGAGGTCTCTTAGGCTGTCTTCATTTCTTTTCATTCTTTTTTCTATATTCTGTTCTGCAGCAGTGATTTCCATCATTCTGTCCTCCAGGTCATTTATCCATGCTTCTGCCTCAGTTATTCCACTGTTGATTCCTTCTAGTGTATTATTTTTCTCTGTTTGTTCTTTAGTTCTTCTAGGTCTTTGGTAAACATTTCTTGCATCTTTTTAATCTTTGCCTCCATCTTTTTTCAGGACCCTGAATCATCTTCATTATTATTATTCTGAATTCTTTTTTTTGAAGACTATCTATCTCCATTTAGGTGTTTTTGTGGGGTTTTATCTTGTCCCTTCATCTGGGGTACAACTTTGTGCTTTTTCATGCTGGTTAACTTTCTGTAATGCGGTTTTGTTTTGTTTTGTTTTGTTTTTAGTCGCTGTGGGACTGTGGTTCTTCTTGCTTCTTCTGTTTGCCCTCTGATGGAGGAGGCTAAAAGGCTTGTGTAAGCTTCCTGATGGGAGAGACTGGTGGTGGGAAAAACTAGGTCTTGCTCTAGTGGGCAGGGTCTTGCTCAGGAAAGCTTTAATCCAATTATCTGCTGATGGGCTTCACTCTCCTTTATATTATGGGCTTCCCTGATAGCTCAGTTGGTAAAGAATCTGCCTGCAATGCAGGAGATCCTGGTTCAGTTCCTAGGTTGGGAAGATCCACTGGAGAAGGGATAGGCTACCCACTCCAGTATTCTTGGACTTCCCTTGTAGTTCAGCTGGTAGAGAATCCACCTGCAGTGTGGGAGACCTGCATTTGATCCCTGGGTTGGGAAGATCCCCTGGAGAAGAGAAAGTATTCTGGCCTAGAGAATTCCATGGATTGTATAGTCCATGGAGTCGCAAAGAGTCGGACATGACTGAACAACTTTCACTTCACTTTAGTTCTGCTGATGGGTGGGGTCACGCTCCATCTTTGGTAGTATTTTGGCCTGAGGCAATCCTTCAAGAGGGTTTACAGCAAGGGGGACCTTCCCAGGCTGCTGAAACCAGTGCCTCTGTCCCTGTGGTGAGCCCTTACCAACCCACACCTCCACAGGAGACCTTCCAACACTAGCAGGTAGATTTGGTTCAGTCTCCTGTGGGGTCACTGCTTACCTCTGAGTCTTGGTGTATGCAGGGTTTTGTTTGTGCCCTCCAGAACTGGAGTCTGTTTCCCCCAGGCTTGTGGAAGTCTTGTAATCAAGTCCCATTAGCCTTCAAGGTCAGATTCCCTAGGATTCCCAGTCCCTTTGTCATATCCCCAAGCTGGGAAGCCTGACATGGGCTTCGTAACCTTCACAACAGTGGGAGAACTTCTTTGGTGGTATTGTTCTCCAATCTGTGGGTTGCTCACCTGGAAGGTATGGGATGTGATTTTATCATGATTGTGCCCCTCTAGTTGTCTTGCTGCGGCTTCTTCTTTGACTTTGGAAGTGGGGTCTCTTTGTTTAGTAGGTTCCAGGACCCTCCTGTCGATGGCTGTTCAGCAGCTAGTTGTGATTTTGGTACTCGCACAGGAGGAGATGTGTACACGTCCTTTACTCTGCCGTCTTGACCCAGAAGTCCACCCCAGTATTCTTGTATGGAGAATCCCAAGGCCAGAGGAGCCTGGTGGCTACAGTCCACCAGGTTGTAAACAGTCAAACCCAGCTGAAGTGACAACACATATGCAGCACCCAGTAAGCGGTCACGTTTCAATATCCCCTCCTCCTCCCTCAGCCCCTGGACATCTCAAATCCACTTTTTGTCTCTATAGATTTGTTTATTCTGGACATTTAATGTAAGTGGATTTATAAAATGTCATCTTTTATGACTAACTTCTTTTACTTAGCATAGTATTTGTGAAGTTCATCCAAAAAACATATTTATCAGTATTTCACTTCTTTTCATTGCCCAAATAATATTTCATTGTACAAATATACTGCATGTTATTTATTCATTCATCAGTTGATGGAAATTTAGATTGTTTCCACTTTGGGGGGCATTATGAACAATAGTCCTGTGAATATTTGTGTGTAAATTTTTGTGTGGACATGTTTTCATCTCTGTTGACTATATAAAAGTTTACAATTTTGATTTTTAGCTCAAATTGTCTTCCTGCTCATTAATGACATTTAATGAAATTTAATTCATATTTATATTCATCATTACAGTGATAGCCCTGGGAAAGTGTCCAGGTGAGGTGAATAGGCTGGTCCTCTTTTTTAGACTTCTTATTGACCAGGAAAAAAATCTGCACAGAAAACTTAGATAAGACCATAACTTCCCACTTCTCATTTGATCTTACTTCCTTGGCACTGTTCTTCTCATGCTTTGAGATACTGATTGGAAATTGAAGGCTTTTTCTGTAAGAATATTGAGTGCCTCTGAGTGACCCTTGCCAAGGTCTGATAGTTGGGAATATACAGGAAAATGAAAATGCAGGCCAGTGATAGAACAGCTTGACTTTTTTAAATTAGAATATGTGAGGTTGGAAAGTTATATGCAATTCTTGTGTTCATCACATCACTCTTCATTTGATTCTCCTTGACTTTTTCTGTATGTTTTTGGGGGATAGCATTAAAAATAAAATTCCCCCTTTCTCTTGGATTTTCTTAGATTTTCCTCTTAGATTTCCTTTGTATCTAACACTTCTTGAGTACTTGGTGTATGGTTGGAACTGAGTTAAAGCAGCTTAAATATGTTGTATCTCATTTAATTCTCTTAATCCCTTAAGATGCTGGTGTTCTTTCCATTTTTCAGATATAGAAACAGGTTTAAAGTGGCTATAGAACTTTTCCCAAGACTTCACAAAATTAGTGAAGGACAAAAGTAAGACTTAAAGCCAGATTTGCCTCATTATGAAGTTGTAACTACTAAGATCTCAACAGTTAGGAACACTTCAGTATTTGTGCCACGCATTCTTTTATATATATGTTTAAAATGAGCACCTTTTTCCCGCCTGTCATGTTGGTAGTCAGTTTATGCATGGTTGCTACCTCAGGATGAGTCCCACATGGAACTAATTAAATATTGGGGGAGAAATCTGTTAATATTAAATTAGTCAACCCATGTCTGTGCTGAACTTCAGCTCTTCCTTTAGCACCCAACACAAGGAAAAACTCCTTTTTGAAAAAATTTTGTTTCTTTTTAATTGAAGGATAATTGCTTTATAGTGTTGTGTTGGTTTCTGCCAAACATCAACATGAATCAGCCATAGGTATACATATGTCCCCTCCCTCTTGAACCTCCCTTCCCATTCTACCCCCTTTAGGTTTTTACAGAACCCTGGTTTGAGTTCCTGAGTCACATAGCAAATTCCTATTGGCTATCTTTGTTTTGTTTTTTTAATCAGTTTATTTTACTTGGAGGATAATTACTCTACAGTATCGTGATGGTTTTGCCATACATCAGCATGAATTGGCCACAGGTATACGTGTGTTTCCCCACCACACCCCTGACCCTTGCCATCCTGAGCCCCCCTCCCACCTCCTGACCCACTCTATTCCTCTAGGTTTTCCCAGAGCACCACCTTTGGGTGCCCTGCTTCATGCCTTAAACTCGCACTGATCATCTGTTTTACATACAGTAATGTACAGTGTTTCAGTGCTGTTCTCTCAAATCCCTCACCTTCTCCCACGGAGTCCAAAAGTCTGTTATTTACATGTGTGTTTCCTTTGCTGCCCTGCATGTAGGATCATCGATACCGTCTTTCTAAATTCCATATGTATGCATTAATATGCAATATTTGTCTTTCTCTTTCTGACTTACTTCACTCTGTATGTTAGGCTCCAGTTTCATCTACCTCATCAGAACTGACTCAGATGTGTTCCTTTCTATAGCTGAGTCATATTCTGTTGCATATGTGTACAACACCTTCCTTTTCCACTCGTCTGCTGATGGGCATCTAGGTTGCTTCCATGTCCCAGCTGTTGTAAATAGTGCTGCAGTGAGCATAGCAGTACACGTGTCTCTTTAAGTTCTGTTTTCTTTAGGGTATATACCCAGCAGTGAGATTGCTGGGTCATATGGCAGTTCTGTTCCCAGTTTTTTAAGGAATCTCCACACTGTTCTCCATAGCAGCTGTACCAGTTTGCATTTTCACCAGCAGTGTAAAAGGATTCTTATTTCTCCACACCCTCTCCAGCATTTATTGTTTCTAGACTTTTTTATGATGGCCATTCTTACCAGTGTGAGATGGTACCTCATTGTGGTTTTTCTTTGTATTTCTCTAATAATGAGTGACATTGAGCATCTTTTTATGTGTTTATTAGCCATCTGTATGTCTTCTCT
The DNA here is from genome assembly GCA_006408695.1 of Aepyceros melampus. NCBI lineage: Eukaryota > Metazoa > Chordata > Mammalia > Artiodactyla > Bovidae > Aepyceros > Aepyceros melampus. The sequence continues at coordinate 94,569 of SJXQ01006961.1, read as the reverse complement.
GGAGAAATGTCTGTTTAGATCTTTTTCCCATTTTTAATTGGGTTTGTTTTTCTGGTGCATGAACTGCTTGTATATCTTGGAGACTAATTCTTTGTTAGTTGTTTGATTTGCTACTATTTTCTCCCGTTCTGAGGGCTGTCTTTTCACCTTGTTTATAGTTTCCTTCATTGTTCAAAAGCCTTTATGTTTAATTAGGTCCCATTTGTTTATTTTTTGTTTTTATTTCCTTTACTCTGGGAGGTGGGTCATCAAGGATCTTGCTGTGATTTATGTCAAAGAGTGTTCTGCCTATGTTTTCTTCTAAGAGTTTTATAGCTTCTGGCCTCACATTTAGATCTTTAATCCATTTTGAGTTTATTTTTGTTTATGGTGTTAGAAAGTGTTCTAGTTTTCATTCTTGTACACGTGGTTTACAAGTTTTCCCAGCATCACTTATTGAAAAGACCGTCTTTTCTCCATTGTATATTTTTGCCTCCTTTGTCAAACATAATGTGTCCATAGGTGCATGGATTTATCTCTGGACTTTCTATTTTGTTCCATTGATCTATATTTTTGTCTTTGTAACAGTACCACTCTGTCTTGATGACTATGGCTCTGTAGTGTAGTCTGAAGTCAATAAGGCTTATTCTTCCAATTCATTCTTCTTTCTCAAGATTTCTTTGGCTTTTCAGGGTCTTTTGTGTTTCCATACAAATTGTGAAATTATTAGTTCAAGATCTGTGAAAAATACCTTTGGTAGCTTAATAGGGATTGCATTGAATCTGTAGATTGCTTTGGGTAGTATATTCATTTTCATTCTATTGATTCTTCTAATCCAAGAACATAGTATATTTCTCTATCTATTTGTGTCACCTTTGATTTCCTTCATCAGTGTTTTATAGTTTTCTGTATACAGATCATTTTTCTTTAGGTAAATTTATTCCTAAGTATTTTATTCTTTTCTTTGCAGTGGTGAATGGGATTGTTTCCTTAATTTCTCTTTCTGATTTTTCATTGTTAGTGTATAGTAATGCAGTGTACATATGTGCATTAATTTTATATCCTGTGACTTTCTGATTAGCTCCAGTATTCACTGATTAGCTCTAGTAATTTTCTGGTGGCATCTTTAGGGTTTTCTGTATATAGAGAGGATCATGTTATCTGCAGACAGAGTTTCACTACTACTTTTCCAATCTATATTCCTTTTATTTCTTTTTCTTCTCTGATTGCTGTGGCTGCTGCAGCTGCTAAATCACTTTGGTTGTGTGTGACCCCATAGACGGTAGCCCACCAGGCTCCCCCATCCCTGGGATTCTCCAGGCAAGAACACTGGAGTTGATTGCCGTTTCCTTCTCCAATGCATGAAAGTGAAAAGTGAAAGTGAAGTCACTCAGTCATGTCCGACTCTTAGCGACGCCATGGACTGCAGCCTACCAGGCTCCTCCACTCATGGGATTTTCCAGGCAAGAGTACTGGAGTGGGTTGCCAATGTCTTCTCTGTTGCTGTGGCTACGACTTTTCAAAACTTTTGAATAGTAGTGCTGAGAGTGGGCACCCTTGTCTTATTCCTGATTTCACAGGAAATGCTTTTAGTATTTTGCCACTGAGAATAATGTTTGCTGTGGGTTTGTTGTATATGGCTTTTATTATGTTGAGGTATGTTCCTTCTGTGCCTACTTTCTGGAGAGTTTTTATCATAAATGGGTGTTGAATTTTGTTAAAGGCTTTCTCTGCATCTGTTGAAACAATCGTGTGGTTTTTATCTTTCATTTTGTTAATATGACTATTGAAGAATCCTTTCATTGCTGGAATATAGCCCACTTGATCATGATGTGTGATCTTTTTAATATGTTGTTGGATTCTGTTTCCTTGAATTTTGTTGAGGATTTTTGCATCTATGTTGATCAGTAATATTGGCCTGTAATTTTCTTTTTTTGTGTTATCTTTGTCTGGTTTTGGTATCAAGGTGATAGTGGCTTTTGTAGAATGAGTTTGGGAGTTTTTGTTCCTCTGCAGTTTTCTGGAGGAGTTTGAGTAGGATAGGTATTGGCCGTTCTCAGATTTTTGGTAGACTTCATCATCTGATCCTGGGCTTTGTTTATTGTAAAATTTATTATAGTTTCCAATTTCTATGCTTGTCAATTGATCTGTTCAAATTTTCTCTTTCTTCTTGGTTCAGTTTTGAAAAGTTATAGTTAGATTCTAAGAATTTGTCCACTTCTTCCCAGGTTTCCATTATATTGGTATATAGTTGCTCATAGTAATCTCTTATGACCATTTGAATTTCTGTGTTGCCTTTTGTAATTTCTGCAATTTCACTTCTAATTTTATTGATTTGTGTCATCTCCCTTTTTTTCTTGATGAGTCTGGCTATCAATTTGTGTGAGGTGATATCTCATTGTAGTTTTGATTTGCATTTCTCTAATATGAGTGATGCTGAGCATCTTTTCATGTGTTTATCAGTCATCCATATGTCTTCTTTGGAAAAATGTCCATTTAGGTCTTTTTTCCACTTTTTTTAATATGAAATTTTAAATTTTAATTGGAGGCTAATTACTTTACAATATTGTATTGGTTTTGCCATACATCAACATGAATCTGCCATGGTTGTACATGTGTTCCCCATCCTGAACCCCTCTCCCACCTCCCTTCCCATACCATCCCTCTGGGTCATCCCAGTGCACCAGCCCTGAGCATCCTGTATTATGCATCAAACCTGGACTGGCGATTCATTTCACATATGATATTATACATGTTTCAGTGTCATTCTCCTAAATCATCCCACCCTCTCCCTCTCCCACAGAGTCCAAAAGACTCATCTATACATCTGTGTCTCTTTTGCTGTTTCACATACAGGGTTATCATTACCATCTTTCTAAATTCCATATATATGTGTTAGTATACTGTATTGGTGTTTTTCTTTTTGGCTTACTTCACTCTGTATAATAGGCTCCAGTTTCATCCACCTCATTAGAACTGATTCAAATGTATTCTTTTTAATGGCTGAGTAATACTCCATTGTGTATATGTACCACAGCTTTCTTATCCATTCATCTGCTGATGGCCATCTAGGTTGCTTCCATGTCCTGACTATTAGAAACAGTGCTGCAATGTTTTCCCACTTTTTTGATTGGCTTGTTTTTCTGGTATTGATTTGGATGAGTTGTGATAATATTTTGGAAATTAATCCTTTGTCATTGTTTCATTTGGTATAATTTTCTCCCATTCTGAAGGCTATCTTTTCACCTTGTTTGTAGTTTGCTGTGCAAAAGCTTTTAAGTTTAATTAAGTCCCACTTGTTTGTTTATTTCCATTATTCTAGGAAGTGAGTCATAGAGGATCTTGCTGTTTGTTTATGTCAGAGTGTGCTCTGATTATGTTTTCCTCTAATAATTTTACAGCTTCTGGTCTTACCTTTCGGTTTTTAATCCATTTTGAGGTTATCTTTGTGTGGGGTTAGGAAGTGTTCTAATTCCATTCTTTTACAGGTAACTGTCCAGTTTTCCCAGAGGCTATCTTTGCCCCATTGCATATTCTTGCCTCCTTTGTCAAAAATAAAGTGCCATAGGCACCTGGATTTATCTCTGGGCTTTCTGTCTTGTTCCATTGGTCTATATTTCTGTTTTTGTGCTAGTACCATACTGTCTTGATGACTGTAGCTTTGTAGTATAGCCTGAAGTCAGGAAAGTTGATTCCTCCAGCTCCGTTCTTCTTTCTCAAGATTGCTTTGGGTATTCAGGGTCTTTTGTTATTCCATGTGAATTGTGAAATTTTTTGTTCTAGTTTTGTTGAAAAATGCCATTGGTAATTTGATAGGGATCACACTGAATCAGTAGATTGCATTTGGTCATATAGTTATTTTCAAAATATTGATTCTTCCAACCCAAGAACATGTAATATATGTCCATCTGTTTGTCAGCTTTGAATTCTTTCATCAGTGTCTTAAAGTTTTCTGTATACAGCTCTTTTGTCGTCTTAGGTAGATTTGTTCCTAGATAATTTATTCTTTTTTGTTGCAGTGGTGACTGGGATTGATTCCTTAACTTTTTGATTTTCCATTGTTTATAGGAATACAAGTGATTTCTATGTATTGATTTTGTATTGTGTGACTTTGCTAAATTCACTGATTAGCTCTAATATTTTCTAATAGTATCTTTAGAGTTGTCTGTGTATAATATCATGAAAAGAAGACACCTTCTTATAGGCTTTCCTGAAAATCAGCTGCACCTGCCTTTTGTATTCAAAGTACTTTGTACCAGGTGCTGATACAGTGAACAAAAATTAAACATTTGCTTACATCCACTCTTAGATGTAGTGTGTGTGTATGTGTGTGTATAAGCTACATACCATAAAACTTTAAGTGTAAATGTTGATTTTTTAAAATTGCTGTGTAGCCATCATTATAATCCAATTTTAAAACATTTCCATCTTCCCATAAAGTTCCCTCAGACTATTTTCACTTGAGCCCTGATGCCACCCCCAGTCATAGGAAACCATTGACCTGCCTTTTGACTATAGCTTTGCCTTTTCTGGACATCTCATATACATGAAATCAAGTAATATGTGGTCTCTTTGTGTGAATTCTTTAGCTTGAGGTTCCTTCATATTACAGCATGCACCACTCTTATTGTTGTGTAGTATTCTACTCTGCTTTGCTTACAATTGTTTTCTATTGTATGGCTATACATGAGAACTGAAATATAGCTATGCCACATTTTGTTTATGTGTTGATTCATTTGTTGTTTTATTTGTTATGTATTTATGTTGTTGGACATTTGAGTTCTTTTTGTTTTTTGTCTATTATGAAAAATGGTGCTGTGAGTATCTGCATGCAAGTCATCATCTGCCCATGTTTTTATTCGTTTTGAATAGATACGTAGCAGTGGGATTGTTGCACCATGTGTCTCATCTTTTTTCCTTGAAGACAGGAGCATCCTGTTGAAGTTTTTAGTATTGGCTTAGTGGTTGGTCTTTGAACTGGCTCCTCTAGCATGCCCGCCACACAGTGGGTCGGGCAGCTGATCAACAGGTATTTAGGATATAATTTCATGTTCTGTAAACCCTTGTTTGGTTTTTATGCACACTATATCTCCTGTCACACCCACTTGGAAAGAGTTACTTTTATCTCTATTCTTTGCAATGCTAGCAAACAATCCTAATGTTTTGGATGATCTAGGTTTTTATTTCCAGCATAACTCCATGTATACTCAAAGACAGTACTTTCTAAGACAATGCCACATTAATAGTAATAAAAGCTATGGCTTATTTACACTGTGTACACATATTATACTATTGATTTATGGAGAGGGTATAAAAGAGTAATATAAACTGTCTTTTATTCAGGTGGATTGGATAGAATGAGAAAAGTTTTTTGGGTGTCTGATGTGTTCTGTATGAACTGTTTTGTTCTGATATTAGCTTGTCTGTGACCAAATAAAGTTAGTATGTCTGTGACCAAATAAAGTAAAAAATGTTTCCCTACCAAAGTATGGTTTCATTTTAACTGGGCAATGGAAACCTGACATAAGGCGGCTGGATTCTTTGCACTAAAGTAAATGCTATAAAGTTTCTAATGCTGTTAAGAACCATGTACTGCCAGTTAATAGAAATTAGCTGAAGGTCTAAGAAAAAATGCACTTAAAATTCAGGCTCTTATTTTTACGTGCCAAACTAATCGTAAGTTTTGACTTATGTCAGTTTTCAATTATAAATGACTCTCTTCCTCTGTTTGAGTGTAGCCTATATTCTCTACATAGCTTGAAGAAATGTGTTAATTTTCCTGTGGGTATTAAGTGAGACAGGTTCCTTGTACAGTATATTTGACAAAACAAATGGTATTGGACACATGGTAGCACACGTTTGTAAGAGAAGGAATTATCATTGTTAAATGTGTAAGTCAAAATTGATACAGTTAAATCAAAATGATTAGGTTAAATGAGATTAGGTCAAAGGCTTGACATAGAATGGTCAGTGTTGGCTCATTTAATGTAGTTAGGAGCTTCATATTAATAATTTCTCAGTAATGTTTAAGAGCATGGACTCTGGAGCCAGATGCCCAGTATTTAAAAACAAAGAAACAAAAAGCAGACCTAAAAAGTCCTGCTTAACCACTTGCAAGCTTTGTAACCTAGGTAAGTTAGTTGTTTAAGCCACAATTGTCTCATATAAATACAGTGAGCTTATTGAGGTTTATAGTAGCACTTATAGAGTTTCTAAGTTTAAATGAAGTAATATATTGAAACATGATGCCTGGCGTAAAGTAAGTGTTCAGTAAAACACATTTAAAAACAGAAAGGTAACCCCAGTTCCCTGGGAATTTGTAGACTAGAGCCATATTCTCTGACGTGGTAAATAGCCTCATTACAAAGATTTTTCATTCAGATTTCAATAAAATGGGTTAGCAGCTATGAATCAGGTATTTAAACTCTGAGCTTGTTCCCTTTTTATGAAATGGAGTTATGTTCCTTAGCATTTGTTTTTATTTCATTTGCTTATTGGGTAGGTGAGGATTAACTGCTATATGTGAAAGTGTTCTACAAGTGTAAGGCTAATACTTGAATAGTAAAGCAATAATATGTATACATACTAGTAAGACATTGGGAAGGGAGGCTTCTTACATACTTTTGCAAATGACTGAATGTGAACAGTAATTTTCTTGTTCATATTTGAACTTTAATATTTATCATATAGTGAGTACACATATGACAGGTAAGATAGACCTGGTTTTAAAATTGTAATGCCTTTTCCTTAGGGATGGAGGTTACATGTGGAGAGGAGTATTTACAGGGAAGTTTGTTAGATCATCCAGTTTATGGATATGATTGGACACATTCTGCTTTTGGAAATACTACATAAATTGTATAGAATAACTGGTTTACCATTTTATCCCTTTTGCCTTTATTGTCTATAATATGCAATATTGCTGTATTTACTGAATGTTTACATCCTTTTTTGGAGAAAGAATTGATGTTAATTTAAGTAAGGTAAGAATCTTGATGAGCTAATCAGTTTGTTTACATAAAATAGCATTTTCATGGTAAAGACTGTTAGGTTTGGAAAAGCCTTGAATGAGTTCTTCTTTCCCTTAGTACCCTTTGCATTAGTTGGCACATGACCATTTGAGGCACAGATGGGACCGTTTTTGGGCCTTTGGTGCCAGGGTTAAGCTCATTTTGAATTTATGCCGTATTAGCATGTAATAAACCGCCACAGTACTGACATTTAAATGTCCTCTTTAGCAGCGTAAGCTCTCTGAAGTGGAAACTCTACCTTCAATAGAAGAGGGAAGAAAAGCAGCAGGAAAAGGGAAACTGCATGAGTTCTATAAAAGCATGTTGGAGTCATATAATGAAAAAGCAGATTTTTTTTTTTATTATGATGTTTCTCCATATTTGGCATTGCCATAAATGGCTAACTAACATTTACTGCCAATTCAGTACAAATGTGTGGTTTGGTAATACCAGAACAGCAAATTTAAATGAAAAAATAAAAGTTAAACATTTCCACACAAGATTTTACAGTCTGACATTTCACTGTGTAGGTAAAAAGACACTTTTTTTTTTAAACTACATATTATTATTCAGCATGAATAAAAAACTACAACTTTTATTTTTTAAACAGGAGTCACTGGTTTTAATTTTTACACATTTTAAAATTACTGTGATAAAAAATAATGAAAAAGCTTCTTAATAATGCCATACACAGTATAATATAGATTTGTCCCCATTTTATAGCATTTGTTTAATATACAAAATAGAATATTGACACACTCGAATCTATATGTAGTTAAGCAAGTTATTTGAGGAGGGTATTTTCATACAGCCTTTCATCAGAAAATAAAATCCTTCTTTCAGCCATTTGCTAGAGAGAAGTTAATCCTTTCCCAAAATCCTGGTCACTAATTCCTTGGTGGACCAGGCTGACTGACCATAGTTTGGAAAATGATAAACTTCCATTCCAAGCGGTTAACATGTCCTCCTTACACTCTTAGTTTCTCTTCTAATTTTCAAACCAGGCACAGAAAAACACATTCATATACAGCTGCAGTCCTTTCAGTGATCTACCAAGATCGAAATCTTACTGAGGGCTGTCACAGTTCTTAACTTTTGACAGAGTATAATGATGATGTCCATTCCATGATGATGTAGTTTTAGGATATTTAACAGAGAACTAAAATGATAAGACAATGATAACTGGTTGTATAGGTAGATATGTAAAGTTGGAGTTGTCCTTCTCCCATTCCTCAGTTCTGAAGTGAGCCTGGCTTTCCTTTATATATGTATCAGAGCTCATCCTATGCTAAACCCTAAGTTCTGCACAGACACTAGTCGTGTGTGTTTCCTTTTGCTGTGTCGTCGTTCTTTCCAGGAGAAGGCAGGTGCACGTTTAGGTTCCCCTCACACAGTTTTCAACAGTTGGGTGTATATCCCCCCAAAACACTTGTCTTGTATCCTATAGCAAGGCCTGAAAACACAGAGAGGGTCCCTTTTTCCACTAGTAATTAAAAATACTTTTCAGGATTTGTTGTGACTCATCTACACATGTCACCTGTCACTAAAATTACTATACACTTTTATAGTTTGGGATGGCAACATACCAAATATATAGAAAATGAAGCTCCTTTCAGACAGCACCATAGCTTTCTTCACTTAAGCCCATAATTACACTCACACACAAGGTAAATTTCTTTTTTCCTACATTTTCTAAAAGGTCACGGCTTCTTTTTCCATTTAATGTACAGCTTCCTATAGTTTTATGAATGTCAGTCCATTTTCTTCTAACAACAAAGTGCACTTGTCTTTATTCATTGAGCTCGATTTTTTGGGAGCCAAGGTTGTTGGGGCTAAAATTAAGATTAATGTGTGGTACGCCTTCTGATTTTAACCAGATAATACTCTATAAATGATTAATAATTTATCTTTCAGAAGTTCTTTTTTGAAAACACTATCACTGATAATATTCAAGCAATATTTCTTAGGCACCAAAAATTTCACATCTAGCTGGGATACAAATCATTTTAAAATACTTTGAGATCAATTTAAAGAATTACAAAAGGAGTATTCCCTTTTTAGAGAGCATTCAAAAAGCAAATGATTACATTTTTATTAAATAATTTCTCCAAAATACTGAAAAATAACAACATTCAGAAAGCATTCAAAGAAAACATAAACATGTCCTCATTTTATTAGGAAATGAACTCTTATAGGATAGAAAGGAATTAGTGTATTATTGGCAGCCTGTGAGATTCTGACTATTTACATATTGCTGGTACCTTGATGCGTATTATTGCCAAGCTGTTAAACTGTTGGGGAGGCTGTATGTGATGGTGCCTATAAGCACCACCTTTCTGTCCTGTTAACACGCTTTAGCGCAAGGGGAGATTTAGTGAACTAAACCTGTGCAGACAGACGCACTGTTGGAATGAGAAGGGTGGTCATTCTGGGAGGCAGAGGATTACTTCCTCTCTGATCTGAATGGGACAGAGCCTCAATAACCTTCATGGTGCACAGGGCCAGTCTCCATTTCCCTCTTCCTCTAGAGCAAACCTGTTTGGTTTCTGAGACCATTGCTGCCTGTATGAATGCTTGCACACATTATAAATCATATAGGTTATCCATCAACATTTCTTTGACCCCTACAAAAAATATATAACATGTCATGATAAAACAATCTCATCTAAAAATCATTCTTATTTTACACTATACAAGCTATTTTACAATCATTTTAATAAATTGCATGTAAAGCTGCAGTAGCCCTTCCCTTCCCAGATTAGTGAATACCAATATGATATATATCTGAAACTATAACTAAATATAAAAATATATTAGAAGTTTCATATTTTTAATATTAGATTTTCCATTTTCTATTACACAAGTAATTTGGCCACCTTGAATAGAAATCAGATTTCCTGTGGCTTAGTAAGTTTTGAATTTACAGAAAGTTGGTAAGGTGCACACAGAAAGGGCTACTACAGCTTCTATCTTGTTTAAAATGATAATTAATTCTCAACAGTGAGGAGGAGAAATTCACATGACTTTGATTAAACTCTATGGCACACATAAGGCTGTGAGGGATGAACATGGAAGTCTGACATACAGTTCTAAATCAGAAAAATCAGTAGCTGAGCTTTCCTGTATCCCCAGGAAAGAAAGACCAATTGGTGACAAATGGGAATGTGAAAATGGGTGTCTAGCCACTTTTGCCATATTAAAGATTTTTGGGAGGGGGTAAAGTTTAGTGGGAGGAATTACTTAGACTGGTTAAAAACACTCACTGTGTTTCAGCTGGTTATCTGGAATTATAACTTTTAGGAAGTTTTACAAACTACAGCAAAAGGTCCTGAAAGACAGTTTACCAACTTTCTTCCCATCTGACCACTGCAGAGGCGTTAGGTACAAACAGGGCCTCTTGGTAGTTTTTTTTTTTTCCTTAATTAGTCTTTTGCAATCCACGGTTTACCCAGCAGGTTACTGGACTAGATGCTCTACACCAGTTAGGACGGTTAATTTGCACGATCTATATAATTCTCCACTGAAGCAAATATATACAAAATATGAACTTTTTTGACAAGAAAACTGGAGATTTGAGTCAATTTTTGTGGTCTTCTGATAGCTAATTGCCATCAGGTTAGAAGCACCGACCCATTTTCACACAGAAGATTAATGTTTAGAGTTCGATTAGGAAAGCTATGAACTAGCTGCCCATCTTAAACAGCTGTACAATAATTTGAATACAAAAATTATGTAAGAAAAAATGAGCAAGCGTAGTTCACTGAATATAAAGGAAATTGTTAAAACCAGACAGTAATAGCTATAAAAGGCACAACTTCCCTTTTCTGATATACACTTGTAAACTTTGTTTCAGGTTTCCATGCATAAATCAAAAAAAAAAAAATGCTATCCTAACTATACAGGGGAAAATATACCAACAAAAAGTCTAAAAAATTTTGTCCAGCCAACTGTGAAAAGTATGAGCAGAAAGTTTATCACGCAGACTTCGGGCACTGGTGGTTTAGGTGCCATCCTTCTCTGAAAGTGGAGCTTATACACCCACATTATTGGCTCTAATTTCTGGGATCCACCAACTCTCACTTTCTACTTTGCCCATCACTGAAAAGTGATAGCTCCACTGCTTCTGTTGCCAAGTCTTGGCCCTCTTTAAACCACATGTAGTGCTTATTCAAAACAAAAAGAAAATCCAGACAAAAACAAAAAAATAAAACTGCTACAGGACAGATTGATAGTTTGTACAATAAAAGCTATGAATTCAACTTTCTTTAAGGCAACCTTTCTTATAAGGCAGTCACTTTTGATGAAACAGAAGTTTTTTGATATTTCCACTTGAATATTTTGGTATCTGATTGGTGATGATTTCAGCTAACATCTCTGGGAATTCAATACTCATAGTCTTATCCAAAAATGTTTGGAAGCAATAGTTAAGAAGATTTTCAACCACCTGCAAAAGAAGATATAGTGATGATCAGTCTTAAGAACTTAGCAGTAGAGACATCTCATGGTTGTTTTGGCCTCCCCCCCCCTTTTTTTTTATATTTCTGACCTGGAATATACCAATCTGCTGGAACTGCCCAGGTAAGAAAGCAGTTTACTTAAAATGAGCACTCAGTTACCAAAGACATTTTGAATTTCTTAAGTTGTATACAGAATTAAATGGAATTAAGTGTTTCATGATGAATTGTGATACCATAGTATATGAAGGACACATTCAAACTTACTGGATAAATTTATACAGAAATAGGGAATTCTGCCTTCTAATAAAAAGTGCCATTACATTCTGTACTAGTGTCTTGATGTTAGATGCATATGACTAGATGAAATAGTATTTCATAATTGACTTTAGGAGAATTGTGTGCCAAACTGAACTTCACAGCCTGAAATCAAACCATGACCAAAATCAATGAAAAAACTATAGGTATGTAATTATATACACTAATCAGGACATACTTTATGTCTCAGGAAATTCTTTTGATACTTGGATTTTTTGTTTGACACTTACATCATGCATGGAGTCCAAGAGTTTTGTCAGTTGATAAAACCGCTGCCAGTTCTGACTGGAGTTTCCTTCCCTCTTGACAATGGCTTTTCCTAGCTCTTTGATGTAGGTCATTCTAATTTCATCAAATAGTTCTTGACTCTTCAAGCCTTCCTTAGGAACTAAAAGGTTAATTATAATCAATTAAAGAATTTTCTTGTGATAACTTTTCATATATACAAGTAGGACATTTATCAGTAATAGATCATTTCATGTTTTACACTGTATTTAATGCACTCTTATAAGCATTTTGAAGGTTTATGAAACATAGCCACATGAGAATATGGGATTATAGAAAATTGGAGGATGTTAACTTTGGATTTATCATGTTGTTTCTCGTCTATAAATGGATCTAGTAAACACCTTCCTCCTTAGTTCACAAAGCTAGTTTGAAGACCAAACAAATAATACACTGTCATTCTGCCCTTGAGTTTAATTCTAGTAAACTATAGTGTTTATTCCAACAATAGTGTTTATTCCACCAATTACATCTTGGAGTATCTGTGATATAACCAATTAGGACCTTAAAATCAGCATGCAGTACATTTTATTAATGTGTTAACATACTGAGTTGATATGATTCCGATCTAAAAACAAACGATTTTTTATGTAGTTTATACGTATGCTTTACTGGGGAGCAAATTTCTGCCTTTCCTTATGTATAGAAATACAGAAAATACCTCATGGATCATAAAATTAGTATAAAATCAATTTTTCAGAGTACTCTTCAGGAAACAATACTAGGAAGAAGGGCTGTGAACAGAGGATTAAGATTAATCATAGTTTCACTTGGTCTTGCAGAGATTATGACTTTTGGATACTACGTTTCTTAAAAGTGTGCTCCAAGGAACTCTGGTTCTGTGTAAATAATGATTGGGGGAAAAGGATTTGATGATCAGAATTTAGCAAAAATAGATGTTTGAATACCAAGTTAGGTAGATTTTTGGATTTCAGGACTTCTTAGAGCTATAATTATGCACTCTCCAGGGATCCCATGGACTGGGGCCTGTCAGGTTCCTCTGTCCATGGATTTCTCCAGGCAAGAATATTGGAGTGGGTTGCCATTCCCTTCTTCAGGGGATCTTCCCCACCCAGGGATTGAACCTGGGTCTCCCACATTGCAGGCAGATTCTTTACTGTGTGAGCTACCAGGGAAGCCCACTCTCCAGGGTGGGGGAACAAATCCTTTTCCAAACCTAAACTTCATTTCTACTGACATCTTAGAAAATGCTAGAACAGAGGAAAAGCAGTGTGTTTAGGATAATTCTTACTTGCCAGGTAGACTTCAGATAACCTCCCTGAGCCCGTTTCCTACTCCTTTCTTTCTCAGTGAATTAAAAAATATATATATCTTTTAAAATTTAGATAGAATTAGTGTGTAACATTGTATTAGTTTCAAGTATACAACATGATGATTCAGTATTTGTATATACTGCAGAATGATCACCACAGCAAGTCTAGGTAACACCCATCACTATAAATTGTTACAAAACTTTATTTCTTGTGATGAAAGTTGTAAAATTTACTGTTAGCAGTTTTCAGATATATAATATCATATTATTAACTATAGACACCATTACATCTCCATGACTGGAAGTTTGTACTCTCTAAACCCTTCCCTCATTTCTTTCATCCCCCAACAGCCCCTCCCCCCAAACCCACACACCTCTGGTACTTGTTAATTTGTACTCTGTATCCATGGGCTTTTGTTTTTAGGTTACATGTACAAGTAAGATGTATGTGGTATTTGTCTTCTTTGACTGATTTCACTTAGCACAATGCCCTCAAGGTCCATCCATGTTGTTGCAAATGGTGAAGTTTCATTTTTTTCTTATGGTTGAATAAAATCTCATGGAATCATCCATCAGTAGACATTTAGGTTGTTTTCATATCTCGGCTATTATAGATTATTCTGCAGTGAATGTGAGGGTGCACATACCTTTTCCAGGTAATTTGTTTTTTATGGTTAAATCCCCCAAAGTGAAATTGCTGGGTCATATAGTAATTCTGTTTTTAATTTGCTGAAGAACCTCCATACTGTTTTCTGTAGTGGCTGTACCAATTTAAATTCCCTAAAGAGTGCACAAAGGTCTCCTTTTTCTCCACACCTTTGCCAATACTTTTTGTCTTTGGATGCTTTTATAACAGTCATCCTGATTGATGTTAAGGTGGTATTTGATTGTACTTTTGATTTGCATGCATTTCCCAGATGACTAATATAAAGTACCTTCTTATATACATATTGGTTATTTGTATGTCTTTGTGAGATCCCTGTTCAGGTTCTAAGCCCATTCAAAAAATCCAGATATTATTCTTTTGCTGTTGAGTTGTATGAATTCTTTTATTTATAGATATTAACCCCTTATCAGATACATAATTTGCAAATACTTCCTCTCATTTGGCAGACTACCTCTTCATTTTGTTGATGGCTCCCTTTGCTGTGTAGCTATCTAGTTTGATATAGTCTCATTTGTTTACTTTTGTTGCCCTTGCTTTTGATATCTGAGCCAAAAAATCAACCTCAAGACTGACATCAAGGAGCTTACTGCTTATATTTTCTTCTGGGACTTTTATGATTTCAGAACATATGTTCAAGTCCATATGATCCATTTTGACAAAAGTTAACTTCTGTGTATGGCGTGAGATGGTAATCCACTTTCATTCTCTTGAATATAGTTTTCCCAATATCTTTATCAAAAAGACTGCCCTTTTCCCATTGTATATTGTTTGCTCCTTTGTTGTTAATTCATTGATAATACATATATTGTGGGTTTACTTCTTGGTTCTCAGTTGTGTTCCATTAATCTATGTGAATGGTCTTGTGCTAGTACAATACTGTTTGGATGACTACAGCTTTGTAATATAGTTTGAAACCAAGGCGTAAGTTCAGCTTTGTTCTTTCTCAAGTTTGCTTTGGCTATTCTGGATTTTCTATGCTTCCATACAAATGTTAGGATTATTTGTTCTATTTCTGTGACACATGCCATAGGAATTTTATAGAGATTGCACTGTACCTGTTGATTACTTTGAATAGTAAGGACATTTTGACACTATTAATTCTTCTAATCCATAGGCATGAACTGTCCATTTATTGTTTTCTTCAGTTTTGTTCATCAGTGTCTTATAGTTTTCGTTGTGCAAGTCTTTTGCCTCTGTGGTTAAATTTATTCCTAGGTTTTTTTATTCTTTTTGATGCAGTTGTAAATGGAATTGTTTCCTTAATTTCCCTTACTGCTAGTTTGTTTTGAATGTATTGAAACTCAACAGATTTTTGTAAATTGAATTTGTATCCTGAAACTTTATTGAATTTACTAGTTTGAACAGTATTTTTTGTGTCATCTTTAGGGTTTCTCCATATAAAATCAGATCATTTGCAAATAGAGTTTTACTTCTTAAAAATGTTTTTTTCCTAATGGTTTTACTTCCAGTTAAACAGGCAGTAATAATTAGAATACTCAGGATGTGCCAACCCCAGTTGGAATTTTTACTTCTTCCTTTTTGATTTGGATGCCTTTTCTTTCTTTTTCTTACTTAATTGGCCTGGCTAGAATTTCCAGAACTAGGCTGACTAGAAGTGGCTAGAGTGGGCATCTTTGCCTCATTCCTTATTTCAGAGGAAGAGCATTCAGCTTTTCACCATTGAGTAATGATGTTAGCTGTGGGCTTGTCATATATGGCCTTTATTATGGTCAGGTACTATACCTGGTTTATTGATATTTTCTATCATAAATGGATGTTGAATTTTGTCAAATGCTTTTTCTGCACTTAGATTTTTATCCTTCATTTGGTTAATGTAGTATATCAGTCTTATTGGATTTTGATTAGGATTAGACCAAAAACTACATATGAAAATATTTTGACTTCATAAAGCAAACTTGACACTTCTAGGATATCAGTATTAGTGTGCAAATGAAGGCCCCTTAATCAGGAGTATTAAGACCCATGTTCAGAGTGGGTTAATTTTTACACATGATTATATTACAGGTAATCTGGTTATTGCTGATTTTAAAAATGATTTCTTATTTATAACTTGTTTCCTATGCTGGTTTCCTCATTGTAAAAATCAGGTGAGAAACCTATTCAGTATTTATATTTAGAAGACTTTCATCCATCCCAAGTTACCACAAATATTCCTTGGGATTTTTGCTTTATGTTGTTTGGGGCCATATATTCAGAATTATTTTTTCTGGTGAGTAGAATGCTTTATGTAGTGAAATCTTTAAGTATAGAACTGTTTTGGGGGGCCTTAGTGTTTATTTTTATAATAATATAGCTGCTTCAGATTGCTTTTGGGTAAAACAGTGGTCAGCAATGGCCCCTTCCTACCTGTAGCCTGTTTTTGTAAATAAAGTATCTTGGAACACAGCCACGCCTCTACTCTTTAGGCATTGTTAACGACCATGCTCATGTCACAAGGGGCAGAACTGAGTACCTCTGACAGAGACTGTATGCAAAGCTGAAATCATTTACCGTCTGGCCCTTCACAGAAAGTATGCCACGAATGCCGTATGCTGCGTGCCGTGTAGTAGGCTGTATACTGCACTGCGCCTAGTGTATCCTCTACTTCAGCTACTCAGCAGCTTTAGTTAGAGATACATCTTATAAATAGCAGAGTTGGATTGTTCTCTTAAACTAGTCTTGCACTTTCTGTATATTTTTATCTTTGAGCATTTAGTCCATCTACATTTAATGAAATTGCTGATATATTTGAACTTATTTGTACAATCAATGTATTTGTTACTTCCTCCTATCATGCCTTTGTTTATGCTTCCCCACTGCCCTCAACTTCCTCTCATTTCTTTTATTCTTTTGGATTGTTTTTTCTTACCATGTTCTCCCCTAAAGCCCTCATGGTTTGATAATGTACTTTGTATACTCTTTAAGAAATTTAAACACTCATCTTTAACTTTTCAAAGGCTCCTTTTTTCTTCTTTGCCTATATGTAATTATTGTGTACTTTAGTTCTATTTTATAACTTCCAAAAGACATTATTACTGTTATTTTATAGTTAGTTTAAATGTATCTAAATATTTACCACTTTATTCTGTTTTCCCATCTTCAAGATACTGCTTTCCCTTAGCCTAAGTATATCCTTTAATATTACTTTACTGAGGATCTGTAGTGGCAAATTCTCTTTTGACCTTCATTAAAAAAAAAGACTGTATTAGGCTTTCAAATTTAAAGTGATTGTTTGAGATATCTACATTAATCTCTACCATGTTTGTAACTTATCTTTCTTATTTCCTTTTTCTGCCTTTTCTAGTCTTTACTGAGTATTCATGTGATTTTGTTTCCTCTTGGTGTATCAATTGTGACTTCCTTTAAAAGTTGTTTTTAGTGGCTGCCCTAGAATTTGAAATATACATTTACAACTAATATACATTTACAACTAATCTACATCTTCTTTCAAATAACACTGTACTATTTTTATAGGTACTGTAGGTACATTAAAACATCATCAGTGGATGTTGAGTCTATCATGGTTGATCTTTTTAACGGTAAATAGTTTACTCTACTACCTTCCTGCTTGCATGACTTCTAATGAGAATTCTAATGTAATTTATATCCTTCCTTTATGAGGAATGGTAAGCTGTTTTCCCCTTTGGCCTTTTCCTTTATTGTCTTTAGTTTTCTGTAGTTTGAGTACAGTATGCCTAGGTGCAGCTTTTTTGGTATTTATCTTTCTGGATATTTTCTGAGCTTCCTGGATGTGTTTTGGTGTCTGTCATTAACTTTGGAAATTTATCAGGCTTTATTGCTTCAAACATTTCTTCTCTTCATTTTACTATCTCTCACCTGAGATAGGAAGGTAAAGGGGACTGGAATTATCTATTTACCCTTTCCCCTAGCATAGAAAGGGGATCTTCTCTGATCTTCATCATTAGAATTTGGTGGGGTTTCTCATGGTAAGCCCCAGAGAACTGTCGGGGGAAACCCCTGAAGACTGGGTCTCCAGAGTTCTTATATAGTGAAGTGAAAGTTGCTCAGTCATGTCTGACTCTTTGTGACCCCATGGGCTATACAGTCCATGGAATTCTCTAGGCCAGAATACTAGAGTGGGTAGCTGTTCCCTTTTCCAGGGTATCTTGCCAACCCAGGGACTGAATCCAGGCCTCCTGCATTGTGGGTGAATTTTTTACCAGTTGAGCCACAAGGGAAGCCCAAGAAAACGAGTGGGTAGCCTATCCCTTCTCTAGCAGATCTTGTGACCCAGGAATCGAACCAGGGTCTTCTGCATTGCAGGTGGATTATTTACCAACTGACCTATCAGAGAAGCCCTGATATCAGGGTTCTTAACACTCCAGCTATTCCTTACTTGGTCTTCAGAAATTCATCAAAGATACCATAAGTGTTTCTGTGTTACTGGGTCCAGTAGCTTCTGTTTCCAGGAAACTGATCTGGCTGTGGTCCTCTGTATTTGCCTGTTTCTCCAGATTTTGATGTTAGTGGTTTGTCCTGTGACCTTACTTACTTCTCAGATGGATCTTTAAAAAAGTTATTGTCAGTTTGCCTAGCTTTTTCTTATTTGTGAGGATGGGAGCAATAACTGCCAAGTTGTTTAATTGTGAGAGTTTAAATGGGAAATCCACTTTCTTTTTTCAGTTTTTCTCCCCCCTTAGCTTTCTGAAAAAAATTATTTCACTTTCTTCAACTGCTGCTGTTCTGGAAAGTTTCCAGTCATTATCTCTTTGAATAGTATCTTTTCACCTTTCATCTTGGATCTTTGATTATAAGACCATATGAATGGGTTGTTAATGATCTGCTATGCTGGTCACCACTTTATTCATTTACATCATTGTGCTATGAATGAATGCTATGTTTTATGTTATTATGACATGAAAAGAGTTGTGAAGTACTGTTTTAGACTTTCTCTCTCAATCATGCCTCTTATCTTTGTTCATACATATACACAAATGTACATTAAAAATGTACTCTGGCTAACTTCTTTAGATGTATATTTCAGTTTAAATGTCTCTACAGATATGTCTAATCTGCCTTTAGATCCATCTTTTTTTTTCCCCAATTGTACTTGTCTTTAAATTTACTGAATGTACTAATTTACCAGTCTTGGCAACTACCCTCTAAGAGAAAGCCAGCTTCAAGTGCAGCTCATCTCTTTAGGTACCTGCCTGCATGTAGTGTTAAATGTTTTAAGTCCAGCGTATCTTAATGGAGGGTTAGGACACTTCTAGTGTTCTACCAGGGTAGCAGTCTAATTATATCTTAAGATACATATTTTCATCCTTCTAAGTCTTTTTTTTTTTTTTTTACCAAAAGGTTAGTATCTTGGCATTGACCTGTACCTGTATATTATCAACCCAAATGATTCATTATCAGAACTTGAACTGTTTACTTCAACAGTATCAAGCTCACTGCTTTAACAAGGATACTGCTACAGGTAACCTTAAAAAATTAGCTTTTAAAAATGGGTTGTGGAAAATTTTCTTACTTTGGAATATCACTAATATTCCTTAAGTCCCGTGACATTAAACAACAAAAATAGTATGAAAGCATTAAGGTTGATGTGTGCTTTGGAAACACTTAAAATAGATATAGTCATGTAAGGGGCTTCCCTGGTGGCTCAGACAGCAAAGAATCTGCCTGTAATGCGGGAGACCTGGGTTTGATCCCTGGTTTGGGAACATCCCCTGGAGGAAAGCATGGGAACTCACTCCAGTATTCTTGCCTGGAGAATCCCCATGGACAGAGGAGCCTGGCGGGCTACTGTCCAAGGGGTCAGCAAAGAGTTGGACACAACTGAGTGATAAAGCACAGTCATGTACAACATCCATAGATTATTTAGCCACTTTGAAACCACAGTTACTAATGGAATCAAGGCTTAAAAAAACTGGAATGCTATTTATATGAAAGAGGTATTCAGCTATCAACTCCACATCTTATAAAGTTTATAATGCCTACTGGTTCACAGACCTTCTTTCATTAGTTGTTGAAAATGCCACATTTTTACTAATGTAGACAAGATACTTTGTGTTTTCCAGAAGTTTTCTAGTTTGCCTTTGCTTATTGAAAGTAGTCTCACTGAAGTTCATATACCAATATACTTTATGTAAATTTTCAAGATAGTGTTGTTCCTTTCTAGATAAAATACCTCTGTCCAACAGTCCAGCTCCAAAGCTGCATTAACCAATTCTTTATAGTACTCAGGCTCACTTTTTGTAGGTCATTCTTTTCTTTCATAATTTCTTTCTTTTAAAGTAATTTTTATTGGGAGTATAGTTGACTCACAATATTTTTAGTTTCTGCTGTATGGCAAAGTGAATCAGTTACACATGTAGCCACTCTTTTTTTTAGATTCTTTTCCCAAAAAGGTCATTACAGAGTATTGAGTAGAGTTCCCTGTGTTGTATGGTATGTTATTATACTTTATATATAGAAGTGTATATATATATCTCAATCCCAATTTTCCAATTTATCCCTCCTACCATCCCCTTTGGTAACCTTAGTTTTTTCCCCTACAACTATGACTATTTCTGTTTTGTAAATAACTTCATTTGTATGTAAGCAATGTTATTGTTGTTCAGTTGCCCAATTGTTTCTTACTCTTTTTGACACCATGGATTGCAGCACGCCAGGCCTCCCTGTCCCTCACCATCTCCTGGAGTTTGCCCAAGTTCATGTACATTACATCAGTACATGTAATGTACCATCCAGCCAATTCATCTTCAGTCTTTCCCACTATCAGGGTCTTTTCCAGTGAACTGGCTCTTCACATCAGGTGGCCAAAGTATTGGTGCTTCAGCATCAGTCCTTCCAATGCATATTTAGGGTTGACTTCCTTTAAGATTGACAGGTTTGATCTCCTTGCTGTCCAAGGGACTCTCAAGAGTGTGCTCCAGCACCACAGATTGAAAGCATCAATTCTCTGGCACTCTGCCTTCTTTAAGGTCCAGCTCTTACAGTTGTACCATGACTACTGGACAGACCATAGCCTTGACTATACGGACCTTTGTCAGCAAAGTGATGTCTTTGCTTTTTAACACACTGTCTAGGTTTGTCTAGCTTTCCTGCCAAGGAGCAGTTGGCTTATGATTTCATGGCTGCAGTCATCATCCACAGTGATATAAGCAATATCATGTGATATTTGTCTTTCTCTGACTTACTGTGTATGACAGACTCTGGGTCCATCCATGTTGCTATAGATGGCATTATTTTGTTCGTTAATTCTTTTTTATGGCTGAGTAATATTTCATTGTATATATGTACCACATCTTATTTATCCATTTCTCTGTGGATGCACATTTAAGTTGCTTCCAGGTTGCTGGGTATTATAAACAGTGCTGCAGTGGACACTGGAGTGCTGCATGGATCTGGAATTGTGGTTTTCCTTGGTTATTTGCCCAGGAGTGGAATTACTAGATCATATGGTAGTTCTATTTTTAGTTTTGAAAGAACCTGTATCCTGGGGCTTCCCAGGTGGTGCTGGTGGTGAAGAGCCCGCTTGTCAGGCAGGAGATTAAGAGGTGCAGGTTCAGTCCCTGCCTTGGGAGGATCCCCTGGAGGAGGGCATGGCAGCCCACTCCAAGATTCTTGCCTGGAGAATCCCACGGACAGAGGAGTCTGGAGGGCTGCAGAGTAGGACGGGACTGCAGCAACTCAGCATCCGCAACACATACTGTTCTCCGTAGTGGTTGTACCAACTGATACTCCTACCAACAGTGTAAGAGGGTTTCCTTTCTCCACATCCTCTCCAGCATTTATTATTTCTAAGTTTTGATGGCCATTCTGACTGATGTGATACCTCATTGTACTTTTGATTTGCATTTCTTTAATAATCAGTGATGTTGAGCATCTTTTCATGTGCTGTTTAGCCATTTGTATGTCTGTTTAGAGCTGCCTGTCTTTTGATTTAGTTGTTTGGTTTTTGATACTGAGCTGCATGAATTGTTTGTATACCCTTGGTTCACTTCGTTTGCAAATGTTTTCTCTCATTCTGTGGGTTGTCTTTTTGTTTTGTTTATGGTTTTCTTTGCTGTACAACAGCTTTTAAATTTAGGTCCCATCCATAATTTCTTATTGGATTACTAATGTATTATTAGTCATTGTATAACTAAAATTTTTGACTAAATAACTGAGTTTGGGCAAGCTCCGGGAGTTGGTGATGGACAGGGAAGCCTGGTGTGCTGAAGCCCATGGGGTCACAAAGAGTCGGACACAACTGAGTGAGTGAACTGAACAGTGTTGTAGGGAAAAATCATTCAAGCTGGCATGCTTTCTCTGTGTCTTCTGTAGTGCTGTAGTGGAAGTGTGAAAAGTTGTAGGAAGAAGCCTATAGATATTCCAGATCAGCAGTGACTTCCTCCTTCCTGCCATGTGGTTCGTATCCCTCTCCATTTCTCCATGATACTTATCTATCTTATCAATCTTAGCCTTTCTAAAGTTTTACATTTATGAAAATCTAAAGTACCAGGAAATAGTAGAGGTATAATTATTTAGTGCTTTGTATACAAATAAACCTTTACTTCTAGCTTCTACGTTTATGTTTTTGACATATTTTAGAAGTCAATTTTAGAAGAGAATAGGTGTTCTACCAACCTGAAGAGAGGAGCAGTAAGGTTTTCATACAGAGATACTCTTCGTAAGATACCTGAAGCCTGTTTAACTCAGAGGAAACATATAGCATATGTTTACATTGGTCATACATGAAGGGTAAAGCCATTCTCTGCCTGTGAAAGACAAATATCAAGTGTTTGAGTTAAAGAGAAGTAATTCTTGTTCCGCAAAAAAGTACTTTTCTGTTTTATTTTGCAAAGCGTTTTATTAACTCATCTATCTATTGCAATGAATGCGAATTCCTTCTGATCTGAATTTTGGAAAGCTTTCCTTAAGTATTTAGAATTTATTCCTATAGAATCTATTATCAGTCATTCATTTAAATCAAATAAAATTTAATGAGCAGTTAGACAACACAGTTTTAAATCTTACTCAGTTGAAAATCAAGTTATTTTTTCCATAGCACTGCATTCTAAAGACAGCTGTGTGTGATAATATTTATAGTTATGTAGAGGGTCAGAAATAAAACTTGACTCTAGGGTTCTGATACCCAAAATCTACCTCTGACCAGTGTTACGTGACTGAATATTCTTCCAACTAAAGGTACTACAAAGTGAATTTTCAGTTAGGGTTCTCAACAGTTAGGATCACATCTAAAATTTTAAAGTAGATCTCTCAAGTTTCCTAACTTTTTAAATGACACAAAGAGCCTGAAACCATGTCTCTTCATGGTTTAAAATAAGATCTGTTTTTTAATTTTTTGACAAAAGTGACCTTGGACTTAAGAAAAAAATAAAAGGTTATCCCAACGGCATAAGGAGGCAAGAATGGGAAATAGAATGCCCACTTAAAGACTATTGTTTCTGTAAGCTATCCATCCTCAAATAAAGTCAAACCAGTGAGAAAAAATTTCTGTAACTCCTACTTTACGTAAGAAATACCAGGTTATGCTATGATGGTTTAAATCTAAATTTGAGTACCCTCCCAAATAAATACTTGAGTCAGATTAATTTTATAAAAGAAGATATGTTGGTGTTTCATATCATAACTCTATTGACACTTTTATTCCCAATTAATGACTTCAACTTTCTTTTTAGACAGTGACTATAGACATTGTCAACATGTTTTAACTTCTAAAGCAAGCATGGTCAGATTCTGAAATGGGCAGCAAGTACTTAGAGATTGCAAAGGTGATTAAGCTTACATATAAGCTACATATTTTTAATTAGTTAAATTTAATAAAAAGACTTAAATCTTGTTAAGCCATGGCACAGTGGATTGAACAGCCCTTTTTTGGCAATAGACGGTCAGGGTGACGTCTGGCTTTGAAGTAGACACCTGAAGGTGTGTGTGGAGATCTGCCTGGTCAAGCACATGGCGGTGCCTAGTAACTGAGAATTAACAGGATAGAATGCAGAGAGTTTGATCACAGTACATATTCCACATGCCTCTTGTCACGTTTCTTCTAACCATGAAGCCTGGTCTTTTCTCCTTCATGTCTCACTCAAGAAGCCACTAGTGACTCATCTGAAAAAGACCTCTGTCTAGTAAAAACTCAAAAATTATTTTATTTGATGGTTATCTTTGTCTCCCCAACTAGAGTGTAAGCAATAAAGGTAGGGAACCTTGTTTGTCTTGTTCTCTGCTAATACTGTAGCAGGCACATACTAGGAGCACAGTATTTGATGTACCCCTGTAATCTGTTTTCCTCTGTTTGAAACTGCCTCTATCTCATGGGTTTTAAGATGCTGCTTGACTTGGTCCCTGTCCACTTCTCTAAATTGGAGAAAGTCTTTATTGGCTTTCTTTCGGTTCCTCACACATGCCAAGGTTGTTTTTCAGCCTCCGTATTCATCTCTTCTGCCTGAAATGCCCTACCTTTCCTATAAGCTTATTCTTTTGTACTATTCAGTGCTCAGATATTTAGAGAGGTCTTCTATAGTACCCCACACTATTATGTCATGGCTCTCTGAAATAAATTTGGTCATTTATTTGGTTTTCCTCATTGGTATGTTAGCAAGCCTTATGTATTATAGCTCAGGCTGAATACTGTGCTGGAAAATAAGTATCACTGATAGAGATACACCACCAAGTTTAACTCAGCAGTTGAGCTAGTATCATCCAGTCTCTACTAAAACAGATATAATTTGAACTTTACAGTGTCATAAGGCAAGCCCTGCTCTTTAACACTTGCTTCAAATAGCTGCTTTTTTATACCTTCTCCCTGTTACTTTTGTGCTAGGCACACCCAACAGTGGAAACAGCATGTTTGCTTGCTCTTCACAGGATATCTTTTTAGGCTGTCCTCATCATTCCTTTTCTCCTTTACACATCCTCTGTTCATCAATTGATGTTAATTTCTAAACTTCTTGCCACTCTGGACAGTTTTTTTAAAATATGGCATCCAGTTCTGAACAGAAACTACTAATGATGGATTAACTTACATGGAGTATACTGAGAATGTTATAACATGGTTGAAGATTTCATTTTTTTTTTTTTTGGACTTCCATAGTCAACAGCCAGAGAAGGCAATGGCACCCCACTCCAGTACTCTTGCCTGGAAAATCCCATGGACGGAGGAGCCTGGTGGGCTGCAGTCCATGGGGTCGCTAAGAGTTGGACATGACTGAGCAACTTCCCTTTCACTTTTCACTTGCATGCATTGCAGAAGGAAATGGCAACCCACTCCAGTGTTCTTGCCTGGAGAATCCCAGGGCTGGGGGAGCCTGGTGGGCTGCTGTCTATGCGGTCGCAGAGTCAGACATGACTGAAGTGACTTAGCAAGCAGCATAGTCAACAGCACCCAGAGCTCACAATTTTAAAATCTTTTTTTCACATGAATACAGATCTCCTTGTGCCCAGATCAGTGGGTATGCATATGTGACTGTGTGTGACTTCCCTGTTTGCTATCTAGTAAAGAAGATAAGCTGTGAGTGCAAAAGTAGTAATAAGGGTAGAACATGATAAACACTAGGGATATACAGCAGAGAGGTTTTTACCTGGTGGTATGACTATCATGAGCTAGGGGTATGTTTGAAGAAAGATCATATGAGGGGAAAAAGAATATGTGAAGGAGAATAGCAAGAGATAAAATGAGGCCAGATTCTGGAAAGCCAGAAACCATGCTGAGTATGCACTGAGTGAAGACATCTGTGTGTTAAGAAGAGAAACTTAGCATGATGGAGGATACACGGGCAGCAGAAAGCTGGTTAGAAAACAAGTGCAATGGGTAAGGGGAACGTGTGTCTGAAATGTTTCACAGGCATAGACCTAGAGGACTAGAGACAGCTGATTTATCAACTCTTAGTGTGGTTGGTTCTCTCCCAAATTAAAAAAAAATCTTGTTCCCATTTTCTTTACAACTCATAGACATTGAGTGAGCCTTGCCATGCAAAGAGATGCTTCTTGTCTTTGGGTCCATATCTGTCATCCCTTCATCCTAGTTGTCCTCATCTGTTCATTGTCCCTGCTGAAAGATCAACATGAATTGTATTATGCTGTTTCCTTTTTGAAGTACGATTATATAATTAAGACAATGCCACAGTAAGATTCCTTTTCCCTTGCTATAGACTTTACTGACCCCAAGAGATGCTATTTAAAAAATATCCTTCAGTAGGTCCTGGTACGTAATAGTGCCACATGCAGTTTGCTCTGTAGTACATTCTGGCCTGCCTTAAGCATTGGTAAGTTCTGCTTCAAGATACTTGGTAGGTTGCCCAGTTCCAAGATAACCTGGTAGGATTGATTCATTCCTAAAGGAATATGAATACAGGGAAAATGACCAACAGATGACTTACTCATTAATAATCAGATCAGGAGCAAAACACAGCATATTTGTGCTTGATTGTCTGTATGATCTCCACCCCAGGGCGAATGCCATGAGGAACATCCATGAGTACTGCAGGAGAGTCATTTGGTCATCCAGATGTAAGTTCCTGAATCCTGAATTAAGAGGAATAAAAGGTATAAGGAAACATTCTAGTTGCCAAAGAGAGTTTTGGAAGAAAGATGCTAATAGAAGAAATGAAGTGGTAAGTGGACACAGTTCTCCTTTGTCATTTGAATGTAAGACCAAAGCTCTCAGTAATTTTTTAAATAGTATTCAATGTTAGAAAAAAGAGTAGCCAGTCTTTGTCACCTTTTGCTTATTTGAGTAATTATGGACTAAATACTAAAATACTATATTAAAAAGTAAAACAGAAAGCTCATTCAGTGGATTTAAGTTAAAAAAATGCTCCTGATATTTATACCTCTTTACCCTTTGATTAAGTAGGGATGACAGGAAGCCATGGGACCAAGGTGATACACAGCCAGAGGGTTTTATGTAAAAAATTCTAATGTTTACACCTTAGTGGTGTTATCTTTTGCAACTTACCTGGTATTGCCTTTGCCCATTTCACTGCTGCAATCACCTGCCGCCCACCTAACATGTTGAGTGCGGTCATGATCCGCCAAGTTGAATCTGGAAGAGAGCTGTCATATCCTGCATATAACACCTCAGGTTCAATGACTTCCAGCAGTGACACCAGTGTAGGCGTGAGTTGTGGTAATGTTGCAGGAACTATTATTTTGTTAGCAGGATTTTCAGAAGTTTCTTGCGAGACTCCTGTAGTGGCCTGCTGAATTCCTTTTATCTTTTTCTTTGTTTTTCGAGCTGTGGGTATATTAAAAAAATTACACAGAAATCAGCTGTAATGGGAAAGTCTGGGCAGCATAGTTTATTCAAGAGGTATTTTAGTTGCTGAAACTAATTTGAAAAAGGAGAAATCTTATGTAGCAGTTATGATAAAGTGACATGAAAGAAGAGAAAAACACTTTCCTGAAAGCAAAGAATCAAGAGAAACCCATTCATTTAATTACTTCTTCATTATAGTTAAAATTAAATGTCTTACAATGTTAAAACAATATAAACATATTACTTACATATTCTTCCATTAAAGTAATTTCTGTCTCAATTTCACTCCAAAGTAAAAATTAGTTATACAAGGCAAATTACTATCAACTGAAAGAAAGAATTTAAGTTTGTAATACCAGTAACTGGTGGCTTAGGGTTAATCTAAATTATGGGTATAATGAAGAGAGTAAACTGTTTATTGTCTTGCACAAAGTCCCCTTCTTATCAAGACAGTAACAAGATCTTGCACAGGAGATCATGCACGCAGAAAGATCCCCATTTCACCTTTATATTATGTATACTATATGGGATTTAAAATCTTTGTGGACATTCAGAGAAAACCATTTCTTTATATAAATTACCACTGGGTATAATTTCTTTTATAAGAGATTTTAACTGATGACTCTATAAACCTAAAGTATCTATTTTCATATCATATATAAAGTAACTTTTATTTTTGACTTAGTTTGGAAAAGTATAATTGAATTAAAACATGAATTCTGTAGATTTTTTTAGCAGACATATTCATATTCTTTAATTTACTTGTTCCAGTGACAAATGAAAATATTATTCTTTTCTGGTTATATCTGGGGCCAAAGCAAGCAAATTACGGTATTCTTAAAGAGAAATTACTCAGAGCTCCAAGGAAGGACAAGGAATGTAAGTTGTATGAAAGTGGAAGTGTGCCTGTCTCAGTTATCAGGTATGCAGACCATTGTGCCAAGGAAAAGTAAATGATAGTCACATTTAAAAATTGTATCTTTTGTCACTAAAATGACAAAGTACATAGTTTGCGGAGGACAGATGTATGGACAAGAACTATGTATATCCATGTGCAGTGTTGGCAGGGGTGGAAAACAAACCCTGTCGTTTAGTTGGGTAGAATGGTCCCATTCCATACTGTGCTCTGTGCTCAAACATGTAAGAATTTTTAGTTAACACTTCAAAACAGAGAAATACGATCATGACAGACATGTTCTATTTTATTTTACCATGCTCTATTGAAGACACAGTATGGTGCAGTAGAGAGCATAAATATGACACCAACATGTTGGGATATAATCCTGGCTCTGCCACTGAGTAGCTGGGTAAGTAAGTAAGTAAAGTCATTCAGTCGTGTCCAACTCTTTGTGCCCCCATGGACTGCAGCCCACCAGGCTCCTCAGTCCATGAGATTCTCCAAGCAAGAATACTGGAGTGGGTTGCCATTTCCTCTCCAGAGTAGCTGGGTATCTGTGCCCTATTGCCTGGGCCTTTGTTTCCTCTTCTATAAAATGAGGATAATGTCAGTAGTACCCCTTAGGGTCTGTTGATAATTAAATCAGAATATATAAAATGCATAAAACAGTTCTTGGCATATGTTAAGTGCTATGTAAGAACACAGCCCACCAGGCTCCTCAGTCCATGAGATTCTCCAAGCAAGAATACTGGAGTGGGTTGCCATTTCCTTCTCCAGAGTAGCTGGGTATCTGTGCCCTATTGCCTGGGCCTTTGTTTCCTCTTCTATAAAATGAGGATAATGTCAGTAGTACCCCTTAGGGTCTGTTGATAATTAAATCAGAATATATAAAATGCATAAAACAGTTCTTGGCATATGTTAAGTGCTATGTAAGAACAATCACTGTCTCAACTGGTAGTAAAATACAGTTGGAAAATATTCTGAATTCACGTAGTCCAAGTTTATAGAGCAGTGGCAAAGTTAAAAATGGAAGAGCTCCTATACATTAAGGAAACTCTTTAAACAATCAAAGTTATCATATCTTACTGACACCCAGACCTCAAAAAATCATGAAGTATATTGTGTTGACAAATGAGAACATGCATGTCCCAAATAAATACACTGAAACAGTACTTTAAAAACTACTATTAACTGTAACTTTAAATTTGTCTAGAATATGTGTTCTTACACTCTACATTAGAGCAGAAAAAGAATAATGACAAACTGGAGGATTTTAAAGTCTTCTCACCTTATCATAAAACTCTTATAAGAGAACATAGGCAAAATATTTTCTGACAATCATACCCATGTTTTCTTAGGTAAGTCTCACAAGGCAATAGAAATAAAAAGAAAATCTATAGACAGGAAGAAAATACTTGCAAATGATTCAACAGGGCTTAATTTTCAAAATATACAAACAGCTCATACAACTTGACAACAGAAATCAACAACCCCGCAAAAAAGGGCAGAAGACCAAGAGACATTTCTCCAAAGAAGTATACAGATGGCCAATAGGCATGTGAAAAGATGGTTAACGTTGCTTAGAGCTCCAAATGAAAGTTAAACCTGGTGTGTATTTGGGAAAGCATCTAAAGATGTTACTGGGTAAGCAGCCATACTGCATTAGTGATAGGACCAGATGTTGAGTTTGTTTTCTGAATGAACTTGTATCTGAGATGAATACTGGGGAATTAAAGGAAAGCAGTAAAACTGGGGCTGGAGGACAAAATATACAAACCAGTCACTAAAACCTGGCATGCATTAACACATGTTCATTTAAATGGTCAGAGAGAAGGAAGATGAAACTAAAATATGCACGAGATGTAATAAATGAGGAATCAATATCTGGTTTTGGTAATGGATTATCCTTGTGGCACTGAACGTCTACATGAATTTGTAGTCAGTCTCTGTAGCTTTTGTAACACCTGCAAGAAGATGGGCATTTATCATTTTCGGGAGTGGGGAGGTGGGGGTTGGGACTGGGAGTTCATGTACACTCGTGGCTGATTCATGTCAATGTATAGCAAAACGAATACAGTATTGTAAAGCAAAACAAACTAAAAAAATAAAAATAAAAAAAAATAAATGTTTACTATATTGGCACTCTGTAGTAAAGTTTAAGAACGTAGGCATACTTGGAAAAAACAAATCTCTCACAGTTTCCATTGTTTCCCCACTTCATTTGCCATGAAGTGATGGGATCGGATGCCATGATCTTAGTTTTTGGAATATTGAGCTTTAAACCAACTTTTTTACTCTCCTCTTTCACTTTCATCAAGAGGCTCTTTAGTTCTTCTTCGCTTTCTGCCATAAGAGTGGTGTCATCTGCATATCTGAGGTTATTGCTATTTCTCCTGGCAACCTTGATTCCAGCCTGTGCCTCATTCAGCTGGCATTTCCCATGACGTACTCCGCATATAAGTTAAATAAGCAGGGTGACAACATACAGCCTTGACGTATTCCTTGACCGATTTGGAACCAGTCTGTTGGTCCGTGTCCAGCTCTAAGTGTTGCTTCTTGACCTGCATATAGGTTTCTCAGGAGGCAGGTCAGGTGGCTGGATTCGCTTTCTGCCATAAGAGTGGTGTCATCTGCATATCTGAGGTTATTGCTATTTCTCCTGGCAACCTTGATTCCAGCCTGTGCCTCATTCAGCTGGCATTTCCCATGACGTACTCCGCATATAAGTTAAATAAGCAGGGTGACAACATACAGCCTTGACGTATTCCTTGACCGATTTGGAACCAGTCTGTTGGTCCGTGTCCAGCTCTAAGTGTTGCTTCTTGACCTGCATATAGGTTTCTCAGGAGGCAGGTCAGGTGGCTGGTATTCCCGTCTTAAGAATTTTCCAGTTTGTTGTAATCCACACAAAGGCTTAGACATAGTCAATAAAGCAGAAGTAGATGTTCTGGAACTCTCTTGCTTTTTCAATGATCCAGCGGATGTTGGCAATTTGATCTCTGGTTCCTCTGCCTTTTCTAAATCCAGCTTGAACATCTGGAAGTTCACAGTTCATGTATTCCTGAAGCCTGGCTTGGAGGATTTTGAGCATTACTTTTCTAGTGTGTGAGTTGAGTGCCACTGTGCGGTAGTTTGAGCATTCTTTGTCATTGCCTTTTTTTGGGATTGGAATGAAAATGACCTTTTCCAGTCCTGTGGCCACTGCTGTGTTTTCCAAATTTGTTGGCATATTGAGTGCAGCCCTTTCACAGCATCATCTTTTAGGATCTGAAATAGCTCAACTGGAATTCTATCACCTCCACTAGCTTTGTTCATAGATTAGCCTTTCCAAAATTCAAGTCTGATCCTGTCTCTGCCCTGATTTTCCATCTAACTCATACTCAACTTCTCTAGATTTAAAATTCAGTGTTGCTTTTTTTTTTTTTTTTGCCATTTAGGACAGAATCAGGTGGCTGTCCTCTTGCTCCTGTTTATCTTATAGTGTGTTGTACCATTTTGTGTTGACTCTGCAACCTAATTAGACAGTAAAGTGCTTGAGTACAGGCACTATTTTACTGATTTTGAATACAGATACTGTTTTATTCATTTTATGTCTAATGCCTGCTTTGGTGAAAACTTGAAGTGCACCACTACCACCTTCAACTAAAGCAAAATTCCAAACTTTTTTCCCCAGGAAAAAGATTTCAAATAATGAGATCAATGTTAATTATACTTGTTTTATAAACAGGAATATAAAATTCATTCATAACTAGTTTCTGATTTCTTCTTTGCTTGAAAAAACCCATCAAAGGCTTTCTTCACTTTTCCCCCACTCTAGATTTAAAATAAAAGATTGATATATACATGTATATGCAAATGGTAAATAACAGGATGATTCTGACTTGTTTCTATACTAACCCTAGCAATAAGAAGAAATAGAGACCAAAGTAATGTTTCTTCAAGTCTTACAAGTTTCACTATTACATAATTTTCTTTCTTCATGTATAGTTTGGCTATAATGAAGTCAGTCTATGTAATAAGAGTTGATAACCTTAAGAATATGAAATACTCATTAAAAAAACCCTACTTTTAATTATTGCATCTGCTTATGTATTTTTTCAAAAGGAAAGTGGTAAATTTTTATATGGTGCAAAGATAATTCATTTTCAATATTTACATTACCTTCCAGGTTCATTCCAGCTTGAAGACATTTTCTATAGGGCATGCTGGGCAGTTTTTTCTTCGAATTTTATCAATGATACAATCATTTCTTCCAGCACAAAGATAATTGTGCTGTCCTACATGGAAAATAAAGGCACTGTTAAAATTTCTCAGGCCTTAAAGGATACTTTTATGGGGAGGCTCTTTTTTGTTGTTTTCGGTGGAACATAGTCAAGGACCAAAGGCACTGATTAAGGCAGGCATACTGTACATCCAATACAAAGTGAGAGGTCAACTTAAAAAGTAAAGTCTTTCATATTGTTTAACAAGCATAGTTCATTAAAAAAAAAAGTTACTGCAGTATACATACAGAAAAGTACACACAAATCATAAATTTATCAATTTATCACCTAATAAACTTATTAAGAAGCAGAAAGTACCCCACAAACCCTCTTTTGGCCCCTTTCTATTCACTACCTCTTCCTCGATAAACTGTTCTTTAAATTGCACTTTAAACAGTTTCTTAACCATTATAGAAGACCTCTGTAATCACTATTTTATTATGACTTCTAATCTAATGCTTAGCAGGATTAAAGAAAGAGGAAACTGGTTTAAAAATATGGTGAGTAACAAAGGGAAAATTACTTTAATTCAGCATTGCACCATCACATACAAATAAAGTATACTTCCCTTCCAAATTTTAAATGAAGTCATTGCTGCTAAGTCACTTCAGTTGTGTCCAACTCTGTGTGATCCCACAGACGGTAACCCACCAGGCTCCCCGTCCCTGGGATTCTCCAGGCAAGAACACTGGAGTGGGTTGCCATTTCCTTCTCCAATGCAGAAAAGTGAAAAGTGAAAGTGAAGTCGCTCAGTCGTGTCTGATTCTTCGTCAGACTGCAGCCCACCAGGCTCCTCTGTCCATGGGATTTTCCAGGCAAGAGTACTGGAGTGGGGTGCCATTGCCTTCTCCAAATGAAGTCATTAGTAAAGGCTTAATCTTAAATTGTGTTAAGGTGGCCAGCAATTAGGTGAATCACAGACTTGGCAAACTAAACTACTGTATATGTAACTTAAGGAGTTTTTAAATTATTTCACGTTTTTAGACAGCAGATATTGATGATTGTTACTGTCTAAAATCTTCTGGGACCCGATATTAAATGTTAAGAGCCAGAAATGCAGTTTTTACCTGTCAAAAACTGCCAAGGGAAATTTAAAAGGGAAAGACAAAAAGTCTTCCTACCCTCTCTCTTCCCTCAGTGTACCCTCTTTTGTTGAAGAAAGCTATCTGAGGGGTTGCTAGCCTGGCAAAAACTGAAAAGATCCTCTACACAAGACCAGCATATCTAAACAGATACACTGGCTAGCTAAGAGTCCATGTCCTTACACTAGAGGGGGTGGTATTCAGAAGATTGCAGGACATTTGTCTTCTCAAAAATAAATCATATTCAAAGAAAAGAGAAAAAATAATCATCAATTCGTAAGGTTGAATATACCTAGTTCTGATATTAGGAAAAGATCCTTTATGTATAGAATAATCTACTTGATTTGGATAAAACAAACTATATTCACTTCTTCCTAACATGTTAAATCATAGGGCTTGTTAGGCATTAGTTTGGGGTAGATGGTTAACTACATCAGTTTCAGTTCTTTATGAGGAACAGGCCACAGAATTTGACTACTGGTCTACAATTCAGCTTTGTTCCAGAGCTGTTCTCCAGCGCCAAGTGTCTGTACCAGTCATTTCTATTCCTTTCTGTATTGTGTAAGTTTCCTAGCTTCTTGGACATGAAATAGAAGCTCTAACCCAATAATTTATACAGAATGAAAGAAGGAACAACAGCTAAAAGCATAGTTGAAGCAGTTATAATAATAAAAACGTTTTAACCCATAAGACTATCTCTGAATCATTGTTCTTCAATAAACTAGAAGGGACAATTAAAAAAATTATTGGTAAACACAAAGAAAGTTTCAATGCTTTATATCCAACCAAAAGCTCAGAATGTGCATGTTAAGCTAATATTTATTTATTTTTGGCTGTGCTGTGTGTTCCTTGCTGTGTGGGCTTTTCTCTAGTTGTGGCAAGCAGGGGCTGCTCTCTCGTGCAGTACTTGGGCTTCAACAGTTGTGGCGCACGGGCTAAGTTGCTCTGTAGCATATGGGATCTTCCCAGATCGGGGATTGAGTCTGTGTCTCCTGCATTAACAGATGGACTCTTTACCACTGAGCCACCAAGGAAGCCCTAATAATGTTTTTTTTATCCCAGGTATATCTTCACCACAATTAAGAATCTGAGCTATAGAATCAGGGGGCATTGTACCTTCATAAGTTCAAATGCTCTATCTAGTTATTAGTATGAAGCTGGACAAGTCTGTGGGTATCTTATCTATAAAAAGAGGAGTTTCAACTAGTGGTCACTATTTACAAGGCATAGATATGTACTCCCTGTCCCTGTCAATACATTTGATAAGACAATAAGACATTTCAGTCTGGAGTTTCTGTGTCTTCTACCACTTGGTAAATTGGTTTTCTAACTAGACAGAGGGCAGATGTCAGGAGAAAAGCCTTCAGGCCAGCTGGGATTTCTTAATATCATTTTGTTTGTATTGTCCTTATTTTTACAGTAAAAATCATTTTTGCACCCATTTATGATAAAAACTCTCCAGAAAGCAGGCACAGAAGGAACATACCTCAACATAATAAAAGCCATATATGATAAACCCACAGCAAACATCATCCTCAATGGTGAAAAATTGAAAGAATTTCCTCTCATATCAGGAATAGGACAAGGGTTCCCTCTCTCACCACTACTATTCAACATAGTTTTGGAAGTTTTGGCCACAGCAGTCAGAGCAGAAAAAGAAAGAAAAGGAATCCAGATTGGAAAAGAAGTAAAGCTCTCACTGTTTGCAGATGACATGATCCTCCACATAGAAAACCCTAAAGGCACCACCAGAAAATTATTAGAGCTAATCAATGAATATAGTAAAGTTGCAGGATATAAAATTAACACACAGAAATCCCTTGCATTCTTATACACTAACAATGAGAAAACAGAATGAGAAATTAAGGAAACAATTTCATTCACCAAGAATAAAATATTAAGAGTAAATCTACCTAAAGAACAAAGGACCTATATATAGAAAACTATAAAACACTGATGAAAGAAATCAAAGATGACACAAATAGATGGAGAAATATACCATGTTCATGGATCGGAAGAATCAATATAGTGAAAATGAATATACTACCCAAAGCAATCTACAGATTGAATGCAATCCCTATCAAACTACCAATGGTATTTTTCACAGAACTAGAACAAACAAGTTCACAATTTGTATGGAAATATAAAAAAAACTCAAATAGCCAAAGCAATCTTGAGAAAGAAGAATGGAACTGGAGGAATCAACCTGCCTGACTTCAGATTAAACTACAAAGTTACAGTCATCAAGACACTATGGTACTGGCACAAAGACAGAAATATAGATCAATGGAACAAAATAGAAAGCCCAGAGATAAATCCACACACCTATGGACACCTTATCTTCAACAAAGGAGGCAAGAATATACAATGGATTAAAGACAATCTCTTTAACAAGTGGTGCTGGGAAAGCTGGTCAACTACCACTAGCAGGATGAAACTAGAACACTTTTTAACACCATACACAAAAAAACTCAAAATGGATTAAAGATTTAAATATAAGACCAGGAACTATAAAAACTCCTAAAGGAAAACATAGGCAAAACACTCTTTGACATAAATCACAGCAACATCCTCTATGATCCACCTCCCAGAGTAATGGAAATAAAAGCAAAAATAAATGGGACATAATTAAGCTAAAAGCTTTTGTACAATGAAAGAAGCTATAAGCAAGGTGAAAAGACAGCCTTCAGAATGGGAGAAAATAATGGCATAACGAAGCAACTGACAAAGAATTAATCTCAAAAATATACAAGCAGCTCATGCAGCTCAATACCAGAAAAATAAACGACCCAATCAAAAAATGGGCCAAAGAACTAAACAGATAGTTCTCCAAAGCATATAGATGGCTAACTAACATGGAAGATGCTCAACATCAGTCATTATCAGAGAAATGCAAATCAAAACCACAATGAGGTACCCACCATCTCATGTTGCTCAGAATGGTGCTATCAAAAAGTCTATGAACAATAAATGCTGGAGAGGGTGTGGAGAAAAGGGAACTCTCTTACACTGTTAGTGGGAATGCAAACTAGTACAGCTATGATGGAGAAGAACGTGGAGATTCCTTAAAAAACTGAGAATAGAACTGCCATATGACCCAGCAATCCCACTGCTGGGCATACACACTGAGGGAACCAGAACTGAAAGAGACACATGTACCCCAGTGTTGACTGCAGCACTGTTTACAATAGCCAGGACATGGAAGCAACCTATATATCCACCAGCAGACGAATTGGATAGGAAAGTTTTGGTACATATACACAATGGAATATTACTCAGCTATTAAAAAGAATGCATCTGAATCAGTTCTAATGAGGTGGATAAAACCGGAGCCTATTACACAGAGTGAAGTAAGTCAAGAAAGAAAAACACCAGTACAGTATATTAACGCATATATATGGGATTGAGAAAGATGGTAATGACAACCCTATGTGTGAGACAGCAAAAGAGACACAGATATAAAGAAGAGACTTTTGTACTCTGTGGGAGAAGGTGAGGGTGGGATGATTTGAGAGAACAGCATTGAAACATGTATAACGAAGCTGAAAGCTTCAGCTTCTTTACTGCTCTCAAAAACTGTTGTATAGTGCAAAGTGCACTTGGCAAGGTTGCTAGGAAGCCCCTGGTCTGAACTGCAGCTCTGCTGCCTAGCTGTGTGATCTCAGTAATGTTTATTAACCTTTCTGAGCTCCTGGTTTCTCCATCTATAAAGCTGGAAAATTAGCATTTACCTCGCTGTGCTTCTCCAAGGGTTAAAGGCAGTTGTGAAGAACATTCTTAAAATAATGCGTAACACATTGTAACACATTTATATGCAGAGTACATCGAGAGAAACGCTGGGCTGGAGGAAGCACAAGCTGGAATCAAGATTGCTGGGAGAAATATCAATAACCTCAGATATGCAGATGACACCACCAGAAAGTGAAGAACTAAACAGCCTCTTGATGAAAGTGAAAGAGGAGAGTAAAAGGTTGGCTTAAAGCTCAACATTCAGAAAACGAAGATCATGGCATCTGGTCCCATCACTTCATGGGAATTAGATGGGGAAACAGTGGAAACAGTGGCAGACTTTATTTTGGGGGGCTCCAAAATCACTGCAGATGGTGACTCCAGCCATGAAATTAAAAGATGTTTACTCCTTAGAAGGAAAGCTATGACCAACCTAGACAGCATATTAAAAAGCAGAGACATTACTTTGCCAACAAAGGTCCATCTAGTCAAGGCTATGGTTTCTCCAGTGGTCATGTATGGATGTGAGAGTTGGACTATAAAGAAAGCCGAGGGCAGAAGAATTGATGCTTTTGAACTGTGGTGTTGGAGAAGACTCTTGAGAGTCCCTTGGACTGCAAAGAGATCCAACCAGTCCATTCTGAAGGAGATCAGCCCTGGGATTTCTTTGGAGGGAATGATGCTAAAGCTGAAACTCCAGTACTTTGGCCACCTCATGCGAAGAGCTGACTCATTTGAAAAGACCCTGATGCTGGGAGGGATTGAGGGCAGGAGGAGAAGGGGACGACAGAGGATGAGATAGTTGGATGGCATCACTGACTCAACGGACATGGGTTTGGGTGAACTCTGGGAGATGGTGATGGACAGGGAGGCCTGGCATGCTGCGATTCATGGTGTCACAGAGAGTCAGACACGACTGAGCAACTGAACACATTGTAAGCACTCAATAAACACTATAAATAATTCTCTTGTTATTGCTTTCATCTCAGTATCTAACTAGATTATAAACTGCCAGGAGATGAGATTTTTATCCTTTCAGGAAATCAGTGTAGCACTGAGGTTAAGAGCCTGTTTGCTGACAGTTATGCTTGAATCCTAAGTCTGCTGCTTTAACTGTAAGCATTAGTTCCCTAGTGTATCAAAGAGCACTTAAGAGCTCATGGAGCTGCTAACTAAGTAGTATGACATATATAAGACATAGTACTTGGGTGTGCTAGTCACTCAGTTGTGTTTCTTTGCTACCCCATGGACTGTCACCGCCAGGCTCCTCTGTCTATGGGATTTCCCAGACAAGAACACTGGAGTGGGTTGCCATTCCCTTCTCCAGGGGATCTTCCTCAACCAGGGTAGTATGACATACGTAAAACATAGTACTTGGTAAATTATTAATAAAAGTAGCATGTGTCTGTCTCCATTATGACCCACCACAAAGATTATATGCAGTTTGTGCAAAGGGAGCATAAGAAGAAGGGACTCAGTGAAAAAAGACCACTGAACTAGTATACATCTAAAGGAATGAAGCTACCCAAATTCTTTTCTGTACACAGAAAGTAACTCCCAGAATAATGAATAAAATTCAAAATCTCAATCCTTGATATGGCTTGTATGGATAAGTAAAACTTGTACAAATTTCCTAAAAATATTTAACTTTGGGGTCTTTATGATACTATGTCTGTTTGATGGATAACCTATAATTTCTGGCAAGTATTAAAAATGGAATGAATATAGTATAATGAAAATCACACAAGCTTCATCTTTGTAACTGTTCAAGAAAGTGCTCTAAAATCTGTATATGGGCTTAAAACAGAGTCCCATCATGTCTAGAAAGGGAAAAGTAGATCTGCTGTGAGTTAGGTTAGCAAGTGATTACAGAATTTTAGAGCTGGAAGGGACTCTGAAAAAAATTTAAATCCAAATAAAGGATTTACTTGGGGCTTCCCTGGTGGCTCAGATGGGAAAAAAATCTACCTGCAATTCAGGAGACCCACGTTCAACCCCTGGGTTGGGAAGATCTGCTACAAATTAGGTTAGCAAATGATTACAGAGTTTTAGAGCTGGAAGGGACCATGGAGAAAATTTAAATCCAAGTAAAGGATTTACTTAATACAGTTTAGATTTTAACCTTATTTATCATGTAATCTAGCTATCTCATATTTAACTGAAATATGTATATATATTTTACAAGAGCATAGCTAATATTCACATATTCATAGCTAAAAACGTGTAAGAATTTAATTCTAAAGCAGAGAATTTAATCCTAAAGCCTAGGGGGCATAAGGCTGCAGTGATGTCTTATTTGTAATATATTCAGCTTTTCTTTTTAAATTGCCTTTGGACGCTTTTAAGTAAGGCATGCTTGCACCCTCTAATATATCAGTGACTGCCCTTCTCCACTCATTTGGTATTGTATTTGGCCAGAACGACACATACTCAATCCCTGTAGGCACTGGAACAGGAATTTGTAGCCCCGTTTTAAAGAAATAATTTTAGTTAAAATGAGGGAGAATGAAAAAAAAATTTTTTTTTAATTCCTGTATTTCTTTTAAGGCTCCATTGTCTCACTCTGAATTTCACTTTCAGAATTGAATCTGTCAATATTAATTATATACAGGAATACTGTAACACTGTTACCACATTTACACCATGGACGGAACTAATCAGTGAAGAAAGTGCTGAATAAAGTAAAGTGAAGACAAGAAGAAGCTTCCATCTGGGGCAAATAACATCTACTTTGTCAGTAGCATTGCATTAATTAGGGATGTGCTTTACTTAATGACTCTACTCAGTTGTTGGGTGATAATCAAACTGGTTAAAGCCTGAATTCCTATGCTCTCTATGGAATAACATAAGTAATTTTATAGTTGCTAATGTATTAAAAGCAATCCAAACAAAAGAAAATGACTCATCTAATGCTTAAGCATATGCAAACACAACTGAAGCCAAATAGTAATACTTCATGTACTGTGAATAAATATACTAATTTTTTAAAAATATAATTATCTAATCAGAGCTTTAGGTAATCCATTCAGGCCACAGTGCTTTCTAACTGCTTTACAAATAACTAAATTACACAACAATTTTTCCCAAGATGATTCACTGGTAATATTAGAAAATTTTAGTGTGACTTCCAGTAATTTGCTTATGGAATGAATTTAACCTTTAAGGAGGTGATGGGCAGACTGAGTCTGTAACAAGGGTAGATATTACGTGAATATAATATTTGTCAAGTGAAATCACTTTCTTTTAAATACCTTTCCTGACCTCCCCAGGCAGTTTGTCACTTGCTCCTCTGTATTATAATCCTGCACCTTGTAACTATGAACTCATCTTTCACTTCCAAGTAGACTGTGACCTCCCAGAGGACAGTGGGAGGTCTTTACGTCACATTTATATCACGTAGCACAGCCCTGGCTTATTAGAAAACAAAACACTTTCCCCCTCATTATCACTCATTTTTGCCAGACTACAATAGTTGGTGGCTCTAAAACTAGCGAACTGATGGGAATTAAAGTCGGTAATACTAACACAATGAGCACTAGTTACTGCCAAAACCTAAAACCATCATTTCACATGCATAGCACTTTCTTACGGTTATTTTCCATTTTCTGATCATACTCCCTCCCTTCAATTTTTACTTGTCTGTTTTATCCTAGTTTGCTTTTAAAAGTGTCTTTTTCCCACTAGAAGAGTTAGGAGCCACCCTCCTCTCCCTGATTTTAATGACTTCTAACAGGCTTTGCATACAGAATCCAGTCTCAGAAAAAGGAACCAAATAGAGGAAAAATAAAACTCTTCAAAACACACACTACCTTCCACTGCTCTTTTGAAGAATACTTTACAGCTTCCACAAGTCAAGACCCCATAATGACATCCTGAAGCTTCATCAGAGCAGACTAGGCAGAGTTTGGGAGGTGGTCCCGTAGCTGCTGAGGAACTGGATGGAGGAGAGCTTACGTCTGGTCTCATTCCAGGGCTAGAGAAGAAAGAAAGTAGTGTTAGGATTTAATTATCATGACTGTCAGGGAAGTATCAAAATACAGTTCTCTTACCTTTTCACTCCACAGTAAACATGTTCACACTGAATGTATGTATTTCAAATACTGGCAAGCATTAAAAAAATCCTACCTAGACATAGTCAAATAATGTTTTATTCTTCTAAACAAAATTAAGAGTGAGGTCATTTATTTTTAAGTATCCCTTAAAAGTTCCCTGGAGGTCTAGTGATTAGGATTTGGCATTTTCATTTCCACAGTCCCAGGTTCAATCCCCGGTCAAAACTGAAATCCCACAAGTCATGCAGCATGGAAAAAAAAAAAAAAAAAAAAACCAAAACAGCAAAAAAACATGCTTTAAGAAGAATGGTGAAATTTTGCTTTGCTTAGATATAATTTTTAGTTGCTTAGCATCTGTTTACAATCATCTTTAAAGGAATAATTGTGCAATTACCACCATGATCAAGAGATATAGTATTACCCATCTTCCTCCCAAAGATTGCACCTATTAAGAAATTTCTCTCTGCAATATTCTTAATCTGCCTATTCTCTAAAAGAGATAATATTTAGGAATAAACTTTGGGTGTTAGTTGTCACTTATTAATACAACTAATAATATGATTAAATCTTAATTATAAATATGCTTAAACTAATTCACAGAACAAACTACCTTAAGAAATTGGGTTGTCAACATGGGTAGAAATTATGTTTATTAAGTAACATTTTTGTTCTGTTTTAGGAATAAAAGTTTAAAAAAGTTAATCATAAAATAATAATTTGTTACTTTAAGCAACTAGGCTGATAAACTCCAAGTTCAGTCGCTCATTCATGTCCAACTCTTTGCGAACTCTGAATCGCAGCACGCCAGGTCTCCTTGTCCATCACCAATTCCTGGAGTTCACTCAACTCATGTCCATCGAGTTGGTGATGCCATCCAGCCATCTCATCCTCTGTTGTCCCCTTCTCCTCCTGCCCTCAATCCCTCCCAGCCTGAGTCTTTTCCAATGAGTCAATTCTTCGCATGAGGTGGCCAAAGTACTGGAGTTTCAGCTTTAGCATCAGTCCTTCCAAAGAACATCCAGGACTGATCTCCTTTAGAATGGACTGGTTGGATCTCCTTGCAGTCCAAGGGACCCTCAAGAGTCTTCTCCAACACCCCAGTTCAAAAGCATCAATTCTTTGGTGCTCAGCTTTCTTCACAGTCCAACTCTCACATCCAACTCTCACATATATGACCACTGGAAAAATCATAGCCTTGACTGGATGGATCTTTGTTGGAGAGTAATGTCTCTGCTTTTTAATATGCTGTCTAGGTTGGTCGGAGAAGGCAATGGCACCCCACTCCAGTACTGTTGCCTGGAAAATCCTGTGGATGGAGGAGCCTGGTAGGCTGCAGTCCATTGGGTCGCTGAGAGTCAGATAAGACTGAGCGACTTCACTTTCATGCATGGGAGAACGAAATGGCAACCCACTCCAGTGTTCTTGCCTGGAGAATCCCAGGGACAGGAGGAGCCTGGTGGGCCGCCGTCTATGGGGTCGCACAGAGTTGAACACGACTGAAATGACTTAGCAGCAGGTAGGCTGGTCATGATTTTCCTTCCAAGGAGTAAGCGTCTTTTAAATTTCATGGCTGCAATCATCATGTACAGTGATTTTGGAGCCCTAAAATATAGTCTGCCACTGTTTTCACTGTTTCCCCATCTATTTCCCATGAAGTGATGGGACTAGATGCCAAGATCTTAGTTTTCTGAATGTTGAGCTTTAAGCCAACTTTTTCACTCTCCTCTTTCACTGTCATCAAGAGGCTTTTTAGTTCCTCTTCACTTTCTGCCATAAGGGTGGTGTCATCTGCATATCTGAGGTTATTGAGATTCTCCCAGCAATCTTGATTCCAGCTTGTGCTGCTTCCAGCCCAGTGTTTCTCATGATGTACTACTCTCCATATAAGTTAAACAGGCAGGGTGACAATATACAGTTTTGATGTACTACTTTTCCTATTTGGAACCAGTCTGTTGTTCCATGTCCAGGTCTAACTGACCTGCATATAGGTTTCTCAAGAGGCAGGGCAGGTGGTCTGGTATTCCCATCTCTTTCAGAATTTTCCACAGTTTCTTGTGATCCACACAGTCAAAGGCTTTGGCATAGTCAATAAAGCAGAAATAGATCTTTTTCTGATGATCCAGCGGATGTTGGCAATTTGATCTCTGCTTCTTCTGCCTTTTCTAAAACCAGCTTGAACATCTGGAAGTTCATGGTTCACTTATTGCTGAAGCCTGGCTTGGAGAATTAAGCATTACTTTACTAGCATGTGAGATGAGTTCAATTGTGCGGTAGTCTGAGCATTCCTTGGCATCGCCTTTCTTTGGCATTGCCTTTCTTTTCCAGTCCTGTGGCCACTTCTGAGTTTTCCAAATTTGCTGGCATATTGAGTGCAGCACTTTCACAGCATCATCTTTCAGGATTTGAAATAGCTCAACTGGAATTCCATCACCTCCACTAGCTTTGTTTGTAGTGATGCTTTCTAAGGCCCACTTGACTTCATATTCCAAGATGTCTGCCTCTAGGTGAGTGATCACACCATCATGATTATCTGGGTTGTAAAGATCTTTTTTGTACAGTTCTTCTGTGTCTTCTTGCCACCTCTTCTTAATATCTTCTGCTTCTGTTAAGTCCATACCATTTCGGTCCTTTACTGAGCCGATCTTTGCATGAAATGTTCCCTTGGTATCTCTAATTTTCTTGAAGAGATCTCTAGTCTTTCCCCTTCTGTTCT
Source organism: Aepyceros melampus (assembly GCA_006408695.1). Taxonomy (NCBI): domain Eukaryota; kingdom Metazoa; phylum Chordata; class Mammalia; order Artiodactyla; family Bovidae; genus Aepyceros; species Aepyceros melampus. Next base: position 50,619 of record SJXQ01006961.1, on the reverse strand, counting down.
TTTCCTCTATTTCTTTGCATTGATTGCTGAAGAAGGCTTTCTTATCTTTTCTTGCTATTCTTTGGAACTCTGCATTCAGATGCTTATATCTTTCCTCTTCTCCTTTGACTTTTGCTTCTCTTCTTTTCACAGCTATTTGTAAGGCCTCCCCATGAGCCCATCTTTGCATGAAATGTTCCCTTGGTATCTCTAATTTTCTTGAAGAGATCTCTAGTCTTTCCCCTTCTGTTCTTTTCCTCTATTTCTTTGCATTGATTGCTGAAGAAGGCTTTCTTATCTTTTCTTGCTATTCTTTGGAACTCTGCATTCAGATGCTTATATCTTTCCTCTTCTCCTTTGACTTTTGCTTCTCTTCTTTTCACAGCTATTTGTAAGGCCTCCCCCAGACAGCCATTTTTCTTTTTTCCATTTCTTTTCCATAGGGATGGTCTTGATCCCTGTCTCCTGTACAAAGTCATGAACTTCCGTCCATAGTTCATCAGGCACTCTATCTGTCAGATCTAGTCCCTTAAATCTATTTCTCACTTCCACTGTATAATCATAAGGGATTTGATGTAGGTCATACATGAATGGTCTAGTGGTTTTCCCTACTTTCTTCAATTTAAGTCTGAATTTGGCAATAAGGAGTTCATGATCTGAGCAACAGTCAGCTCCCGGTCTTGTTTTTGCTGACTGTATAGAGCTTCTCCATCTTTGGCTGCAAAGAATATAATCAATCTGATTTCGCTGTTGACCAACTCCAAAGGTCCCCCTAAATTCTGTCCTCAAATGACGTATACTGGACTTAGCCAACCCTCTGTTTATCTAGACACTTAGTGAATAGGAAAGCATTCCTACCAGCCCAGCTCGGGAATAGGCTCCAGGGTTTCATATTTTTCTCTCAGCATTGTTAAGGAGAATTTCTGGATGCTTCTGTATCACTAGGTATTGATCCTAGCTAGATTTGGGAGAATCGACTGAGTGCATATTGAAAGCCTACATGGAAGAGAATAACCTGAAATGACTCTGCTGTAGGTGTGGCACAGAATTAATGGAAACTTGTGACTAAGGTAGCGGAGCTGCTGTGGGCCAGAGTTTTTCAGAGAAGTAGGAAGGTCTTGGAGTGAGTAAGCAGAGAAAAGTGTTAGGGAAGCAAAAACTTGTGTGAGTTTTGTTCTGAAGATGCTTCTACTTCAGTTCAGCCAGTCTCTGTCACCTGACATCTATTTCTAGGGATCAACCAGTTGTTTGTATATTTAGTTTGTGGAAAATAAGTGCAATATTTATTGATTTCAAATGTTAATTCTGTACTGTTTCCTCAGCCAGTTATATATACATATAGTGTGTATATACATATATATATGTACATGATATATATGCACACACTGCTGCTGCTAAGTCGCTTCAGTCGTATCTGACTCTGTGCGACCCCATAGACGGCAGCCCACCAGGCTCCCTTGTCCCTGGGATTCTCCAGGCAAGAACACTGGAGTGGGTTGCCATTTCCTTCTCCAATGCATGAAAGTGAAAAGTGAAAGTGAAGCTGCTCAGTCGTGTCCAACTCATAGCGACCCCATGGACTGCAGCCCACCAGGCTCCTCTGTCCATGGGATTTTCCAGGCAAGAGTACTGGAGTGGGGTGCCATTGCCTTCTCCCATGCACACACTAGTATGTACTAAAAATGTTTTCACAGTACTTAGGTGTAGTATTTAATAGTTTTGAAATGCTTTCATGAATACAGTCTTATCCATCCTCTCAACAACCCTGTGAAAAGGATGTCATCACCTCTAGATGAGGTCACTCAGCTGTCAGAGGTTGATGATGGAGCCTGTTTGTGGTCAAACTGACACGTTTCAGATCTCAGTTCTACCATTTCAGAGCTTGTGTGACCTGGATAGGTATCTACTACTGTGAGCCTCTCTTTTCTCATGAGTACAGTGAAAGGATATCATCTGTGTCTGTGTCTTATGAAAATGAGAGAACACACTCAAAGTCTAGTGTACAGTTCCTCCATCTAGCAGGCACTCGATAAATGTTCACTGTTTTTCAGGAAAACTGGAGATTTTATGAGAAAGCCTGGTGTAAGTATTATGTAAGTAGTATTAAGTCTAAAATCTAGGACAGTATTCCCAAATTATCAGTTATAATTAGAGCATATGCAAAATATATTCAGGCCAGTCAACTGTGAGCGAGAGATGACAGAAAGGAAAGTTAAAACTCAGTGAACAAATGGACTGATCGAACTGCAACCAAGAATCTGCAACTTAAATCAGGCTTTTGGCATCCCTTCAGGCAGTTTTTCTAGGCTACAGCAGGTAAGAATTGAGTGCATGGAAAGTTGCCAAGCATATCATGAACATCAGTGGAGAAAAACCAGTTTTTGTCACACAAATATGAGCACCAAGATGGCCTACAGTGAACACCACTGGGAGAAATGGATGAACGCAAAATGGTCTTCCACTGTAAACATGACCCTGTGATACTAGGGTTTGAGAAAATGGTTAGAACTCAAAAGGAAAACCATATGAAATCACCATATTTTAATAAGGATACATGACAGAAATAAAAAGCACAACATAGTAACAGTGTATATCACACTCATTCTGAATAGGAAAGCTAAAATGTCTTAGTCCTTGCTTAGTGTGTGTTTACAGCTGTGTCAAACATTCTAAGATGCCAAGAAATTCCATTATGAACTGACTGTATCCAGAATGCTTTAAGTGAGGAGCCAAGATAACAAAACCTGCTGTTTCAGATGAATATTTGAATGCTCTCTCCCACTCAGAATGGAGAGTATACTGGACATTACTGTTCTTGAGGTCACTGAGTTTACATTTGAGAGACACAAAGTAAGTATAAAGCAGCTTTTTCTATTGTCTTGCAGGAAAAAGCAGTTAACAAGAGGAGGGCCAGGATGGATTATGAAAGTTCCTCACACACCTTGAAGAACAGGTAAAATGTGCAGGCAGATTACACCCTTTTACTCAGCAGATGATTCCTGACGTCTTATCATATATAGAAGTTGTCTTATCATATATGGAAGTCGTCTCATACATGAAAATGTGTTACCGAGATGATAGTGGACTTAGAAACTTTGATCTAGGTAGGAGGAGCAGAATTATTTTGGGTGCTTTGCTGTCGAAGTAGTACCTCTGCAAGAGATAGAACTAGGATATATAGACAAATAGCACTGTAACAGCTGTGTGACTTAACCCCTGACTCTGTTCCCTTATTAGTACCATTTCATGGATTTTTAGGTAGATTACACATTTGAACTATATAAAGTACTGGTACACACTTGATGATAATCAAACAGTATGTTTTTCCTTAGCACTCAGGCATTAACTCTTTTTTCCTCCTTCCCTCAACTCCTCTTTCCCTTCCGGAGGATCCCAAGGAATGAGAAGTGCTTTGAAGAATGTTGCCTGTAAGCCAGGGGAGGGTCAAATCCTCCAGAAACATCTCAATTGGGAGCAATTTTACTTTCCAAGAGACATTTGGTTAGTCTGGGGACATTTTTGGTTGTCACAACTTGGGATGTGCTACTGGCATTGTGAGAAGAGGCTAGGGTGCTGCTAAACCTCCCATACCACATAGCAGACAGTCTTCCACGACAAAGAATTATCCAGCTTCAGTGTTAGTAGTGCTGAGGATTAAGAAATCTTTGCTATAAATCTTTAAGCAACATATAAAGTGGAGAAAAACAAAATTCAACAAGGACCAGAAACTTATTGTAAAACCTTCTGAACTACGTTTTAAAGTAGAGCAACTGCCCTACTGAGGCAGCTGCAAATATTCTTTGATTCAAGACAAGTCCAAAATGAGATTCAAAACAGACCTGAAGCCAGGGGACTATACACGTCTAGGGATTAGCTAGAGTGAGTAATTTTATTTTTCCCTTTAGCTCTAGCACTAAGAGGTAGTTTTTACACATAATGTTGCCTGCACTTTTCTTATCTTTGTTCATTAGGTAAAATGTAAATACTCAGCTGCACACACCAAGTGATTATATTTTCTGACTGCCCATTTATCCCTGCATTAGCTAAAGGATTACTGAGTTGTCTGATAATAAGCTATGGGATAGTTTTCAAATCAAATAGAAAAATACTCTGGGGGAAAGCTTTCACAGCATTTCTGTTAAATGGTTTTAGCAGAGTGCATTCTATCTTATTTAGCAAGCCAAAGAAAGACTGATTAATCTGCTTTTGCGCTTGTTGACAGAAGTTTCTATTGGTTTTAACTCCAGGTGCATATTAAGACAGTTTCCTCCACCTTTGCATCATCTGTACTTACTCATCTTATGGAGGCGATTAGAGAACAAAGTCTGTACTGTAAACCTGTACTGTAATGTCCAGGAGCATTTTCAGTAAAGGATGTGTGATGGAGGAGATGTCTTTTTTCAGATCTGAGACACCAATGGCGTGTCATTTAAGATCTCTGCACTTGGTTTCCTTGTCTGTAAAAATAAAGGTGCTGAATCAAAAAACGCCAATGAAGTTGTCCATATATCCTGAGGTAGGGGTAGGAAGTAGGGGAGATACCCTTGGGTCTGTGAAAGGCTTCTTTGGACCTGTACATTTATTTATATGAAGAGAGAATATGTCACCTTATCTATGCTTCTTTCTTAAACTCATAACATGTTTTCTTGTGTTTTTCTTTTTCTTTAGAAGGATCAGTCCACGGTTGAGTGACTGTGCTGCACAACTTAGTTCCTAACAGAAGAAATATTGTTTCATGTTTTCAGTTCTGTTTGCTTAGGCGTGCACTGAGGGCCGTGCCTTCCAAGGAGGAGTAATGACGTTCTAGTAACAGAACATTAAGACCAAGAGTAAGTAGTAAGAACTGCAAGGAAAAACTTTCTTCATTACATGGTTATTTGTAGAATGAAGACCTGACTTTGTTCTGATGCTTTCTCACTTCTTAAGAGCACACAAGGATAATAACTATGATTTGGTAATGCAGAATTATAAATGTGACGTCTTCAACTAAGGCACCAACAGGTTTGAGACAATGTTACACTCACTGCTTTCTTCGTGTGTGTGTGTGTGTGTGTGTGTGTGTGTGTGTGTATCTAGGGCTGAAACCAGTAGCTGTGGAGTGCTTTTGAGCTTGGATCTTACTTTTTTTTTTTTTGGATCTTACTTTGATTAATTTTTTAAAATGTCCTTTCAAGACTTTTTTTTTTCCTCATAAACCAATACATTTATTGTTTTACTTGGTTTTATTTTTAGGGAGTAGAGTGGTAATACCTTATCTTCCCACAGTGCTACTCAGTAGGTAACTTCAGAGTCAAGTCTTCCTGCTGGATGCTGCTGTTACTGTAATTATTGGTAATTCCATTGGAAGCTTGAATTTCAGCTTGTACCTACATCTTGTATTTTGTACCTTCACTTATTAGATTTTGGGAGTCCTCCTTGGTTTTAGTCATCTATGTCTAATTTGTAGATTTCATCAACTGTGGTCTATTTTAGGTTTGTACTTTGATTTAGAATGGCATTGGATTGTATTTTATTTCATTTTACATTTGCTTGAAGTAAATTATTTAATTTTTGGATTCTGAAATTTTGATTATTTCCTGAAATTTATAACACAGAGCTGTGAAATACTTGACAGAAACAAAAACGCTGTTCATCTCCACCTCAACTACAACAACAACATTTCTAAATACTTTATTACCTTCCCAGAGTTGAATTCTTCTCACTATACTTAGTAACAGTACTTTGTTCCCAATTCCAGTCCCTTTAGCATGTCCTGTTTATTATTCTGTATCACACTGGATCATGTACGTTTCCCTTTCTGTCCACTCCGCCTCCATCTTCACACATGTCTTCCCTCACCCCTTGCCTTAACCACTGCAGTGATTTACACTAAGTAGTCCTCCCGGCTCTGGCTGCTTTCCCTGCCTCTCTCCCACGATGCTAAAACTCAGTCTTTGCATCATGATTAAGTCTCCGAGGCTCTTCCATGTAAGCAGTACAGCCCAACGTGGTCTTCAATCTGGTTCCTCTTTCTTTCCTCGTTATATGTCTTCCCATTCCTCTACACTGCCATGTAGCACTTTACACATGATACATTCTGATGTATTAATATTTTTCCGTCAACAATTCCTTTTAGGTAGGGTCCATGTCTAGGTGTCTTATATCATATACTGTGTCCAGTGTATGTTATTGTATTTAGCTTACTTATATATTACATTTTTATATGTTCTGCAGAAGAACTTGAGGCAACTCACATGTTAGATGTTTATGAGATTGCACCCAGGATACAGGTATCACCTCACTACTACTAGAAGCTGCTGCGCAAGCCCTTTCTTAACCCCTTTAATCTTCTCCACAAACCTACAAAGTGGGTACTGTTTTCATGTTTTACTGTAGGCCAGTCAGCTTCTCTGCATCTGTTTCCTTATCTGTGACACAGTAACTAACATAGGCAGGATTCAAATGCGTGTCTCTCTCATACCAAAATCAGCCTTCTTAACCAGTATTCCACCTGACTACCTGAGAATCTGAGGTAGAGCTAGGTTTTCAAATTGAGGAATAAACTGCCTTCTGCTTTTAAGGGCTAAGGTGTAATGTCTCAGTGATGTGTAGCAAAAGGACGCAAATGTCCTGTGCCTTCTTCCACATGTGATCCGCAAAAGATTTTTGCCCAAATGAGCCTTGCCAGAGCAGGTTAACAGGTAAAAACAACTGACTTAGAACTGTATGGCAGTCTATGGATCATTTGAAAATTTAGTCAAACTAATGTTTATCTCATACTCTACAGTTTTAGCATGGTAACTTCTAGGAACGTCGCTCAGTCGTATCCGACTCTTTGCGGCCCCACAGACTGTAGCCTACTAGGCTCCTCTGTCCATGGGATTTTCCAGGCAATAGTACTGAAGTGGATTGCCATTTCCTTCTCCAGCGGATCTTCCTGACCCAGGGATCGAACCCAGGTCTCCCGCATTGTAAACAGACGCTTTACCATCTGAGCCACCAGGGAAGTCCTAAGATGTTTGAAATGCAAACAAAAGGCAAAACAGCTGAGTCTATGAAGGAAGGAAAAAAACCTTTAACACCAATTTGAACTTGGTCTAAAGCCACATACTCCCTTGCTTTCTTCAATCCCTGGTGGCTCAGCTGGTACAGAATCCATCTGCAATGCAGGATACCTGGGTTCAATCCCTGGGTTGGGAAGATCCTCTGGAGAAGGGAATGGCTACCCACTCCAGTATTCTAGCCTGGAGAATTCAGTCCATGGGGTCACAAACAGTTGGACATGCCTGAGGGACTTTCACTTTCCTTAGTCAAAAAGCCAAGACTTGATTCTTCAATTGTTAGATTCTTGAATTAGTATGAGAACTTCCTTACTTCTATGTATTTTCCTCAGGTTTTGGTAATGATGCCCTCACTTCCCATGCTAGTTCTTAGATACACATCGAAACAGTCTAAAGGAATAATCAAAGTATTTAATATATGGTAAGTACATTGCTAAACATCCCTTTCTTTGTCTTCTAGGGACAAGTTTACTGATGTTCTTACCATATAGTAAATACTTTATTCCTTTAAACTGTTAGGGACAAGAAAGTAGTCTCTGCAATGATGTAAAGATTACTTATTCCTTTCTTCCTCTTCCAAGGATGTTTGCAATGCATGCAGTTAGATGAAAAATTTAAGACTGGGAAGGTTTTCTGATAGGTGGAACAAAACACTTCCTTCATAGTAATAACAACATTTGACAGTAACATTTGACACCCACTGATCTCTTAGTTCTACAAGCCAAGATCGATGGCTAGTACTTTAATAAATGGATTGTATCAAATAATCATTACTTCTAGTCCATTTTACAAACCAGAATATAGGAATTAAGCCATGTGCCTGCCCAAAGTTACATCAGCACAATCTGGAATTGAATTTGAATTCAGCACCATCTGATTCCAAAATCCATGCTCCTTACCCTCATCACTGTGTTCAGCTTGACAGAATTCTTAAAAGAGTATGGGAGTCATCAGATATCAGAGTCTTGATAAAAATAAATATAAAGTAATTTGTTTTTCCCTCTTCTGATTATGCTTGGTATCACACTGAAGTAGAAATTATCTATAATTAAAAGATATGAAACTATTTTGGTCACTTCTATTTTCCTTTAGATTCTTATTATACTGACTGAAATCTTAAATTAGCATATTCACTTCCATACTATTAAGACAATGTCACATTAGCCATTAAATACTGAGTTAATGACATGGAGACCTTGTATCAAAAATACAAAAATAGAAATTACTATTTTGCATACTCAAAATACCATTTTTGCCCTTAGAGGAGCTTTGTAGCAATTATGCAACTACCATATTAGACCATATAGAATTTTTTGAAATGCATTTAATTTTTCTAAAATATACTGCTCCACCAAAGTTTTCAGTTGGGAGTATATAGTGATGTGACTAATTTCCGTATTCTTCTGAAAAATGCATAACACTTTAGCCTTAGTTAGAAAGGAGCTGTCTAGTCATACTAACAACTTTACAGATCGAAGATTTATGTCTGTTGACTACACAGGTCAACTGTTAAAAGAGCCAAAAAACTGTAGTTGTTTACTTTTAAAGTGCTGAGGCAGCAGAATTTTATATTCAACTGGATTATGTAACACTTGAGCTACTCTATAATCCTCAGTATCGGAGAGTAGGTGTCACCAATCCCACCGTGTAGAAACAAAAGCTCAGAAATTAAAACAGAGCTGGTTAGAGAACTACAGGACCCTTTTATACAAAATACACAGGAATCTGCATTTCTATACACTAACAATAAAAGATCAGAACAACAAAGAAACAAAAAATAAAATTCCTAGGAATAAAACTACCTCAGGAAGCAAAAGACCTATACTCTGAAAACCATAAGATGCTGATAAAAGGAATTAGATGACACAAGTGGAAAGATATACTGTGGTCTTGGATTGGAAGACTCAATATTGTCAAAAACAACTGTACCACCCGAGGCTTTCAGTGCAATCTCTATCAAATTACCAAGGGCATTTTTCACAGAACTAGAACCAAAACATCTTAAATCTGTATGGAGACACAAAAGACCCTGAGTAGCCAAAGCAATCTTGAGAAAGAAAAACAGAGCTGGAGGAGTAGACTGTACAAAGGTACAATCACCAAAACTGTATGGTACTGGCACAAAAAGAAATACAGATCATGGTACCGGATAGAAACCCCACACACCTGTGGTCAGCTGATCTATATGACCAGAGAGGCAAGACTGTGCCATGGAGAAAGACAGTCTCTTCACTAAGGAGGGTCTGGGCAATGGGACAGGTACATTAAAAAAAAAAGAAACTAGAACATGCTTTAACAACATACAGAAAAATAAACTCAAAATGGGTTAAAGACCTAAAAGTAAGATTGGGTACTAAAAGACTCTTAGAGGAAAACACAAGCAGAACAGTCTTCAACATAAATCACAGCTATATCTTTTTTGATCATCTCCTATAGTAATGGAAATAAAAACAAAAATAAATTAGACCTAATTAAACTGAAAAGCTTTTGCATAGCCATAAACAAAATGAAAAGACCACCCAGAGGATGAAAGACAATATTGGCAAACAATGTGACTGACAAGGGATTAATCTCCAAAATTTAATAGCTCATGGGGCTTAATATTAAAAAAAAAATGGGTAGAAGACCTAAATAGGTATTTCCCAGAAGACGACATACACATGGCCAAGAGGCACATGAAAAAGATACTCAACATCGCTATTGAATGGGAAATGCAAATCAAAACTTCACACTGTCAGAATGGCCATCAAAAAGTCTGCTAACAGTAAGTGCTGGAGAGGGAATGGAGAAAAGGGAACCCTCCTACACTGCTGGTGGAAATGTAAATTGGTACAGCCACTATGAAGAATAGTATGGAATTTCTTTAGGAAACTAACAATAGAGCTACCATGTGATGCAGCAATCCCACTCCTGGGCATATATCTGGAGAAGAAAATGGTTCAAAAGGATACATGCAGCACAATGTTCACTGCAGAGCTACTTGCAATAGCTAAGGCATGAAAGCCACCCAAATGTCCACTGATAGATAATGGATAAAGATGGCGTGGAACACACATAAAATGGAATACTACTCAGTCATCAAAAAGAATGAATAATGGCATGTTCAGCAACTTGGATAGACCCAGAGATAATCATACTAAGTCAAGTCAGAGAAAGAACAACATCCTATGGTATTACTTATAGTTGGAATCTTTTTAAGATACAAATATGCTTATTTACAAACAGAAACAGACTCATGTACTTAGAGAAGAAACTTAGGTTACAAGGAGTCGGGGGGAAGGGTGGGGAGAAGGGATAGACTGGGAGTTTGGGATTGCCATGTACATACTGTTATATTTAAAATATATAACCAACAAGGGCCTGCTGTACAACACAGGGGGACTCTGCTCAATGCTATGTAATAACCTAGATGTGAAAAGATTTTGAGATAGATATATATATAATAACTGAATCACTTTGGTGTACACATGAAATACAGCATAGTTAATCAAGTACACTTCAATATAAAAGTACTGCTTCTGAGAGGCAAAGTAAAAACTTGAATCTAAATTCTAATATAAAAATTATTTCAATGTGTTTTCAGAGAAGGAAATGGCAATCCACTCCAGTAGGCTACAGTCTATGGGGTCTCACAGAGTCGGACACGACTGAGCGACGTCACTGCTTTTTAAATTTTTAGCACATACAGTCTGTCCTTTTTAGCACATACAGTATAGATTAAATTCATACATTATAGTAATAATAGGATGTTATGAAACTAAGGTCAAGTGATGCCCAAAGTAATAGTTACCATCAATTTAGAATTATTAACTCCCACCCATACTCATTTATTATCTATTTGCCATGCATTCTCCAGACATATATTAAAAAGTCTGACTATATTTTGAAAACATATGTGAATTGTTTTAAAATTCAGTACTTTCCTTAACTTTAGTAAAATCTTGTGGTAAATTACTGGAGAAGGGAAAGGCTACCCACTCCAGTATTCTGGCCTGGAGAATTCCATGGACTGTATAGTCCATGGAGTCACAGAGTTGGGCACGACTGAGGATTTTCACTTTGCCCTCACTTTGGTAAATTATAAAATTAAACATAATCAAAACATTGTGAAAATATAATCTACTGTGGCACTGTATATAATGCATATGTACTATGACTTCAGTGTTTGTCTATATACAGATTTTTTCAGTAGAATTTTATAAATAACAGTGATAAGCAACATTAGCTATCGTGTAGTTTCACTTTGCTGAATTTAGCAATAAAGAACAAGCAAGCTTTGATTTGTTTTCTGTAGATTATTGCAGTTCAGTTTAGAATGTTATAGAAGTAACTTCTGTTTCTTCTAAAATGGTGTCTGCTAACATTTCAGAGACCTTATGGGAATGGAAAAGAAACTTTGAAAGCAAGTGATGACATGATTTTTGCCTTACATTTTGGGGATAATCCTAGGAGTATAAAAATTTCAAGTGCATGAGTGGCACTTTTTTGAGAAAAAATAAATGGTAGCTACTGTGGTAGGAATCTTGCAGTATGCAAGCTCTGAATTTGAGATGTAATTATGATTCAATAATTAACTCTTTTTGTAAAATAATTTGCAGAAGATTTAAAAACAAAACCAACACCATATTCTCACAGAATTATCTTAAACATTTTAACAAAACTTTGATCTTCACAGAAGTATTACAAAAACTGTTCTTTTAACCCTTCCTTAAGAGAATATGAATAGTCAGCCATCAGAGAGTGTTTTAAAATTGAGTGATTTATGTAAGCAGCTAGTTCTGTATGCAGGAATCAGAATACCAGTGCAGATCTGACAACTTTGTTTGAAATTTTAATTTTTCTCACAGTGTCAAAAAAGAGTAATATGAAGGAAAGAATTTTATTTCTGAAATGTAGTATAAGCCTGAAAAAAATGATAGTTATAGGATAAAGAATATGAAAGGCTCACACTTGGTTGCCACTGCAGTTGGTAGCTGAAAAATGACTGGCTGACTTCAAGTCTACTTGTGGACTTGAAGCTCTCATTTCGAATAGAGGAAAAAAAAAATTTGGTTCTCTACCTGCTAGCATCACAAATAAACATGATGTGCAGTAGAGTGTTACATGCTAAGGCAGTTCTAGGTGTGGACTTGCCCCATTTTTCATTCATGTGGGAAAGGAAAATTGAATAAACTCAATGTAACTATGATCCTCACACCAGAAAAACTTGTTACAGTGTCCATTCATAAAAGGTCCAGACTATTTTTGCCTAGTTCCTTTCTTTATATCTAATCTATAATCTACTCCAAGATTATTGCTTTACATTCATTTAGAAATGTATAATAAATAAACATTAACTTGCCAATAAATAGCTGTGAAAAGAAGAAAGGTGAAAAGCAAAGGTGAAAAGGAAAGATATAAGCATCTGAATGCAGAGTTCCAAAGAATAGCAAGAAAAGATAAGAAAGCCTTCTTCAGTGATCAATGCAAAGAAATAGAGGAAAAGAACAGAAGGGGAAAGACTAGAGATCTCTTCAAGAAAATTAGAGATACCAAGGGAACATTTCATGCAAAGATGGGCTCGATAAAGGAGAGAAATGGTCTAGACCTAACAGAAGCAGAAGATATTAAGAAGAGGTGGCAAGAATACATGGAAGAACTGTACAAAAAAGATCTTCATGACCCAGATAATCATGATGATGTGATGACTAATCTAAAGCCAGACATCTTGGAATGTGAAGTTAAGTGGGCCTTAGAAAGCATCACTGCGAACAAAGCAAGTGGAGGTGATGGAATTCCAGTTGAGCTGTTTCAAATCCTGAAAGATGATGCTGTGAAAGTGCTGCACTCAATATGCCAGCAAATCTGGAAAACTCAGCAGTGGCTACAGGACTGGAAAAGGTCAGTTTTCATTCCAATTCCAAAGAAAGGCAATGCCAAAGAATGCTCAAACTACCGCACAATTGCACTCATCTCACACGCTAGTAAAGTAATGCTCAAAATTCTCCATGCCAGACTTCAGCAATACGTGAACTGTGAACTCCCTGATGTTCAAGCTGGTTTTAGAAAAGGCAGAGGAACCAGAGATCAAATTGCCAACATCCGCTGGATCATGGAAAAAGCAAGAGAGTTCCAGAAAAACATCTATTTCTGCTTTATTGACTATGCCAAAGCCTTTGACTGTGTGGATCACAGTAAACTGTGGAAAATTCTGAAAGAGATGGGAATACCAGACCACCTGACCTGCCTCTTGAGAAATCTGTATGCAGGTCAGGAAGCAACAGTTAGAACTGGACATGGAACAACAGACTGGTTCCAAATAGGAAAAGGAGTANGACCAGTTCCAATTTGCTTTGATTCATGGACCTGACATTCCAGGTTCCTATGCAATATTGCTCTTTACAGCATCGGACCTTGCTTCTATCACCAGTCACATCCACAGCTGGGTATTGTTTTTGCTTTGGCTCCATCCCTTCATTCTTTCTGGAGTTATTTCTCCACTGATCTCCTGTAACATATTGGGTACCTACCGACCTGGGGAGTTCCTCGTTCAGTATCCTACCATTTTGTCTTTTCATACTGTTCATGGGGTTCTCAAGGCAAGAATACTGAAGTGGTTTGCCATTCCCTTCTCCAGTGGACCATATTCCGTCAGACCTCTCCACCATTACCCGCCTGACTTGGGTGGCCCCACAGGGCATGGCTTGGTTTCATTGAGTTACACAAGGCTGTGGTCTGTGTGATCGGATTGACTAGTTTTCTGTCATTACGGTTTCAGTGTGTCTGCCCTCTGATGCCCTCTCACAACACCTACTGTCTCACTTGGGTTTCTCCTATCTTGGACGTGGGGTATCTCTTCACGCTGATCCAGCAAAGCACAGCCGCTGCTCCTTACCTTGGAAGAGGTCGCCCATCCTGACCTTGAATGTGGAGTAGCTCCTCTCCGCCCTCCTGCTGTTGCAGCCTGGACTCTCAGTCGCCGCCCCTGACCTCGGGCGTGGCGTAGCTCCTCTAGGCCGCAGTCCATTGTAGCCAGTGTGCTTCTGCACGGTAATAGCAATAGATCATATATACTGAGTGTTTACTGGTGCTAGGCAGTTGACTTTCTGTACATTATATAATTAACCCTCACAATAACTCAATTCTATTGCTACTCTCATTTTTTTTTTTTTTTGGTGGTGCTGAGTCTTCATTGCTGCTCGGGTTTTCTCTAGTTTCAGAGTTTTAAGTGCTCTCTAGCTGTGGTGTGTGGGCTTCTCATCACAGCAGCTTCTTTTGTTGCAGAGCACCGGCTCTAGGCACAGGCACACAGGCTTCAGTAGTTGCAGCTTGCGGGCTCGGCACTTGTGGCGCTGGCACTCTAGAGCACGGTCTCAGTAGTTGTGACACATGGTCTTTGTTGTTCCATGACATGTGGGATCTGCCCTGTGGGATCAAACCTGTGCCCCCTGCATTGGCAGGCAGATTCTTATCCACTGTACCACCAGGGATATCCTACTTTCAATTCTAGATGAGGATACCAAGATTTCAAGAGATTAAGTAGCTTGATCAAAGACACACAGCTAGGAATCATTGTTTCATCTGAACCTAGGAAGTCTGCCTCCAGATCTCATGGTCTTAATCCCCAAGCCATATTGCCTCTCTTTGAGGCACTGTAAATGCCTTCATTCTATAATGTCTTTTTAAAAGAGTAATTTGGAGTGTATTTTTTTTTAAACACTGTCACTTGGGAATTTTTTGGGCTCCAAAATCACTGCAGATGGTGACTGCAGCCATGAAATTAAAAGAGGCTTACTCCTTGGATGGAAAGTTATGACCAACCTAGATGGCATATTAAAAAGCAGAGATATTACTTTGCCAACAAAGATCCATCTAGTCAAGGCTATGGTTTTTCCAGTAGTCATATGTGAGTTCAAAGACACACAGCTAGGAATCATTGTTTCATCTGAACCTAGGAAGTCTGCCTCCAGATCTCATGGTCTTAATCCCCAAGCCATATTGCCTCTCTTTGAGGCACTGTAAATGCCTTCATTCTATAATGTCTTTTTAAAAGAGTAATTTGGAGTGTATTTTTTTTTAAACACTGTCACTTGGGAATTTTTTGGGCTCCAAAATCACTGCAGATGGTGACTGCAGCCATGAAATTAAAAGAGGCTTACTCCTTGGATGGAAAGTTATGACCAACCTAGATGGCATATTAAAAAGCAGAGATATTACTTTGCCAACAAAGATCCATCTAGTCAAGGCTATGGTTTTTCCAGTAGTCATATGTGAGAGTTGGACTGTGAAGAAAGCTAAGCACTGAAGAATTGATGCTTTTTAACTGTGGTGTTGGAGAAGACTCTTGAGAGTCACTTGACTGCAAGGAGGTCCAACCAGTCCATCCTAAAGGAGATCAGTCCTGGGTGTTCATTGGAAGGACTGATGCTGAGGCTGAAACTCCAATACTTTGGCCACCTCATGCGAAGAGTTGACTCATTGGAAAAGACCCTGATGCTGGGAGGGATTGGGGGCAGGAGGAGAAGGGGATGACAGAAGATGAGATGGCTGGATGATATCACTGACTCGATGCACATGAGTTTGAGTGAACTCCAGAAGTTAGTGATGGACAGGGAGGCCTGGCATGCTATGATTCATGGGATCACAAAGAGTCAGACACAACTGAGTGACTGAACTGAACTGATAGGATTTATTGTTAGTGTTTAGATTGAAAAAGTTAGTCTGTGTCTTAAACTTAGCATACATGAAGATTAAATCTGTGGATGTCTGATAGAATAATAACCACATACTGAGTGAATGCTATATGCCAGACACTTCATACACATTATTGCCACTGCTGTCGAACAGCTCTGAGAAATTACTGGTTGCTTCATTGCTCCCATTTGCAGTTGAAGAAACTGAGGTTCATAGAGTTTATATAAATTGCTTTGGGTCACATACCCTTCCACTAGCAAAATTTGGGTTTAGAACAATTTATTTATTTATTTGCTTCCCTGGGTCTTAGTAGCAGCCCTCAAAATCTTCTACCTTCTTTGCAGCATGGGATCTAGTTCCCTGACCAGGATCGAACGCAGACCACCTGCATTGGGAGCTCAGGGTCTCAGCTACTGGACCACCAGGGAGGTCCTGCAAATTGTGGTTTGAACATAGGTCTGTGAGATGTCTAAGTTTGTACTGTTCCAGGGTTTCTCTGGTGCTCAGATGGTAAAGAATCCTCCTGCAGTGTGGGAGACCCGGATTGATCACTGGGTTGCAAGATGCCCTTGAGATGGGAATGGCAACCCACTCCAGTATTCTTGCCTGGAGAATCCCATGGACAGAGGAGCCTGGTGGCAGTCCATGTGATCGCAAAGAGTCGGATGAGACTGAGTGACTAACATTTCACTTCACTTTCGGACGGTGCTCCCACTCCTTCTAGGTGCTAATATAGCATTGACAAGGGTTGCCACACAGGTTTCCTCTGGGAGACGTCTCTTTTGCAAGACTTTTGATGGAACACCCAAGTTGAATCTGACAGTGTCCTGTCTGGTTGGAAGTAGTCTGGTATTTGCCGTGAATTTGCCTGGGCTATTTCTTCACATCTTGGTTGGCTTTATTTGTACTGACATGAAGAATCCTATTGTTAGAGGAAGGATGGCTCAGCTTAACCTCCAGGTATGGCTGGGTAGACCCCAGCTATCATTAGGACTGGGATTGGTATTCTTACCAGTAATAAAAAATTAATTTTAGCACTTGAGCTAATTGGAAGAAAAAAATGTGACACCCAAGCCAGAAATAAGCCTAATGAAGCCCATTAAATAATTTAATGATTACATAATTACGTTCATTTAAAATGCAGCAATTGATTACTCTCAAATTAATTTTACCATCTCTGTACTTTTTAGAGCACATTTATTTTGAACAAAATGAAAGATTAGTTTCATTTCTGATGGGCACTCTGCCATTAATAATCATGTCTCATTATAATGAGAAAATGTTGTGTTTTGAATAAATTCATGTGGCCATATATTTCCAGATAACAGACAAGCTTGCTCAGTGGAGAGATTTAAACTATTGAAAGGGTCTGACTAATTTGAATTATAAAATGAGTAAGTGGAGGACTGATGTGCTCAGTGAGCAGAAATATGGATGAGAAAATCTGGTGCAATCCAGCTAATTAGGGACTTGATCAGAGTGTTATGGAAGCTCCAAACCACTTTCCAAATCAGGCATTATGGGATAAGAAAGGCTAAAAAGGCTTCACAATGAACATATATTGATTGCTTTTCTAGCATCTTTTCCTTCTTGCTTTCTCCTAGCTCTTAATTTCTATTTGGGAATCACTCTCATTTTGAGGTAGAAGACTTCCTCTCAGGCTCCAGGAGTCAAGTGTGATCCACTGAACCAATCACTGAGTTTCATCTCTGACACAGTGATTGGTTCAGAGATGGTGGACATGTGACCTAAGGCCATCCAATCAGAATGAATCTCAGGACCATTCCAGGGGATCCTGGGAAGACTCATTTTTTCTTTTGGCTATGAATGAAGAGGCAGGCTGGCAGCCCCTTGGGGTCCTCAAATGGAAGGCAGTCTTAAGATGTAGTTGAACTGAAGAAGGCAGAACTGAGAGACAGGAGGAAATCAGAACTTGGTGACATTGTTAAGCTCTGGGATATAAGGCTTTCCTGAATCTACGTCTAGGCCTTTCATTTACAGATGCCAATAAATCCCTTCTATGGCTGAAGACATCATTGCTTGCAATTGAAAGCATCCTAGGCAAGACAAAGTTTTAATAGGTTATGGGATTTTTCTTTATAGCTATACATTTTATGGCTATGGAGTCATGGAGTTTCACTACTGTGAGAGATTTTAAGAGTCATCAGTTCAAACAGGGGTTGCCACACAACAATCTGAGAAGTTGATTTGTGGTCTTACATGGGTTTCTTGCATTTGTATAAGATTTTATATTTGTACAGGATGTTTTCAGAATGCTTCGAATATTTAGGACCAGGTTTCTCTGTAAGGGAGGCAGGGCAAGGTCATCAACCAGGAGTTGGGCGGGGCTGGTTAGTGAAATGAGATGATGATCTTTGTCATCAGAAAGTCAGTCAGTCAATTTGATCACTCAGTGGTGTCTGACTCTTTGTGACCCCATGGACTGCAGTATGCCAGGCTTCCCTGTCCATCACCAACTCCTGGAGTTTACTCAAACTCATGTCCATTGACTTGGTGATGCCATCCAACCATCTCATTCTCTGTCTTCCCCTTTTCCTCCCATCTTCAATTTTCCCAGCATCAGGGTCTTTTCCAATGAGTCAGTTCTTCCCATCAGGTGGCCAAAGTATTGGAGTTTCAGCTTCAGCATCAGTTCTTACAATGAACACCTAGGCCTGATCTCCTTTAGGATGGACTGGTTGGATCTCCTTGCAGTCCAAGTGACTCTCAGAGTCTTCTCCAACACCACAGTTCAAAAGCATCAATTCTTCGGCACTCAGCTTTCTTTATAGTCCAACTTTCATATCCATACATGACTATTGGAAAAACCATAGCTTTGACTAGAGGGACCTTTGTTGAAAAAGTAATGTCTCTGCTTTTTAATATGCTGTCTAGGTCATCAGAAAGATATGACATCAAATCCTAGTTCTACTCGGTAATCTGGGCTCTTTCTGTACCCAGAAAATGGACATGATTGTTATTTTGTAAATTTTTAAAATTTTATTTATTTATTTAATTTTTGGCTGTACTGGGTCTTTGTTGCTGCAAGTGGGCTTTCTCTTGTTGCTGGGCTCAGGCTTCTCATTGTAGTGGCTTCTCTTATTGCAGAGCATGGGCTCTAGGGCTCGTGGGCTTCAGTAGTTGCGGCTGTGGGGTTTAGTTTCCCAGAGGCATGTGGAATCTTTTCGGACTAGGGATCGAACTCTTGTCCCCTGCATTGGGAGGTGGATTCCTAATCATTAGGAAAGTCCACTGTAAGGGTTTTTAATTTTTTTAAAAGTGTGTGTGAAAATTTGGAAGGGGAATGTTTATGAAAGGACGTGCCATGAAGCAGTTAGATAATTTGTTAGGGTTCATGAGAGATGGAAATAAATAGCTTTTGAGTAGGAATGGGAGGCTAGATGGCATGTTTCTGAATCTCTGAAAGGGTGCTTCAAAGAAAGAGAAAAGGCACAGAATAGTAACAAATATCTTCTTTTGCAGGCAAATGTTTGGAGCCTCTTTAAGGTGTCTGAAACGTACAAATATCACTGGAATCTTTGTCTATCCACACTACAAATGATGAGCTTGTCCTTAAAAATTTAGGAATACAGTCTAGTTAGATTGCTGGGAGAAAGAACAATAACCTCAGATATGCAGATGACACCACCCTTATGGCAGAAAGTGAAGAGGAGCTAAAAAGCCTCTTGATGAAAGTGAAAGAGGAGAGTGAAAAAGTTGGCTTAAAGCTCAACATTCAGAAAACAAAGTTATGGCATTCGGTCCCATCACTTCATGGGAAATAGATGGGGAAACAGTGGAAACAGTGGCTGACTTTATTTTTTTGGGCTCCAAAATCACTGCAGATGGTGATTGCAGCCTTGAAATTAAAAGATGCTTACTCCTTGGAAGAAAAGTTATGAGCAACCTAGATAGCATATTCAAAAGCAGAGACATTACTTTGCTGACTAAGATCCATCTAGTCAAGGCTATGGTTTTTCCAGTGGTCATGTATGGATGTGAGAGTTGGACTGTGAAGAAGGCTGAGTGGTGAAGAACTGTTGCTTTTGAACTGTGGTGTTGGAGAAGACTCTTGAGAGTCCCTTGGACTGCAAGGAAATCCAGCCAATGCATTCTGAGGGAGATCAACCCTGGGATTTCTTTGGAAGGAATGATGCTAAAGCTGAAACTCCAGTATTTTGGCCACCTCATGCGAAGAGTTGACTCATTGGAAAAGACCCTGATGCTGGGAGGAATTGGAGGCAGGAGGAGAAGGGGACGACAGAGGATGAGATGGCTTGATGGCATCATGGACTTGATGAACGTGAGTCTGAGTGAACTCTGGGAGCTGGTGATGGACAGGGAGGCCTGGCGTGCTGTGATTCATGGGGTCTCAAAGAGTTGGACACGACTGAGCAACTGAACTGAACTAGTAATTACAAGGCATTCTCCAATAGCCTCTCTGTAGGGCCCAGTAGTAATATTCTCATGCCCACCATGAAAAATATATATCATTTCAGAAAGGCTGACTATGTCATAGGCCCTGTCCCATTTTAATATTTTTCTATTTTTTTTAAACCAAAAGGAAATATATTTGCTTACATATCTGAAAATTCTAGGCAGTTACTGATCTCAGCCATGTCTGGATCCAGGCATTGAACATAACCAGGACCTCTCTCCTTCCCCATCTTGGTTTCCTTGGTGTTGGTTTTATTTTCAAATGAGGGCTTTATTTGCCCCGTGCTTGCATGCCTAGTCGCTCAGTCATGTCTGACTGTTTGTAACCCCATGGACGTAGCCCACTAGGCTCCTCTGTCCAGGGGATTCTCCAGGCAAGAATACTAGAGTCGGTTGCCATTTGTTCCTCCAGGGGATCTTCCTGACCCAGAGTTTGAACCTGCATCTCCTGTGGCTCCTGCATTAGCAGGCAAGTTCTTTACCATCAAGCCACCTGGGAAGCCCTTAGTTGCCCCAAGTGAAGGCAAAGATGACTACCACCAGTGCCAGGGCTACCAGCTTAGCTAACTGGTTTTACATATGTAATCTTCCATTCTCAGTGCAAGTTTTCCAGGTACAAGATAAAGAAACTGAGGCTCAGAGAAGTTTAGTGAAGGTCATCACATAAGGACAGAACCCCTTGCCCCCTTCTAACAGAGAAGTCCTAATCCCCGAGACCTCAGAATGTGACCTTATCTGAGACAGGGTTTTTACAGAGGTAATCAAGTTAAAATGAACTCATTAGCATGGACCCTAGTCCAAATCTTATATAAAGGGGAAATTTGGAGATGGACAATCACAGAGGGAAGACAGTGCAAAGAGATCGAGGGAGAAGGGACTTCCCTGGCAGTCCAGTGGTTAAGACTCCATACTCCTAATGGAGGGGACTGAGGTTTGATTCCTGGTCAGGGAATTAGATCCCACATGCTGCAATGAAGATTGAAGATCCTGCGTGCCACAACTAAGACGTGGAGCCGCCAATAAACAAAAGTGTGCATATTAAGTCGCTTCAGTTGTGTCTGACTCTCTGTGACCCCATGGACTGTAGCCAGCCAATGTCCTCTGTCAGTGGGATTCTCCAGGCAACAGTACTGGAGTGGGCTGCCACGCCTTCCTCCCGGGAATCTTCTGGACCCAGGGATTGACTCACGTCTCTTACGTCTCCTGCACTGGCAGGCAGGTTCTTCACCACTAGTGCCACCTGGGAAGCCCCAAATAAATAAAAATAAATAATAAAAAAGAGAGAGCTAGGGAGAGGATGGCTACCCACTTGTTCAGGAGGAAGAAGTGGAAAGATCCTTCCCTCTCAGCTCTCAGATGAGTCAATTCTGATGACTCTTGGTTGTAGATTTCCAGGCTCCAGAACTGTGAGACAATCAGTTTCTGTTGTATAAGTCAAACATTTTGTGATACTCTGTCACAGAGCCCTAGGAAACTGTGACAGAGTCCTAGAAAACTAACGAAGAGCCCAAATTTGAATTCAAAGCCAGAGTTCTTCCTTGTCCATTGCTCCACTTCAGGTGTGGTGATGCATGTGGTATTTGGGGGATTTAAGATGGGGATTCATTTTCTGAACTGAAAAATCAAATGTATTTCTGGATGGGACTCTGTAAGCATCTTTTGCTTTCGCAGACCTCTAGAGGAAAAAGAACATTTTCTACAGGCTGCTGTGCTTGAAAAACTCCAAACATTCAGTGTAGGAAGCAAACACATCACCTTCATACTGATTAATCACTGATTATAATTGAGAGAATATTTAAATGTGTTCAATTTAAATGCCTGTGCCTGCGATAATAAGAGGTGGTGGCTCTGACAAGGAGGAGAGTTTCTTCTGCTTTCTTGCTTTCAATCTAAAGAACTAGTTTGATTTATACATACATATATGTGTATATTCATATATATAGATATGTATAATGGAATCACTTTACTGTACACCTGAAACTAACTCAACATTGTAAATCAGCTATATTTCAACAAAAGATAAAAAAGTAAAGAAGCAGTTGAGCAGCCTAACTCTTCTCCTCCAGGATCTTGTCACATGTCATACTTGTCACAGAATATTTATTCTTTTATTCCCTTAACAAGCATACATGAAGCCTCTCCTTTGTATGAGTTCCAGTACTTAATGCTATAGAGTAGCATTATCCAGAATTTAGTGTGAGCCTCAAAAGTGAGTCCTGTTCACAATTTAAAATTTTCTAGTAAGCATGTTGAAAAAATAAGAAAAAAATGTGAAACTTAGTTGTTGAGCCATGTCCAGCTCTTTGCAACCCCCTGTACTATAGCCCACCAGGCTCCTCTATCCATGGGATTCTCCAGGCAAGAATACTGGAGTGGGCTGCATTTCCTTCTCCAGGGGATCTTCCCGACCTAGGGATCAAACTCGGATCCTCTGCATTGCAAACATTTTCCTTAAGCAAATATGAATACATATTCTTATTTTCCTGTCTTTTAATCTAAAGGTAGCAAATCATGCACATGTTCTGCATCCTATGTTTTTCACTAAACAATTCAGATTGGAGATTTTTTCCTATCAGTATGTAGCTTCTTGGTTCTTTTTCATACCTGCATTGTGTAGAGGTGCCAGAATTTAATTAGTCTTCTATTGATGAACATTTGGGTTGTTTTCAGATTTTATAGCTAAAAGCCATATTAAAATGAATATCTTATACATGTGTCATTTCACATATATACAAGGATGATTGAAGAATAAATCCCAGAAGTACGATTGCTGGGCCATAAGGTAAAGGTATATACAATTTGAGAAATTATCATCAAATTGTCCTCTAAAGGGCTATGCCAGTTCATGCTTCTACCATAAATACGTAAGGTATATGAGTTGTCTTATTTACTCCTTAAAAAACTCTTGGGGGTACTTTTTTTGTAGTGAAGAAAAGTGCAGTAATTATTACTGGGTGCCAAGAAGGAGTGTGTCTGTGTGTGTGTGCACACGCTCAGTCATGTCTTACTCTGCACCCCCAAGGACTGTAGCCTCACCAGACTCCTCTGTCTATGGAATTCTCCAGACAAGAATACTGGAGTGGGTTGCCATGCCCTCCTCCAGAGTATCTTCCTGACCCAGGGATCGAACCTGTGTCTCTTGCATCTCCTGCACTGGCAGGCAGATTCTTTACCACTGCACTGAGTACAGGTGGCAGGTAGCTAATACTCAAAAACCCCTGAACTTCCAGATGGCTTTCAGGGAAAGATTTCTGGTTTTTTCTTTTTTCTTTCTTTCTTTTTTTTTTTTGATACATAGCATCTTTTTTCTTTAAAAAAACTTATTAGCCATTCATATGTCTTCTTTGGAGAAATGTCTATTTAGTTCTTTGGCCCATTTTTTGATTGGGTCATTTATTTTTCTGGGCTCCAAAATCACTGCAGATGGTGACTGCAGCCATGAAATTAAAAGGCGCTTACTCCTTGGAAGAAAAGTTATGACCAACCTAGATAGTATATTCAAAAGCAGAGACATTACTTTGCCGACTAAGGTCCGTCTAGTCAAGGCTATGGTTTTTCCTGTGGTCATGTATGGATGTGAGAGTTGGACTGTGAAGAAGGCTGAGCGCAGAAGAATTGATGCGTTTGAACTGTGGTGTTGGAGAAGACTGTTGAGAGTCCCTTTGACTGCAAGGAGATCCAACCAGTCCATTCTGAAGGAGATCAACCCTGGGATTTCTTTGGAAGGAATGATGCTAAAACTGAAGCTCCAGTACTTTGGCCGCCTTATGCGAAGAGTTGATTCATTGGAAAAGACCCTGATGCTGGGAGGGATTGAGGGCAGGAGGAGAAGGGGACGACCGAGGATGAGATGGCTGGATGGCATCACGGACTCAATGGACGTGAGTCTGAGTGAACTCCGGGAGTTGGTGATGGACAGGGAGGCCTGGTGTACTGCGATTCATGGGGTCGCAAAGAGTCGGACACGACTGAGCGACTGAACTGAACCGACTGAACTTGCCAATAAAGCTAAACTGGAAGATACTTTTTAAAACTGTAAAAATGATATTTAGTTAACAAATTTGGAAAACACCAGAGAGTTTAAATTAGAAAAAAGCCATCTTAAATTTTTGTTAGAGAAAACCCAGGAAACACTTCATACAAATCCTTATTTATTTGGGGGATAACATTATAAATGGCTCAGCTGTTTATATGTGAGGCATGGTTCATTTGTTGCTAATTATTTAACATTTTTGAGGAAATATCCTATATGTCAATAGACATATTTCATTACATGGTTCTTTGACAGTTGCGAGGTTTAACTTAGCCATTCCCTCATTGTAATACTGAAAAAACAAAGAATGACCAATAAACACCACTGCATAAACCTTTGCAAACATCTTTGATTATATACTTAATTTAAATACTTAAAAGGGCAAGGAAAGACTGGATTAGTGTAGGGCTTTACACACGTGTCAAACTGCCTACCCTCCCTCGTTCCAGGAAAGCAGGCATAGGCATGTCCCACATCCACTCCTAACAGAAAACAAATCTGGTTCACTGTCAAGCAACCATCACTGCCGATTCCTCTACTAGCATGTTTGTCTTCTCTTGATTTATAAGAGTATCATTAAGTATTTAACACTTAGTCCAATGAGGATATATCTATAAAGCCCCAATTTTAAAATTGTTCAAGTCTGATATAGTAAAGTCTGTGATGATCAGATCCCATACTGTTGCTCACTTGATACTTCTTTTAGCCATATTATTATTTGAAGTGTCTGTGAGCTTGAAAATAAGATGATCAGCCAGATATAGTTCTGATTTAAAGACAGTATTCTTAACATGAGCTTTTATTTCAGCTCCCTCTGGAGCCCAGTAAAATGAAAATAATGACATTTGTTTTAAAAGGCATAAACTTCTAAGAATAAAGACAAAAGAAATAATATTTTGTTATATTTGGGTTGGTGAAAAAGCAACTGCAGTTTCAGACCCTGAATTTTAAATCATTAAAACTAGACTCAAACACATTTTTATTAATCAAAATAGAAGCCATTACTATCAATACATTTTTGCCTAAGAGAAATAAATTTGTTTATTCCTGTAGCATAAAAATCTATGCTTCAGGATTCAATGAACTCTTTGGACAGCATTTTCTGCCTCCTGCTGGTTGTAGAAGTTTCTCCCTGCAAAAGGCTGTTGAGTTGTTGAGATGCTTGAAAAAGTGAGGTTGGCGAGAGGTCAGGAATATGGCACATGAGGCAAAGCTTCCGTAGCCCAATTCACTCAATTTTTGAAGCACTGGTTGTGCAATGTGCAGCTGGGTGTTGCTGGGGAAAAGAAATGAGCCCATTCTGTTGACCAGTGCTGGCTGCAGGCGTTGCAGTTTTCAGTGCATCTTATCGATTTGCTGAGCATACTTCTCAGGTGTAACGGTTTCACGGATTCACAAGCTGTAGTGGGTCAGACAGGCAGCAGACCACCCAACAGTGAGTGGCCATGGCCCTTTTTGGGTGTAATTTTGGTGGCGGTAAATGTTTTGGAGCCTTTTCTCAGTCCAGCCATTGAGGTGGTCATTTGGTGGTGGTAAATGCTTTGGAGCTTTTTCTCGGTCCAGCCTGAGGTGGTCATCACCAGTTGTATAAAATCAACTTTTCATTGCACATCACTAATCTGGTCAATAAATGGTTCGTTGATGTTGTACAGAATGAGAAGGCACTTCAAAACGATTAGTTTTTTTGATTTGTGATCAGTTCATGAGACACCAGCTTACTGAGTGTTTTCACCTTTCCAATTTGCTTCAAATGCCAAACGACCATCGAATGGTTGACACTGAGTTCTTCGGCAGCTTCTCGCATAGTCGTTAAGGGGATCAGCTTTGATGCTCTTCTCGGTTAGTCACTGTCAGCTTCTGATGGCTGGCCACTATGCTCATCTTCAAGGCTCTCGTCTCCTTTGCAAAACTGCATGAACCACCAACTGCACTGTATGTGAGTTAGCAGTCCCTGGGTCAAATATGGTGTTGACGTTGCAAGTTGTCTCTGCTGCTTTACGACCCATTTTGAACTTGAATAAAAAAATTGCTCAAATTTGCTTTCTGTCTAACATTATTTCCCTAGTCTAAAATAAAAATAAACAGCAAGTAGTAAGTCATTAGCAAAAATACATAAAGCCAGAAATGTGAACTAAAATAATATATAAAAACATAACCACGTTTACTTAAGAATGTATTCCAATATCCAATGGCAAAGTTCAACAATGCCAAACTTTTGCATCAACCTACTATCACAGAAAACACTGAAGGGAAAAGAGAAGAGATAATACCAGGAACATTTTATATTGGATTTGGGTGTCTGGGGTCTGTTAAGTTACCAGTGGGGAAAGCTAAGAAGCTACCTGATTAATATGACAGAAATTCCAATAGGCTCAGAAACTTGGGATAAAGGTAGGGTCAAAATCAGGAAGACTGGTGCAAAGTCAGTTGAAGAATACATACAGGTTTCTTTTTATAGAAGTGGCAGGCCAGGTTATGGGGCCAACTTGCCTGAGAAAAACAAATTGTTGGATAAAAAACATTTTTGAACAACATCTTAACAGCACGAATGACGTGACAAAATGATACAGGACTTAGGCTAAAACCTAAGGAAAAACACTGGATCCACTTGTACTCTGAGAATATTTACAAATTTAGGCAAATTTGGGCTTCAAATAAAAGGAGAGAAAACCTGCTAGAAAAAAATGGGCAAAAACTTATACAGATACTTTATAAAATAGGAATTCCAACATTTTATCAGCTGTTGTTAGTAATCAGGGAGATAGAAAGTAGAATCATTATGAAATACCATTACATACCTACCAGATTGGCAAATGTTAAATGATAAGAAGGAACTGTGTTTAACTGGTCCATCACTTTTAAAGACAGTTTGGCATTACTCAGTAAGGATGAAGACAAGAATATCCTAAGACCCAACAACTGCACTTCTTGACATATACAAAGAAATTAATGTGTACATACAGTAAAATGTATAACAATGCTGACAACAGCATTTTTTGGTAGTAAAGCAAGACTAGAAACTATTCAAATGTTCATAAAAATGGAACAGATGTATAAACAGTGGTACAATTCTAAACACCAATGGACTACAAGCTAAATATAACAACATGGATGAATTATACAATGTAGAATGAAAGAAACAACACAAAATAATACATGTAATGTTATTCATTCTCTCTCTCTCTCTCTCTCTCTGACTGCAGTCTATGGGCTTGCAGAGAGTCGGACATGACTAAGCAACTAACACACACACACACACACACAATTTATACACAGGTAGTAAGGGAAGCAAGAATGTAATTCTTGTTAAGTGTCTGGAGAGTGGTTGCCTCTGGGGGCAGGGAGTAACATGGGACTGTAATCTTGGAAGGTCATTCATGCTGCAGGTTTCCAAGGTGTTGGCAGTGTTCTGTTTCTTTCCCTGGCTAGCATTTATACAGGTGCTAGCTTTATAATTATTCATTAAATTGCATTCATATATGTTTTGTTTATTCTTATGTATGCTTTGTAGCAACTTTCTTAAAAATTCTAAATAAAATAAGCAAATAAGGAAATACACAAGTTAATTCCTATATTACATCTATTTCAATCATGGATGATTTCTTTTGTTGTCTACATTTTCTGTTTCTGGAACTCCTTGGTCTTTGCATTTTATTTATTTTCCATCTCTTTATCTCATTTCTAGATTAATCTCCCAATCCTTCTATTGAGCTTTGCATCTATCTATGATGTCACCTTTTTATTTCCAAGAGTTAGGTTTTATTCTCTGAATCTTCTCCCCTCACCATTTTTTTAAAAAAACCCTTACTCCTATTTGATAAATGAAGTACTTTCCTTATCTCTGAGGATATAAATGATAGATTTTTAGAAAGTCCCTTCTATCTGCATGTTTTCTATTTCCTCCAAGGTAGATTTTCCAATGTTTTCATCTCTGATTTTGAAACTATAAGTTACCATCCTTTCTTTCACTCTATCCATCCCCTCCTTCTAGACAGAAGGCCTTTCACTGTTAAGAACAAAATAAAAAGGGCTCTGGAATGAAAGACTGAACACAGAGCTGAGGGCAGAGGTACCCTACAAAAACAGGAGGATTAAGTGAACTGTTACATACCCAATATCCATGGAACTTTCATACTGTCTGAAGAACAGAGATATAAAGAAGACTTGATGAAAAATTAACTACTTAAGGGACTGAGACATGATATCGCAGGACCTAACATAAATGAAGTCCTGGAAGGAGAAGGCAGTGAGAGTGAAGCAGATATTCAAAGAAATAACTGGCTAAAAATAAATGGGAATACATTTAGTATGGTGATTAAACATCAACCCTCATTTTATATATGGCAACAAATGATTCAAAAATGGAGTTTAAAATTAATGTCACTTATAATTGTGTGCATGCATACTCAGTCACTCAGTTGTGTCTGATGCGTTGCAGCACCATAGACTGCACACCGTGGTTGTCCTTTCCTTCTCCAGGGGATCTTCCGGACCCAGAGATCAAACCCACGCCTCCTGTGTCTCCTGCATTGGCAGGCGCGTTCTTTACCACTGGGCTACCTGGGCTACCACTGGGAAGGCCTGTCACTTATAATTAGAGCGAAACAAATACATATACACAGAAAACAAGAATAAATTGGAAAAAAGGTAAGAACTCTTAAGGGAAAGCTAGAAAACATTGCTGAAGGAAACTAAAGAAGATGTAATTAGATAGAGGGATATAAAATGTCATTTACGTTTGTTCTTGCCATATTGATTTATAAGTTGAATGCAGTCATAATCTCAGCTGGGTTTTTCTGTGTGTGTGTGCTGATTCTCAAATTTATATGGAAATGTGCAATTCAGAAGATCCAAACCTTGGTTCTGCCTTCTGAGAAAGGGTTAATATTAAAAAGATCATATCATTCATTTATCAAATATTTTTAGTGACATGATTTTTAAGTAATAATGCTCAAAATTCTCCAAGCCAGACTTCAGCAATATATGAACCGTGAACTCCCTGATGTTCAAGCTGGTTTTAGAAAAGGCAGAGGAACCAGAGATCAAATTGCCAACATTTGCTGGATCATGGAAAAAGCAAGAGAGTTCCAGAAAAACATCTATTTCTGCTTTATTGAATATGCCAAAGCCTTTGACTGTGTGGATCACAGTAAACTGTGGAAAATTCTGAAAGAGATGGGAATACCAGACCACCTGACCTGCCTCTTGAGAAATNGGAATGTGCTGCCCAGACAAAGGGTGATTATTTAAAAAGGCTAAAACTAAAAATACCCTATATTAGGAGATGGTAGACCTTTGTATTGTAAAAATTCCCTTCTTAATAATAAATCACTTTGACTGTGTGGATCATAGTAAACTGTGGGAAATTCTGAGAGAGATGGGAATACCAGACCACCTGACCTGCCTCTTGAGAAATCTGTATGCAGGTCAGGAAGCAACAGTTAGAACTGGACATGGAACAACAGACTGGTTCCAAATAGGAAAAGGAGTACGTCAAGGCTGTATATTGTCACCCTGCTTATTTAACTTCTATGCAGAGTACATCATGAGAAACGCTGGACTGGAAGAAACACAAGCTAGAATCAAGATTGGCGGGAGAAATATCAATAACCTCAGATATGAAGATGACACCACCCTTATGGCAGAAATTGAACAGGAGCTAAAAAGCCTCTTGATGAAAGTGAAAGAGGAGAGTGAAAAAGTTGGCTTAAAGATCAACATTCAGAAAACGAAGATTATGGCATTTGGTCCCATCACTTCATGGCAAATAGATGGGGAAACAGTGGAAACAGTGTCAGACTTTATTTTTTGGGGCTCCCAAATCACTGAAGATGGTGACTGCAGCCATGAAATTAAATTACTCCTTGGAAGAAAAGTTATGACCAACCTAGACAGCATATTCAAAAGCAGAGACATTACTTTGCCGAGTAAGGTCCGTCTAGTCAAGGCTATGGTTTTTCCTGTGGTCATGTATGGATGTGAGAGTTGGACTGTGAAGAAGGCTGAGCACTGAAGAATGATGTTTTTGAGGTGTGGTGTTGGAGAAGACTCTTGAGAGTCCCTTGGACTGCAAGGAGATCCAACCAGTCCATTCTGAAGGAGATCAGTCCTGGGATTTCTTTGGAAGGAATGATGCTAAAGCTGAAACTCCAGTACTTTTGCCCACCTCACGCGAAAAGCTGACTCACTGGAAAAGACTCTGATGCTGGGAGGGATTGGGGGCAGGAGGAGAAGGGGACGACAGAGGATGAGATGGCTGGATGGCATCACGGACTTGATGGACATGAGTCTGAGTGAACTCCGGGAGTTGGTGATGGACAGGGAGGCCTGGCGTGCTGTGATTCATGGGGTCACAAAGAGTCGGACACGATTGAGCGACTGAACTGAACTGAATGTACACAAAACTTTTCTTCAGATATTTTATATGCTCTTACATAGTTTCAAAATATTAACCCATATCACTTGGTTTAGTCAAAAGTCACTGCTCCAAAGGGAAAAAATCAGCAAAAAAATGATACCAGGAATGTTAAAGGAAAGCATATCAACTTAAGAGGAAAGTTCCTTTTGCCAAAAGCTTTGATGGATGTGTTAACTCAGAATTATTGTTGTTCTTTAACTTATGAGGTTCTCATTTGACTATCGGAGAAGGCAATGGCACCCTACTCCAGTACTCTTGCCTGGAAAATCCCATGGATGGAGGAGCCCGGTAGGCTGCAGTCCATGGGGTCGCTAAGAGTTGGACACGACTGAGCGACTTCACTTTCACTTTTCACTTTCATGCACTGGAGAAGGAAATGGCAACCCACTCCAGTGTTCTTGCCTGGAGAATCCCAGGGACAGGGGAGCCTGGTGGGCTGCAGTCTCTGGGGTCGCACAGAGTCAGACACGACGGAAGCGACTTAGCAGCAGCAGCATTTGAGCACATGGGCTTCCCTTGTAGCTCAGTTGGTAAAGAATCTGCATGCAGTGCAGGAGACCAGGGTTCGATCCATGGGTTGGGAAGATCTCCTGGAGAAGGCAATGGCAGCCCACTCTGATATCTTCCCTGGGAAATCCCATGGACAGAGGAGCCTGGCAGATTACAGCCTGGGGTCACAAGAGTCAAACATGACTTAATTGAGTACTTTAAAAAATTGAAGGTAATTTCTTTGATGGCTTATAGTAAAAGGAGGTCCTCTACTTAAGCAAAGTCATTAGAATAACAGTGAGTTTGAACAGAAGAGTTAAAAACAGAAGTGAATCACTCAACAACCAGAATGCCAATCAACAGTGACAGAATGATGAAGAACTATGTCCATGATTGGTCTTTTCAGGAACATCTGTATACATTGTTCACAGCCGCTCTCAGGAACATGCCTTTCCAATACCAGAAGACAAGTCGTCTGCCTCAACTCTTTTAACATAACATGTTTCATATCCTTTAGTATTAATACAGTTCTTTTGTTTCACAACAAAATGAAAGGACATTAAATACTTAATATAAACCTGTCCTTAAATATTCTTAGAGAATTCTTTCATAATCCTTGGGAAAGAAAAGATCTATTTGAAATAAATTATGACTGAATATATAATTATTTAATTAACAACAGATAATATACACGGATGCCCTCAATTTTTATTATGAATTGAGCTGAACTGTTGTTACTATGGAAAATTTGGGCTTAACATGACTAGAGTTTTGTGGCAAAGAAAGCAGAGATGGAAGAAAGGAGAAATGAATGTCTTTCATCACGTCAAGTCCTGGCCCACACCCATCTGATGCTTGTCAGGGATGACATGATTGATGAATCATAAACTCTGCTACTGACGCCACATTAAAAAATGACTAATTGGTCTCTCAGACCTTTAGCAGGAATCCAGGACAGCTACAGTCAGAACAGTATGAATAACAAAGAGGTACCTTGCAGGTGTTTCACAGAAAAGCTCTGAAACATGTTTTAACAGAGTTTCTTTCCTTCTGGTACTATCTAATTTAATCTGTTAATTTACTAATTTTAATCTACAATTATTCTTAATTTTCACTTAATATGTGTTAAGCATTGTGCCAAATGCAGTATAGGATTACCATGATTATTTTTATCTTGGTGACATCTATCATAATGGGTTCTACTAATATCCTCACTTTGAAAATAAGCAAACAGGCCCAGAGGGCCAACTGTCAAGGATCACATCATCCAGGTGGTAGCTCTCTGAGAACTAGAACTGATTCTCAGACCTATGGCTGAGGAGTCTCTTTACTGAGTTCTATTGCTTCTCTCTACTTTGATGACTATCAGTAATATTTACTACACATGTTAAGAATCAGTTTTTAGGAGAAGTTGAAAAAGTCATCAAAAGGAAGTAAGAGAAAAATGTTACCAAAACCAAGAGAAGGAGGTACCCCAATATGTTTTGAGATGGAATCAAAGTCCTGAGCAAAGGAAAGAAGGATGACTGAATTCTTATCCAGGAGCTTGGAGCTAGGAAATGTGCTCTTGTGCTCAGGATTACAATGAGAAGTTAGACACAAGATCTGTTTTCATGAAGCTTCATGAACGCCCATTATAGGAGACATGCAAGGAGGTGGGCAGTTACAATGCTCTGTAAGTCATGCTGCCATTGGCAAGTACGGAAGGACCTTTAGGTCCACACAGGTGTTTGGAAGTATTCCTGGAGGAGATGACATCAGTGCTAAGAGCCGGAAAGGTGAGGAGGAGAGAGAAAGGGGGTTGAGGGAGAAAAGATGCCATGTGCAGAAGTCTTTTGATATGAGCATGGCTCTTTTGGGAAATGGAAAGACAACAGGACAGCATAAAATACTAAAGAGCATTAGAAGGTACTGTCCAAGCCAAGGTCCAAAGAGATCTGGAAGTCATGAAGTGCAAATGTTAGAGAGCATCTAGGGAAAGGTAGTAAGACAGAAATTTTGGTTAACACAGTGGCCAGAGTGCATTTTCATACTGAGAACAGCACAGCATTTTAGTGCAAAGCAGATCCCCCCTCCCAGAAATGGGCAACCAGAGACATTCCAGATATCCTGTCAGCAACTCACTGGGTGACATCAGTAAGCTATTTAGCTTCTCTGGAATTTGAAGCTCTCTCTTTGTGACAGATAAAGCCCCTTCTCTTGCAGGTGGCAGGAGCTGAACCTGACACTTTTCTCAGCAGTCTTTTAGTTCCAAAATCCATGATTCTCTAAGACACATAATGGCAGATGACCATTATGAGGTGAACACCACCTCCACCACCACCACCATCTTAATGAGAACCAGTAACAGTTAGGTGTGTGCGAAGGGCCAAACAGTGTGAGTGAACTCAGTATTCCTTACCTTAAATCAGACCATATGAAGTAGGTACTATTAAGGCTGTGTGGGGATACTATTACTATCCCCACACAGACAAGGAACATGCAACCTCAGACGGTACCTGTCCAAGATCCTACAGCCAGCTGCTAGCGGAGCCCATTCCTCCTCCAGGCATCTGGCCACAGAGGCCACGCCCCTAACCAGCAGCGGCTTCTCTCCAAGCGCTGTTAGAGCAGCAGCCCCACTACCGTTTCTCTGTGTACCTTGACTATACTGAACCTTTCCAAGTCTGCTCACATTAGCAATGCTAACGAGTAGTATTATCCCTATTTAGAGATGAGGCAACTGAAGCTCTACAAGGCCTGAGGGATTTAGTGATGGCCCTCAGACTAAGATTCAGGTTTTATAACCTTTATCTCTGTGCTCTTTCAAATACAGCAAATTATATAAATTTAAAAAGCCAACATCATAGAAAGATAAATTGCATATGTTCTCACTCAACTGTGATTAATTAATTTATAAAAGGATGATTTATAAAAAGATTTTACTTTTATAAATCAGTAACTTTGGGCAAGCATTTTTTTTTCTGAATTACACTTCCATTAATTATGTTCCTATAAGGTATAAATAACAGAGCAATCTTTAAGTTACTTTACTGTGCTATAGTGCTTAGCATTTAAATATTATATACTGCTATGTCTAGTTTGGGGAATCCAGACTTTAAAAGGACTGAGATAAATCAGCCATGAAAGAGAAAAACAGACTCTGTATGGTCTTCCATAATGTATTGTCATTGTACAACAGTCTGCCTTTCTCTAACAGAAGTCAGTTCTTAAATTTTATCTCAGTGTATGTTGTTAGCACACAAGTCAACCAAATAGAACCATATCAAAATAACAGCAATGACAACAGCAAATACTGAGGAATTACTATGTACTAAACACTGGTCTAAGTACTTCATAAATATCAGCTCTTTCTAATCCTTACAAAAACCTTACCTTATTCAGTCCTCACTACAATCATATGAGGCAGATATTATTATTACCCCAAAGCAGACAAGGAAAATGCTTCAGAGAAGTTTGCCTGTTCAAGGTGTTGTAACTAGCAATTAGTGTAGCCAAATTTCTTATTTCATGCCTACATTATTACTATTAGCCCTATTTTATGGATGAAGAAATTTGACTCGGGTCAGGTAATTTTCCCAAAGAAAGAGATACAACCAGAAAATAGCTGTATCTGGATCCCAAATGAGGTAACCACTCCAGATGCCGCTGTTAACCACTATGCTAAACATATAATGATACAATATTATACCTTTAATAAAGAGCTGGTATTTAGGAAGCATACATTGCATGGTATCAGAATTCTAAATCTAGGTTATCAAAAGTACAGTACTGGAAAGCTAGAGATAACTGATAGAGCTGATAGCCACTTGGGTAAACAGTGGCTGTGGTCAGTGAGGGCTAGGTTTGGGTCACTGCCCCACTGTTTTCCTTTCTTCCCCCTTCCTCACAACAAACTGATTTCCAGGGCATTTTCCATTTTAAGTATGGAAATCTCCTAATTTGCTCCCACCTAGGTCCTACAGGGGCCTCCCAGGTGGTAAAGAATCTGCCTGCCTGGGAAGTCCCATGGACAGAGGAGCCTGTTGGGCTATAGTTCATTGGCTCACAAAGACTCAGACACAATTCAGCAATGAAACAAGAGTGAGGTCCTACAGTCTCTCAAAGAAAAGGTGAGACAACATGGAAGAGGAAAATAGGTCTCTATTCAACTACTTAAAAAGTCAACATCAGTTTGATTTCCTTATCTACTATGCCATCAATATCTTAATTTGATAAAAGCCTATGGCCTTGAACAATATATAGGAAACTGGATTTTTGTATTTTTATGATAAAATTATAAATCTAGAAAGTTAAAAGTTCCTAAATTTGGATACTCTCTTGATTATAAAGATTGCCACCAAAATAACTTTCAGATCCCAGGAATGGTTAAAGTGAAACATTCTTAAAAGATATTAATAAAGTATAGCAGCAAAACTGAAATGATGAGATGCTTCAAAACTTTATAATACTTTTTTTGAACTAAAAGTGTAGCAAATAGTTCTTAAATTTAGGGAGAAAAAATTAGAATCAGAAAATCAAATAAGATTCTTCTGTAATTAACGACTGCTTAGCAGAAACACAGTAAATGTTAAGAGTTACTGAAAACTGGTTTCTAAGGTTACCGAAGCAGCAGTAAGAGCGTGACCTTATATGTGCTCAGTGTTCATGATTTACAGTAAGCAGCACTGTAAAGGACATCCCTTTTCAGAGGAGAAGCTCTTCTTAATGGGAAGTCTCTCACCCCCCACTGGACTCTTCCTGATCCCTACATGTAACAGTATATAAAATGTATATACGATAAAGAAAATACCAAATATCCACATACCCATGAATATAAAAATCTCTTGCAAACTATGTTTAATTGCAATATATTCTAATTGTCTTTTATTATGAAGTGCTAAGAAAGTAGAGACTAAAATTCAAGACACTCTCATCTGGTACCAAAGAGAATGTTTTTATAAACTGCATCATGACCATCTGTAAAAAATGAAACTGGAACTAGTACTGGCATTTTCTCCCTATTTCTACTTAAAACACAAAGAGAGAAAAAAAAAGACTTGCCCATGAAAACTTACTGCTTAAGCCAGTGTCACTACTTGTAGGCCCCAAATCTTATGGTAGTTATTTTTACAGGGTTATCAAATTGTTAAAGAATTAAAGGTCTTCTTCACTTGTAAGTCCCACTTAAATTATATGACATTTCTATCTGTTATAGACATCAGAGGGTATAGACACGAAGACTTTTTGGGAAAACTATTTTCTATGCATAGAAGTGGAGACTGCCAAAAGCTTAATTAGGCAGGATCTTTTGGTACCCAAGGATTTCAGCCTAAAAAGGCCACTTCCTCTCCCAAGGCAAGAATGTGCAATCACATTCCCACTGTAGAAACTTGAACCAAACTGTACATGGAGGAATATCATCTGGTGAAACAACACTTGATACTTTCAGGCAGGTAAAAGCTGTATCAAATATATGCTACTAAAATGCAGCTTTTATGCAACCCCTTGAAAACCAGCAGCTTTGTTTCGTAGAAGATGAAGTCCAGATCTCTTCAGTCAGCAGATACAGCTCTCCACAGACTGTGCCCAGTCTGCCTTTCCAGGCTGAGCTCTGACTCCTTCCAGTGCACACTCCAGTATCGGCTTGCCAAACCCTCCTCCAGCGAGGCTATCTGGATTCCTGTCCATTAGTGTCTTTTTCAGTCTGAGGCCTAGACCCTCAAAATACAAGTAGTCTGATAGAGCTACTCTGCACACAATTCTTCAGTATTCTTCTAAAATCTTATAGTCTCCATGATAATTAAAAAATTTTCCAGCCCACAATTATGATGATAGATTATCCGTTGCTTTTGTCTCACATCATCAACTTACCTTTCTTACAGCATACTTTGGGATTTCAGTTATAAGATTTGAAATGTGATTTCTGATAAAACTACTGAAAATGCCCACTGAAACTATAAACCACAACATTAAGTCACTAAGAACCAGGGCAAGTTATAAGGTACTATAATACTACTTTAAAAACTGATTTAATTATCAGATAAACTGGTAGGGGTGATTCTCATTATTTGCAGTTTCCATACTTTCAAGTGCACCTACTTCCTAAAATTTACTTTTAACTCCAAAGTCAATGCTCACAGTGCTTTCCTGGCCTTTTGTGGATAAGCAGAGAATAGTGAAAATTTTGAGCTGCTTAATGAATAAGTTCCCAGCTGATGTCAAACAAAATGGCACTATGAAACAGTCTTTGTTTCAGCTCTCATACTGCAAACAAATGTCCTTTTGTGGTATATTTAATGCCATGTTTTTGCATTTTTGTGCCTTCTGTTGGTGACTTGGCTGTTTAAAATGAAGTGGTTAGTATTCCTAAGCATAAGTTGGTTGTACATTGGGAGGAATGATGTGTATCAGGAAAGCTTTGATCAGGCCTGATTTACAGTGCTACTGGCCATGAGTTCAATGTAAATGAATCAGTAACATTTATTAAATAAGGTATCTTTAAATAGGAACACACACAAAACAGGGTTACACATTGATACACTGGTTACAGTATTGTGAACAGAAGCTCATAGAAATCTAATCCTGTATTTCTCCTAGTAGCAAATGCCTCTCAATATTTGCTAATTCACATTGATACTACTGTGGAACCTAAGTAGTTCTCACTAAGGAAATAGTGAGAACAGCCATCCATAGGATGAGTATTACACACCCACTGAAAAGGATGATTAGATGAGGGGTCAGCTGTCTCTGTAAAGGGCTAGACAGTAAACATTTTAGGCTCTGGGGACCATGTGTCACATACTCTTTTGTTTGTTTCTACCATCCTTTAAATCTGTAAAAACCATTCTTGGCTCCTGGCTTTAGAAGGGCCAGACTTGGGTGGTGGGCTGTAGGCTTGCCAACCTCTGATGTAGATCTGGATGCAGCATCCACGTCCATCTCTTCGCCCGTTATGTGTATCGCTCCATCTGTCCATTTATATACGTTGGATCACTCCTTCAGTCAACAGATTATTATGAGTATACTTTTTTCAATATATTAATTGCTTTTCCTTTTTAAAAATAATCTAAGGGCTCAATTTAAAGTTTCTATATGAAAATAAACAGAGAATGGGTTTTGGTATGTTTACTATATTTGTAAATATTCTTCCAGAAATGAAGTACTGGCAGAGGAAAGCATCTAAATAATTACTTTTCCCTCCATGCATGCCATGAGTGAAATTTTTATATAAATTCCTAATTACTGTTGAGTAATAGATGGTAAACACTGAAGTGAGGGATGGGGGTGGGTAGAAGCCTCTTAGATCCAAAGGATTCTTCTCTTCTTAGCCCTCCTAAGTCTCTGAGAAAGAATGAAGAGAGTCAATGATGATCATACTGTCTTTTTGTAAAGGTGGTGGTTAAAGATGGTAACACAGTCTTCCTTAGCTACACTGCTTCACAAAAACCCATGCTTCCCCACTGACACCATTTTCCTTACAATACTGTCTGATGATGGCTGCTGCTTCTGTTTCCATTTCAGATTAAAGGCCAAGAAGAGCTAGAAGCCTCTCCTTTCACCCCATCATTGCTGTTACTCATACCATGACTCAACCAGCACTTATGTGTGAGATCTGTACGCACATGGAGTAGCCTTATCTTTCCCTCCCCTAATCTTTTTCTAGGTAGATTTATCATCTCACTCCTCCTCTAGGTTCATTCATTACAATCCCAAAGAAAGGCAATGCCAAAGAATGCTCAATGGCACTCATCTCACACGCTAGCAAAGTAAGCCTCAAAATTATCCAAGCCAGGATTCAACTTCACGTGAACCGTGAACCTCCAGATACTCAAGCTGGATTTAGAAAAGGCAGAGGAACCAGAGATCAAAGTGCCAACATCCGCTGGATCATCAACAAACCAGAGAGTTCCAAAAAACATCTACTTCTGCTTTATTGACTATGCCAAAGCCTTTGACTGTGTGGATCACAACAAACTGGAAAATTCTGAAAGAGATGGGAATACCAGACCACCTGATCTGCCTCTTGAGAAACCTATATGCAAGTCAAGTAACAGTTAGAACTGGACATGGAACAACAGACTGGTTCCAA
Organism: Aepyceros melampus; assembly: GCA_006408695.1. Taxonomy (NCBI): domain Eukaryota; kingdom Metazoa; phylum Chordata; class Mammalia; order Artiodactyla; family Bovidae; genus Aepyceros; species Aepyceros melampus. The sequence goes on along the minus strand of SJXQ01006961.1, from coordinate 11,479 downwards.
ATTGGGAAATGAGTACATCAAGGCTGTATATTGTCACTCTGCTTATTTAACTTATATGCAGAGTACATCATGCGAAGTGTCAGGCTAGATGAAGCACAGGCTGGAATCAAGATTGCCGAGAGAAATATCAATAACCTCAGATATGCAGATGACACCCTTATGGCAGAAAGCAAAGAACTAAAAAGCCTCTTGATGAAGGTGAAAGAGGAGAGTGAAAAAGTTGGCTTCAAACTCAACTTCAGGAAACTAAGGTCATGGCATCTGGTTCCATCACTTCATGGCAAATAGATGGGAAACAATGGCAACAGTGAGAGACTTTATTTTGGGGGGCTCCAAAATCACTGCAGATGGTGACTGCAGCCATGAAATTCAAAGATGCTTACTCCTTGGAAAGAAAGTTATGACCAACCTGCTGCTGCTGCTGCTGCTAAGTCACTTCAGTCGTGTCCGACTCTGTGCACCCCACAGACAGCAGCCCACCAGGGTCCTCTGTCCCTGGTATTCTCCAGGCAAGAATACGGGAGTGGGTTGCCATTTCCTTCTCCAATGCATGAAAGTGAAAAGTGAAAGTGAAATCGCTCAGTCGTGCCCGACTCTTAGCGACCCCATGGACTGCAGCCTATCAGGCTCCTCCGTCCATGAGATTTTCCAGGCAAGAGTATTGGAGTGGGTTGCCATTGCCTTCTCCATGACCAACCTAGACAGCATATTAAAAAGCAGAGACATTACTTTGCCAACAAAGGGCCATCTAGTCAAAGCTATCGTTTTTCCAGGAGTCATGTGTGGATGTGAGAGTTGGACTATAAAGAAAGCTGAGCGCTGAAGAATTGATGCTTTTGAACTGTGGTGTTGGAGAAGACTCCTGAGAGTCCCCTGGACTGCAAGGAGATCCAACCAGTCCATCTCAAGGAAATCAACCTTGAGTATTCATTGGAAGGACTGATGCTGAAACTGAAACTCCAGTGCTTTGGCCACCTGATATGAAGAACTGACTCATTGGAAAAGACCCTGATGCTGGGAAAGATTGAAGGCGGGAGGAGAAGGGATGAGATGGTTGGATGGCATCACTGACTCAATGGACAGGAGTTTGAGTAAGCTCTGGGAGTTGGTAACGGACAGGGAGGCCTGGCGTGCTGCAGTCCATGGGGTTGCAAAGAGTTGGACACGACTGAGTGACTCAACTGAAACTAAAGATCTACTTGGGAGCTTGGCTCTTTCTCCCCATCCTGTCACCTACTGCTATCCATTGTTTGATGATTTGCCCACACCCAGGCCTGTTTCTGCTTCATTGACAGTGGTCTAAACAGTATTTCCTAAAACAAATCCAACTATTCTTCCACCTCTTATCTTGCTCCTTTCTACACCTTTCAGTCTTGTTTTCTTCTAACTTACTCTCTCTTACTGCTCAATTTTTCTTTTATTTGTATTTATTTTCTGCATATTTTATTTAATATTTACTTAATATTAATTTTATTAAATATTTATTGAGCACCCATCATGCAGGCACTACGTATATCACAGTGAAGAAGACAGATACAGTCCTTTCCTCTCACAGAACTTTTAGACTAATGGCAGATAGAGACAAGTAAACAGGTAATTGTAATACAGTGAGATAAACACTAGGATAGAGAAAATGCCAGATACTGAGGAGGGGCATCTAACCCATTGCAGGGGATCAGGAATTGGCTTGCTTGAGGATGTGAATTTTAGCTGGGTTTTGGCTACCAAGGAGAAAGAGGTGACTAGCCAAGTAGAAAGGATATGTGGTTAGAGGTGGGGTGAAGTATATGAAATAGCATAATGCAAAGGCCCAGAGGCAAGAAAGAGAGAAATAATATCAGTTTGGAAAGTTACACAATAAAAAGGTTATTGCTAGATCATAAGAATTCTTGAAGCCATCGTAATCTGTGAGAGTGTCCTGAAGCAGCAGGGACCCTAAGGAATTATAAAGAGGGGAATCATCTGATCATTATCTGCATGTAATAATGCTGCAGCTACAGGATGGAGTATGGATCAAAGAAGGAAGCAAAAGGAAGCGTGGCCTGGAATAAGCTGATTTGTCATTTTGGACATGTTGAGTCTGAGAGGACTATAACTCATCGAAGAAAAGATACTCAGCAGGTAGCTGGAAATAAGGGTCAGGAGGTTGAGAGAACGTGTTTGAGCTGGAGATACAGAAAACACAGGTCTCCACCGCATATGGACAGGTGGTAGCTGAAGCAGTGAGAAGGCGGCCTTGGATGGAGCTCTGAGAAACACCAAGGAGGAGGAACTTGGAAAAAGGAGGCCAGAGACGCAGAAGGAGGGAAACCTAGGAAGAGTATTATGTTACGAAAACGCATGGACAGAAGCCTTTACAAGTGGGACCCAGCTATGTAGCATAGGGCTGGTACACTGTAGGTCACTGGAATGTGTCCACTGGATTTAACAGAAGCAGCTAATTGATAACTTTGGAAAGATGTCTGTAGTGTAGACAGAAACCAAGGTCAATCCTATGCCCAAGTGAGTCTCACGTCTGTCCTTGTGTTTCCTTCTCCACTGCCAGCACTCCAGTTCCTGCTTTTACTACCACTTCCCTGATCTTTATCAATGGGTGGTGTGACTGCGTTTCTGTTTAGTCTCTCTTCCACAACTCTCCCTTCCTCAGAACAAGTTCAGTTCAGTTCAGTCGCTCAGTCTTGTCCGACTCTTTGCGACCCCATGAATCGCAGTACACCAGGCTTCCCTGTCCATCCCCAACTCCCGGAGTTCACTCAGACTCACGTCCATTGAGTCCGTGATGCCATCCAGCTCTCTCATCCTCAGTCGTCCCCTTCTCCTCCTGCCCCAATCCCTCCCAGCATCAGGGTCTTTTCCAATGAGTCAGCTCTTCGCATGAGGTGGCCAAAGTACTGGAGCTTCAGTTTTAGCATCATTCCTTCCAAAGAAATCCCAGGGTTGATCTCCTTCAGAATGGACTGGTTGGATCTCCTTGCAGTCCAAGGGACTCTCAACAGTCTTCTCCAACACCACATTTCAAAAGCATCAATTCTTCTGCGCTCAGCCTTCTTCACAGTCCAACTCTCACATCCATACATGACCACAGGAAAAGCCATAGCCTTGACTAAACGGACCTTAGTTGGCAAAGTAATGTCTCTGCTTTTGAATATACTATCTAGCTTGGTCATAACTTTTCTTCCTGAGAACAAAGCAATATATAGTTTATCTTACATACGACTGCTAGAGTAATTTCTTTCTTAGGTACAGCTTAGAGCAAATCAATCCTGGGTCAAAACACAATGATTCTCCACTACCTTCGGATAAATCCAAACTGCTGATTCATCATGACGTTCAGACACTTCCAGGATTTTGTACCAATCTGTGTCCAGTCATTTTGCCCACATTCCACACACCTGACTTTTAAAAAATTACCTTAAAAGTTACAAAACACTTTAAAAAGTCAAAATTTTAACTATAAGCATGTTGGTGAGAGTAATTTTTCTTTTATGGGGGAAAAAAAAGGGTTGGGGGTAGATGGGTCCAGGGCTCTATTTATCCCACCCAGTGAACAAACAGTGCCTGACGCAACAGTCTCCTAAGTCAAATATTCCCTGCTGTGCTATGGCATGAGACGTAAAGCTTAAAGAAGGGGGAATGGTGTTCTTTTAACAATTAATAATGCATTTTATAAACTGTTTTTTAGAAACATTTCCACCCTATTATCAGTTACCTTCTCAGCTACGTAAAATGACAAGAAAAAGAAATAATGGCTTTCTTTTCAAAGGCTTTCCCCTCACCCGGCTTGAGAAGCTGTCAGCAGTTTCAACTGGAAGGCAGTAGTCTGCACACACTGCCCTAGGCCAGCAAGTGTCACACTGTCCAGTTACACCACAGGCTTATTAGGAACTAATTATATGCATCAGATTTTAATTTTAATCCAAACAGACCAGCGAGGCCTGTGACACATCGAAGGGAAATATTAAAGATGACCTAAAAGACCAAGTGGGTTTTGTTATGTAATCCCAGGCATAGCTGAATCCCCAACAACATTCCCATTCTCTTAATTTTGCTTTTCTTTGTAGCTTTAGAAGATTCTGCACAATCACATACATGGGTAAACACACTTCGTGCAGTGCAGTGATGATAAAATGCTTAGCAAAGTGCTGCCCTTTGATAATTGATGCTGCTTGCATTGGTACTAGATTACATGGTGAATTAAGTAAATGATAAATATAAATGCATGTATATGTTCACATATATAAAGACACAGAAATGAAATGACCCTCAATCAGTAGATTATGTGCACTTTATCTTATATTCCCAAATAATATTTATGAAAATTTTCTCTGAGATCGGTACAGTAAGAATTCATTATTGTGAACTTAAAATTTCACTTAATGGCATGAACTGATTATCCTGGACACAGCTTCTTGGTTTTACAGAGGAAGTGTAAAGGATGCCATGCAGTGCGTTCCCCTACTTACCGTACTGTAATTTAGCACGTTCTGAATCAGAGAAAAAACATTTCCATTCATATTGCTGAACATATCAACATATCCTATAACTTGTCTTTTTTACATGCTGGTTTTATCTTTCAGCCAGGAAATATTATTATTAATAATATCTAAGACGATATTATACTCCTACAATGGCCACCCACCGCTATTACACTGCCAGTAGTTCTCACAATACATACTGGAAGCAATAGGGGGGCTTTTGTAATACATAAATAACCAATCCTGAGCTCACTTTAATTTATTAAATCTGGTATGTAGCCTGAGAATTTCCCAGGGGATTCTGATTTGATGATTAGCTATTTTTTACTCATCACAGTCTTTGCACCAGTTAGAAGTGACAGAACATGTAACATATTTTACATACTTGGGGCACACAATCTGTTTGGCACCTCTGTTACTGCTAATTGTTTAGCTTAATTCATATTAAAATAAATGTCGACAATTTTTTTGGTAAACTGCCATGAATACTTTTAGAGCTAATGGTCAATTTCTTAGCATTATTTATAGCATCAACTATCTTAATTTTTAGCCTAATGCTTAAGTTCAAAATAAGTAAAGCATTATTGGATGAAATGACAACTGCCGATCCTAGTTTTGACTTGCTTTTTTAGTTTTCAAGAAGAAAAAAGTTTCACATTATTTGAGTTCTTTAAACATTGTTAACAACAGAGATTTCAAACCTAGCCTTCTAGATTGTATTTCTGCAATGTTGACAGACCCACAGGGCTTACTTACTGACTTGAGTTTCATGAATGAGCTTGAGTTAGTTCTAAGAATTTCCTCATTGATAAAATGATAAAATATTGTATGTATGTGTGTTTCATTTTTCTTTGGGAGAAGGTCAGTTGTTCCAAAGGGAGTTATGGCCCAAGAAAAGTTAAAAATACTGGTTCAGGGAGAACTGAAAGTACACTGTATACTAAAAAAAATAGTAATAATTTTTTTCCCCTATTTTAACAGTGAAAGAAAGGCAGGCTCTAAAATCAAAAGTCTTTAAAAGGCATTAAAAGGACAGACAGGGATTTCTATGAAATTTCTTAGAAAGGAAAACATACGCCAACTCAGTAAATGTCTTTTCACCCAAAGAAAACTTTTATAATGCAGTTAATTTTTATTGTCCAAAACATTAATTTTTTTAGATCTTAATGCTTTAATTTTTAAAATAAATTTCAATTTAGACAAACTGCTTTCATCCAATTTACAAGTAAACAAAAATCTGTTAAAAACCTCCAAATTAGTAATTTGATTCCACAAAACAGCTTGAATCTTAATTAAAAAAAAACAAAAACTAACCACAACCATCTTTTGCATTGTGGATAAATATAATAGAATATTCAAGAAGACCATTAGGCCTTGGCTAGTTTATCAGTAAAAAATTGTACAGAATTCAGGAGCCTCCACTTTTCATACAGGGATGACATTCAGTTGGCTCAGGTGGCTGAATGATTCACCAGCTCCAAACAGTTGCTTTGGGCATAATATACCTTTAGAGGAAAGGTATCTTTGGATTTATCTTATCTAAGTTAAAAAAAAAAAATCCTCAGTTTTTTATATCATATTTTTTTCCCAAAATAATTGGCCAGTAAATTGAATTTTTTGAAACTAGGTCAGAGAAATTCCCAAATATAATCCCAAATACATCAGGTTAGGAGAAACCAATTAAAAAAAATTCCTTTTAATGATTAAAACTGCCCTTTAAAACGTATCATTGTTATTTATGTGGGACGTATTCAGATCCTGTGAAACAGTACTAATAACTTCCAAGGAATTCCTAAAAGATCCTGTAAGCCTTAAAAGATCTTATGAGGTACTTAATGAATCAGTACAGTTGCTCCTTTTCCCCCATTTAAAAGAAGCGGAAATGAGTAAGTTAAAGGCATTTTCCTAACCCTGACTGCAAATCACAAGTTTGATGCTGCATGAAGCCAGCTGGCATGGTGCCCATTTACAGTAAGTTGTTTACTCCTTGTCCACCAATCACACCACACAGAATGAATGCCTACAGACAGAGTCAGACTGTCCTTTCCAGACAGAGCAACAGAGAGAGAGGTTTATAAGCTTTATTAAATTCTTAGAGGTATTACTTTTAATACTGCTTAAAATATTCTAATCCAGTTTCCATAACCTCAGCATTTTAAAGTCAAATAACTGACTGACCAACTAACACTGTTGGGCTTCCCTGGTGGCTCAGACGGTAAAGAATCTGCCTGCAATGCAAGAGACCTGGGTTCAATCCCTGGGTCTGCAAGATCCCTGGAGAAGGGAATGGTTTCCCACTCCAGTATTGCTGCCTGGAGAATTCCATGGACAGAGCAACCTGGTGGACTACAGTCCATGGGGTAGAAGAGAGTTGGACCCAACCGAGTGACTAATGAACACACAATATCTTAACAGTGCATCAGTGGAATGAGTGGTGTCCTCTAATAAGTCTAAGCACCTTTTAAATACTGGAGAAGGAAATGGCAACCGACTCCAGCAGAGAATCCCATGGGCAGAGGAGCCCGGCTAGCTATAGTCCATGGGGTCGTAAGAGTCAGACACAATTTAGTGACTAAACCACCTTTTAAATACAACTTTTAAAGACTACAATCTTAAAATGGATTTGAACTTAACTAGACTGAAACTTTTAAATATGCAGTGCTTAACATGAAAACCGAGAATCGTAAGAGAAACAGAATGTCCAGAGGAGGAGTAAAAAATAGAAAAACTGAACTCTTATTATCAAGTGAGAAGTGGGTTATAACACAATGGTTCAAACAGTGATCCCTGGTCTGCCCTGAGGAAACATGTTTGCTACCTGGCACTTGGAGAGCCTCTCCTTACCCACACTGGCTAGTTTAGAGAAAACCAGCAGTAACAAACCTTTTCTTCTGGATCAAACTTGTCTACTATTGCTTTGTCTAAATGCCTCCCCATGGTTATCTGCCATCACTGGTATCAATGGCCACTGAAAGTTCAGAACATATCTTTCACGCAGTGTGTTCAATGAATGTTAAAATGAGTGATTAGCCATAAAAAGGGAATGTCTCATCACATAATCCTAGAATCAAGTCACCAAGCATTTTGAATAAACCCTAGCTCAAAGGGACCTAGGAACCAAAGGTACTTTTAAAAATCATGTATCTGGAGCAAAAAGATGACCAACCACAGAAACGACAGATACTTTCAACAGCCTCTGTGGAAAGAGAAAGCTGATAAGACTTCAGAAACATCCCACGCTAGCTACTATAAAACAGACGGCACAATTCTGTAGGAGTCTGCTTCTCTGGCTTCTTCCTCATATGCTTCTTGGGCCAACTTTTCCATAGGTTCTAAACACAGATCTTTTACTATTGGAGTACCCTAAGCAAATAATTTCATGACAACCATTTTCTAGTTATCTTGGTAATTTTACCTAATTCCCAAGCCCAAAGGGCAGAGTGAATAATTTTATTAAACGAAGGATTATTGAGGCCCTCAGAACTAGTATGGGCTGTCTTTTGTCTCTCCCTGCTCTAAGTCCATTATGCCCAATAAATTTGGAGTGTTAGTTCCTGCAACCTTTGGTTGTACGGTAATAATTCTTCTGCCACGTCTTTAATTTTTTTCTATTTCTCAGAATTTCCATTTCTTTAAAAAAATGTGTAAATTCTGTCAAATAACTTAATAAATTATCCTGTACTACTTTCTAAAAAAAACTTTGAGGGGGCGCTGAGTGCTAATGACCATCATACTTGTTAAATTTCTCATTTAGGAGCTCATGTAAGAAAGAATACGCAGAGTGCTGGGACTAGGTGTGGCTCAGAGCAAATGTTATTTCTCATATCTCACTAGGGGGTGAGGTTTAAATTAGACTTTAATCAGTAGGTAAATAAAACCAAATTCTATCTTTGTTACAGTAGTTAATACCTGGAAAGATGCCAGACTCATGGCCTTGGAATTTTATGGTTTATAAACAAGATTTCGAAATAAGGCTGAGGCAAGAGTGGCACTTCCTCAGTTACTTCTAAACCCAAAGGACTAATGATCATCAGCTATTCATTAAAAAGGCTGAAAGTTTTATTTTATATGGGTACTGTATTTCCTGGTACATTTGCTGCTGCTGCTGCTGCGTCACCTCATAGTGTCTGACTGTGTGCGACCCCAAAGACGGCAGCCCACCAGGCTCCCCCATCCCTGGGATTCTCCAGGCAAGAACACTTGCTATAGGACAGCAAGTTGGTTTGTCTATGATAAATATCTTGAAAAGAAGAATATGCATCCGTTCCGTTCAGGCACTCAGTCGCGTCCGACTCTTTGCGACCCCATGAATCGCAGCACACCAGGCCTCCCTGTCCATCACCAACTCCCGGAGTTCACTCAGACTCATGTCCACTGAGTCCGTGATGCCATCCAGCCATCTCATCCTTGGTCATCCCCTTCTCCTCCTGCCCCCAATCCCTCCCAGCATCAGGGTCTTTCCCAATGAGTCAACTCTTCGCGTGAGGTGGCCAAAGTACTGGAGCTTCAGTTTTAGCATCATCAAATTTAATAGGTTGATAATTAAACATAATTTTTCTGTAATTTCATTTCTCAGATACATTTCTAACCTCAGTTTCCCTTTCAATTTTAACCAATGGGGGAAAATTTTTTTAATTACTCTTTTGTTAACAACTCTTATCCTGTACAGAATTGAGCATCAAACCATGAGAAAGCTAAAACTGAAGAAGATCAAAAGATGTACCATTTACCTACGGAGTGAAAAATAGTTCCACAATTAAAAAATTTAAAATGAATTCTGTAATCTTCACTTTAGAATTGAACTGAAAAAGGGTGATTTGGGCACTACAAATAGGGTCATGGGCTTTTTTCCTTCCTTTTCTTCACCTCCCCCACTATTTTTATATATGATTTTCAGACTAGTACCTTCAAGTTAGCATTTTTAACACTACGAAAGAAAATTCTGTGATATTGTATTAGTATCCTCACTGAAAAGTACATACCATCATAATTGCAGTTTAATTGTCTCATCTATTCCTAAGTATCTTCTCATCTTCCCTCAAGCCTCACTTTTCCTTACATTGTTGTTAGACATGAGAACTAAAATGAGGTCTGAAATTCTGGTTAATAGCTAACCTAAAAACCTGAGGTAAATAAGAAAAAACTTAGGCAGATACTTTCTGGAACAAGTATCTTTTTCAAGCCAAATGAACAGTTCTTTCATCTGAAAACAGGCCAGTTAAGATGCCTTGATCTTTAGGTTATTATGTGTTACTCAATAGGAAATTTGTTTTCAGTGAAGTATGTTAGGATCTGGCTGAATGGGGTTGGGCTACAAGGAAATTAAGGCAGACATCTCTCCTCTTTACATCCTCTCTTACCAGTAGCTCTTCCCACACCCCACTCAAATAAACAAAACATTTGTAGAATTGTTAAGTTTTGTTTTTTTACTTCTTTATTCATCCATTTTCCAAGAGACATTATTATGTATCATTTAGTGTGGTTCAGACGGAAAAGAATCTGCCTGCAATGCAGAGACCCTGATTCAATCCCTGGATCAGGAAGATCCTCTGGAGAAGGGACTGGCTATCCACTCCAGTATTCTTGCCTGCAGAATCCCATGGACAGAGAAGCCTGGTGGGCTATAGTCCATGGAGTCGTGAGGATTCAGACATGACTGAGCCACACACACACACAGTGTATTGGGAACTCCACACACACACACACACACACACACACACACACAGTGTATCGGGAACTCCACACACACACACACACACACACACACAGAGTGTATCAGGAACTACACACACACACACACCCACACACACAGAGTATCGGGAACTACACACACACACACACACACACAGTGCATCGGGAACACACACACACACACACAGAGTATCGGGAACTACACACACACACACACACAGTGCATCGGGAACACACACACACACACAGAGTATCGGGAACTACACACACACACACACACACACACACACAACAGTGTATCGGGAACTCCCCACCAGAAGCTCTGCAGTGGACAGGTCATAAGAGGACAAGAAAGGAAGAAAGGCTCTGGGACACCTGCATTAACAACAAACATTCCAAACAAATAAACAACATAACTTTGAAGAGAGATAGCCTTAATGTCATTTCAATCATGAGTCATGAATACTGTAGCATCCTTTGAATACTTCAACCATTACAGCCATCTAATATCTGATATCATTAAATATTTATGAAAAGAACTCTACTGTGTAATATTACCAAAGAAACCTGAACACAGGAACCTCAAAACTATTCTGTTTGTAGTTTTAACCTAATCTACTTCATTTTCCTAAAAAAGGAATTTTCAAGCCCTTAGCAGCAAAATCCTGTTTTAAAACATTAAACTTTATGCAGAACATTCAATACATAAAACATGTAAAAGTGATATTATGCTGAAAAAGCATATTTTATACATTCGGAATCATAATATTAATCTATACAGGAAGCAATCAAATCGGTGAAGCTGTTTGCTAAAACCAGTAAAACTGAAACTGGAATGCCAGGCTTACCAGCAAACTTTGTCTTTAAACAGAGTTTGGAAACCACTGCCCTAAAACCTCACATTGTTTCCATTATCAGCCCCAAGCCACATTTCCACAGCTCTATCAAACTGCTTTTTTGTTATAAAAATAAAGCCTGAGCAACAACAAGGCCCACCAAAATCCGTACTGTAACAACCCACACCAACTCCTTTTGTTTCTATTTTAATTGGAGCTATTTACTTTACAATATAGTGGTGGATTTTGCCATACATTGACATGCATCAGCCACAGGTGTACATGTCCCCCATCCTGAACCCCCCTCCCACCTCTCTCCCTGTCCCATCCCTCAGGTCTTCCCAGTGCACTGGTCCTGAGTGCCCTGTCTCATGCATGGAACCTGGACTGGCGATCTATTTCACATATGGTAATATACATTGTCTTGTCTAACTCAACGGAACTAAGCCATGCCCTGTGAGGCCACCCAAGACGGGC
>SJXQ01006960.1:308235-331088 GCA_006408695.1 Aepyceros melampus | reverse complement strand
ATCACAGATGTTACATTGCCACTCTGCCAACCAATCCCACCCTCTCCTTCTCCTACAGAGTCCAAAAGGCCGTTCTATAATGGCCCAAGGTCAATATCTTAAATACTGTCTCCAGCGAAAGACAAAAGAAGATGGTGGGAGAGGGGCAATTTTGGGAGGTAACCAGGAAAAGCACAATAAACAAGGATAATGCTGTTATGCAATTTTAAGTCATCGCCTTCTTCATTGATAAGATTTTAGAGATTTAGTCAGTCTCCCCTCCTTTTCTTGGGGGAAAGACAGAAAAAAAGAGTGCCTTACAAATGGATATTTCCCCGTTGTTCACTTGCTAAGTCGTGTCTGACTCTTTGCCATCTCATAAACAGCAGCATGCCAGGCTTCCCTGTACATCACTATCTCCCAGAATTTGCTCAAATTCATGTCCATTGAGTTGGTGATGCCATCCAACCATCTCATCCTCTGGTGCCCCCTTTTCCTCTTGCCCTCAATCTTTCTAAGCATCAGGGTCTTTTCCAATGAGTTGGCTCTTTGCATCAGGTAGCTAAAGTATTGGAGCTTCAGCTTCAGCATCAGTCCTTCCAATGAATATTCAGGGTTGATTTCCTTTAGGATTGACTGGTTTGATCTCTTTGCTGTCCAAGGGATTCTCAAGAGTCTTCTCCAGCACCATAGTTTGAAAGCATCAATTCTTCAGTGCTCGGCCTTCTTTATGGTCCAACTCTCACATCCATACATGACTACCAGAAAAACCATACCTTTGCCTATACAGACCTTTGTCAGTGAAGTGATATTTCTGCTTTTTAACATGTTGTCTAGGTTTGTCATAGCTTTTCTTCCAAGGAGCAATTTTAGCATATTTCCCTAATAAATTCTAATAAATGTAAATTTCTCTCATGAAAGGGTAACTTCTACTTGGTTGTCGGAACTTCTTCTGTGTCTGCTGTTTCTTAAAAATAACCATCCTGGCAGTCCAGTGGTTAACACTTTGTCTTCCAATGCAGGGGGCACCAGTTCAATCCTGGCAGGGAGCTACACATGCCTCATGGCCAAAAAACCGAAGTATAAAACAGGAACAATAATGTAACAAATTCAGTAAAAACTTTAAAAATGGTCTACATCAAATAAAATCCTTTAAAAGAAATAATCAAGCTAAAATAATCCTTATGCCAAAGAGATATAGTTTCATGTGTCAAATTCTGCTCTCCTTTAGTAACTTATGATGACAACAATGTCTACATGCTCCCAATAAGAATGACAAGGCTTTCAGTTCACTTATAGTATCCATTTCTCCTCCATTCACTCAAAAAGATAATGGGGCATAAGATAATGGGTACTGTGCTTCTTTACTTAGCACAGTACCATGCAGATCTGACAGCTCTAGAGTCCAGTGCCTTGGCTTCAGTGAGACATCAAGAATCCTGCTAGGAGATGGCAGAAGATGCCTAGAGGGGGACAGTCATGCCTAGCTGATGTCATAATGCCCAGTGCAGAGAGGGGGCAGGGAAGGTGGAAACAGAAGAAATGGCAGAAACCACGTGGCAGTTAATGAGACAGTAGAGTTGTTTGTGCTCACAGGTGATAACCACTCCCCAGGAAAACCTAGAAACACTCTAGAGCAGGGGTCCTCAGTCTCCAGGATCTAGTGCCTGATGATGTAATAATAGAAATAAGGTGAAGGTGAAGGTGAAGGTGCTCAGTCGTGTCCAACTCTTTGCGACCCCATGGACTGAAGCCCACCAGGCTCCTCAGTCTATGGAATTTTCCAGGTAAGAGTACTGGAGTGGGTTGCCATTTCCTTCTCCAGAGGATCTTCCCAACCCAGGGATCGAACCCAGGTCTCCTGCACTGCAGGCAGATGCTTTAACCTCTGAGCCAAAGTGCACAGTAAATGTAATGTGCTTGAATCATCTTGAAACCATCATCCCCCACCCCCACCCCGGGTCTGTGGACAAATTGTCTTCCACAGAATCAGTTCCTGGTGCCAAAAAGGTTGGAAACCACTGTTCCAGAGGACCCTTAATTGAAGAACTTGGGGTTTGGGGTAATTGAGTGGAAGAAACAGTAAAATTTGGCGATTACATTTAGTTCTGTAGTATCCACCGGCTAGAGCGGCCTGAAGAAATTTGTGTTCTAAAGCCATTTGTTGTGAGAGTGATAGCCATCATGTTGGCTTTTATTGTTACTTTTTAATATAAAAGATAAAAACCAAGTGAGTTCTCCTTTTTGTGTTCAATATTCCATTAGCTGAACATCTTCCACATGTGTTTACAGAAATGTTTTATGACCTGAGTGTAACTTCAGAGGCTGAGAGCACATTTCCCCCAGCAGTTGCTTTAGAGCTCACTCGGGTAATCAGCTCCCAGCTTCCAGAACAAATCTTAGTTTTCTTAAACAGCAGTATCATCAGTCATTCATTGATGTATATTTGAATGGAAAAAATGCCAGGTGTTTCAACTTCATCCCCTTAAGATTTGCAATTAAGCTGTCAGTAGTCCGCTGTTGGTCTTAAAAAGTTTGGTTGGTTGGTTTGGTTTGTTTGACTTATGTACAGAAAAGGAATTCTCTAATCCTTTGGGTGGAGATGTGTCACTGGAAATGCTGCTATCCTGTGACAAAAATAATGCTGGGTTTACCATTAGTGGTGTCCATTGAGATTTATCAATTGTATTAAATAAATTGAGGTTCCTGCATTATAAGGGCAGGGTATTGTCTTTTTCTGCAGGGTATTAATTAAAACTAAGCCATGGTAGTAAGTAAAACCATGTCTGACAAGTGCTTAGAACAGAGCTTATTGGTACAGAATGAGTCTTTTAAAAATGTTAGCTATCACCGTCATCATCACCATCACTATCACCATCATCACTCCACTCAAGAAGCATGAATTTGAATTCTACGCTCTTGACTGCTATCCTTCTGTATAGAGCAGTGGTTCCCAACCTTTTTGGCACCAGGGCCTGATTCCGTGGAAGACAATTTTTCTATAGATTGGAGTGGGGGATGGTTTCAGGATGATTCAAGCACATTACATTTATTGTGTGCTTTGTTTCTATAGGACTTCCCTGGTGGTCAGACAGTAAAGCCTCTGCCTACAATGCGGGAGACCCGGGTTCAATCCCGGGGTGGGGAAGATCCCCTGGAGAAGGAGATGGCACCCCACTCCAGTACTCTTGCCTGGAAAGTCCCATGGACTGAGGAGCCGGGCAGGATACAGTCCATGGGGTCGCAAAGAGTTGGACACGACTGAGCGACTTCACTTTCTTTCGCTTTTGTTTTTATTATTATTACATCAACTTCACTTCAGATCATCAGGTGTTAGATCCTGGAGGTTGGAAACCCCTAGTATAGCATACATGTATGTGAGCAGCAAGGAAGAGGAAGGAAGGAATTAGAGACAAAGAGAGTCTTCTCACTTGGATATATGTTTGTTTGCATGCTTATATTAGGAAAAGGAGATAAACTGAAGGTTCACTGGTAACAGCTTACTTTGTTTAGGAGACAATTTCCCTAAACTTTTTCTGTGGAAAATTAGTCCTGCATGATTTCCTAGGAGAAAAGAGGTGCCTTGTCAAATAAGTTTGTGAAGCACTACATGTTAATACTTCAGTTTTCCCTCAGTCCCCACCTTGGCAAATCATAATGTCCTTTAGCACATTAAGAGAGATAAGTCCTTCAGGAATAAAAACCTATTTAATTTTTTAAACTTAGTCTGACAAAGTTCCTTGGCCACATAACTCCTTTTTTGTGTAGCACTTATTAACATCTCCAGGCACTACTATTCTGTATGTAGTGGGTGTCCTATTCAAGATACAATCAGTCTTCTGTATTCACAAGTTCTGAATTCATGGATCCAACCAACCGCTGATCAAAAATATTAGAAAAAATTCTAGAAAATTCCAAAAAGCAAAACTTAAATTTGCCATGCCAGTAGCAATTGTATGTACAACTATTTATATTACATTGAGAATTACACTGATAATATGATTAGGTACTACAGGTAATCCAGAGATGATTTGAAGTTTATGAGAGGATGTGTGTAAGTTATGTGCAAATACTATGCCATTTATATAAGGGACTTGTGCATTCACAGATCTGGTATTGGGAACCAATCCCCTGAGGATATCAAGGACTGACTGTATATTTTCTCCTCTTTAGAGAAAGAAGATGCCAGTTACTCTCCATATAGGCAGTTAGAAGGGCAGGTCTTTGAGAGGCCATTTCACATATGCAGATGTTCACCAGGCAGATGTACAGCAGTCTGGGGCAAGGGTAGGCCAGCCACCATGAGAAGTCCAGGGAGGGAAGAGGATTATACGTCCAGCTCCTCTGTCCTGGAATTTGGAGTTAGGAGGATCTATCAAGGTAGAAAGAATGGCTGTTTTCAAGGCCTAATGCCAGGGAAGGATAATAGGACTCATGAAATAAAATTACCAGCAATTTAAAGAGAGGCTGGTCTGGTGGGCTGGCTCTGACACCAAGTAAAGACGAGTGCAAGCAGTGGCGGCAGAACTGACAATATAATTTGGCACCTAGTGCAAAATGAAAAGGCAGGCCCCTAGTTCACAAAGTAGTATGAATTTCAAGACAGCAAGAGCAAAGCATTAAACCAAGGGCAAGGCCCTTCTGCAAAAGGCATTGTGTGACTGCATGGATTGTACACCCATGAAGCCAGCCCTGGATGATGGGCTTGGTTTTCTGAGGCTGTGCACAAGAGAACTCTTCTTGCCCTGGCTCTCTCAGAGCTGCCTTACTACCTGAGGAAGGAAAGTGAAAGTGTT
Source organism: Aepyceros melampus (assembly GCA_006408695.1). Taxonomy (NCBI): domain Eukaryota; kingdom Metazoa; phylum Chordata; class Mammalia; order Artiodactyla; family Bovidae; genus Aepyceros; species Aepyceros melampus. Next base: position 326,313 of record SJXQ01006960.1, on the reverse strand, counting down.
AGTCATTTAGTTGTGTCTGACTCTTTGCGACCCCATGGATTGTAGCCCACCAGGCTCTTCTGTCCACGGAATTCTCCAGGCAAGAATACTGGAATGGGTAGCCATTCCATTCTCCAGGGGATCTTCCTGACCCAGGGATTGAACCCAGGTCTCCTGTATTGCAGGCAGATTCTTTAGCTGGATGGCCCAAGATGTTATCATATGTATTTCTGCTGGTTGGTGCTGGCTGTCAGGTGGGCCCCACTCTCCACATGGATATTTAATCCTCAAAGGGGTTAGACTGGTCTGCTTTACATGGAGATATCAGGGCATCAAAAAGGCAACAACAAATTGCCAGAAGTTTTACTGTGTTACCCTTAGTGCATTCTTTTAGTCAAAGCAAGACACAAGGCCATCTCAGATTCCATAAGTGGAGAAATAAACTCTATTTCCTGAGGGCAGGAGCTGAAAAAAAACTTGTGGCCATTTTTTAAAATCACATTACAATTTGTTAATTTTGCCTGTTCTTAACCTTCATATAAATGGAGTCATACTGACAGTATTCTTGTTTCTGGCTTCTTTTGTTTAACATTATGTATGTGAAATCCAGCCATATTTTTCTGTGTGGCAGTAGACTGCTCTTTTCTATTGCTGCTGCCCATATTCCACTATATGGATATACCACAATTTATTTATTCATTCTACTAGTGATGAACATTTGACTTGTTTCTAGTTTGTGGCCATTATAAAAAAAAAGTTATTATGGATATTCTTTTGCATGTCTTTCAAAGGGTGTATGTACTCAACTATCTTGGTTATGTACCTAGGAATAGAATTATTGGGTCAGAAAGTAGGCTAGGATTGAGCTTTAGAAAATATTGCCAAATAGTTTTCTGAAGTGATTGCATTAATTTACACACCCATAAACAATTTATGAGAGTTTTGGTTGCTCCATATCCTTGTAAATACTTGGTACTGTCAGCTGTTTAAATTTCAGCCATTCTAACAAGTATTTAGTGGTATCTCATTGTTTTGATTTTGTATCTCCTTGATGACTAATGATGCTGAGCATATTTTCGTGTGTTTAATGGTCATTTGGCTATCCTTTTCATGAAGTGCTTGTTCAGTATTTTTGTGATGTGCTATTTAAAATATTGGGTTGTTTGTCTTTTTCTTGTTTTGTAGAAGTTATTTAGTATGCCATGAGTTTGTTATTGTATACATGTATTACAAATGGCTTGTCTTTTCCTTTTCTTAATGGTCTCTTTGATAGGCGGAAGTTTCCAATTTTAACAAAGTCCAAGTAATCAGTATTTTCTTTTATGATGAAAGTTTTTTGTTCTATTGTGAAATCTTTACCCACCCCATTGGATCTTGATGAGTTTTATAGCTTTAACTATTACATTTAAGTCTTTGATCCATTTTAAGTTTAGTTTTGTATACACTATGAGATAAGGGTCCAAATTTATTCATTGACATGTGTTTAGCTTTTCCAGTGCCATTTGTTGAAAAGAATACTCTTTCCCCCATTGAATTGTCTTGGCTTATTAATGACAGCTTCTCAAAAGCACTGAAAACTAACAGCACAGTAAGGAATACCATGTCAAAAATGAAGGGAAAATGGTAAAGAACATGGAAGCTCAACAATATAACAGTTCAGTTCAGTTCAGTCACTCAGTCGTGTCCGACTCTTTGCGACCCCATGAATCGCAGCACACCAGGCCTCCCTGTCCATCACCAACTCCCGGAGTTCACTCAGACTCACGTCCATTGAGTCCGTGATGCCATCCAGCCATCTCACCCTCTGTTGTCCCCTTCTCCTGCCCCCAATCCCTCCCAGCATCAGGGTCTTTTCCAATGAGTCAAGTCTTCGCATGAGGTGGCCAAAGTACTGGAGCTTCAGCTTTAGCATCATTCCTTCCAAAGAAATCCCAGGGTTGATCTCCTTCAGAATGGACTGGTTGGATCTCCTTGCAGTCCAAGGGACTCTCAAGAGTCTTCTCCAACACCACAGTTCAAAAGCATCAATTCTTTGGTGCTCAGCTTTCTTTATAGTCCAACTCTCACGTCCATATGTGACTATTGGAAAAAGATGATGGTACAAACAGAAAAAAAAAAAAATCCTCTCTCTCCTTCTCTTTGTATACATACATACATATGTGTGTGTGTATATATACATACACATATATCTAATTTGAATACAATGAATAAATGTGTTTATAATTTTAGAATAACTTTATAGAAAAGTTACAAAGATAGTACAGAGTTCCCATACCCTCTTCATCAAACTTCTAATGTGAACATCTTTATTTTTTGGCTGTGCTAGGCTGCTTGTGGGATCTTAGTTCTCTGACCAGGGATGGAACACATACTCCCTGCAGTGGGAGCATGGAGTCTTAACCACTGGACCTTCAGGGAATTCCTTCATGTGAACATCTTAAGTGACCACAGTACATTTATAAAAATTGAGAAATTAACATTGGTAGATTATTGTTAATTAAAGTGCATACTTTATTCAGATTTCACCAATTTTTCCACTAACATCCCTTTTCTATTCCAGTATCCAATCCAAGATACCACATTGCATTAGTTATCATGTCTCTTTAGTCTCCACCAGTATGTCACAATTTGTCAGCTTTGTCTTTTATGACTTTGGCTAAATTTGCATGATCAAGTATTTTGTAGAATGTCTATCAATCTGGGTTTGTTTGATGCGATATTTTCTCGCGATTGAAATTTTCCTCATGATTTCTCTTGGGTTATGGGTTTTTGGAAAGAACATCATAGAAGTAAAGTACCCATTTCTTTGCATCAAATGGAGGTATGTGACTTCAATATCACTTATTACTGATGATGTTAACTCTGATCACTTGGTTAAGGTGGTGTCTTTCAGGTTTTTCCTCTGTGAAGTTACTGTTTTCCCTTGCCCATAGTCTATTCTTGGAATTGAGCCATTAAATCCAGCATATCCTCAAGGAATGGGGTGTTAAGCTCCCCCTCCTTTTGGGTAGGACATCTACATAATTTATTTCAAATACTTTTGTGTGGGAATTTTGTCCCTTCTCCCTCATTTATATATTTATTCAATCTATTTATACTTGTAAAGACTCACGGATATTTACTTTATTTTCTGTATAATCCAATATTATTGTTATCTGTTTTATTGCTCGAATTGTACAATGAACAAATTTCAGCTAATAAAAAGATATTGAACACTTTATCAACATCTGCAGAATATAATTTTTTCACATACATGTGGAACACTTTTCAAATATGATTGTGAACTGGGCTGTAATAATATGCCTAACGTTTCAAATAATTAAAATCAGAGAATATGCCAACTTTGATGCAATTAAATTAGGTATGAATTTCAAAAATATATCTAGAAAATCCTCATATTTGAGAAATTAAAAATAGATTTTGAAATAACACTTGGATCAAGTCAGATATTGAAAATTAAGAGATATTTTGAATTTCACAATGAATATATTACATATAAAAATTTGTGGGATGCAATTAAAGTAGTACCTGGAGGGAAAATTACAGCCTTAAATGTATATATTAAAAAGAAGAAAGGTTGAAATTTAAAGAGCTAAGCTCATAGTTAAAAAAATTAGTTCAAAGATTGCAGAAGGATGAAAACAATAAAGATGATGTGAAAGATAATCACTGGACATTTAAGGAGATAATTTTACACAGGCTGCTGCAATTAGGTGAATATTCCTTAAGAATGTCTCATAGAGGTATATGTATGGAGAAAACTCCATTTCTAGGCATATATTCACATGTATATACCAGTAGACATGTACAATGTTGTTGTTTGCAGCTGTTGCTAATGGTGAAAAAAATGGAAAGTGCACATTCATAGAGTGAACTATTAAACAGCAGGTAAAAAATTTTATTTTAAGCCATGACACATGGCTTGCAGGATCTTAGTTCCCCAACCAGGAATGGAACTCACGCCCCTGCAATGAAAGTACAAAGTCCTAACCTCTGGACTGCCAGGGAATTCCCAAACAGCAGTTAGAATGAATGAACTAATCTTCCCTCATAGCTCAGTCAGTAAAGAATCTGCCTGCAGTGCAGGAGACTTGGGTTCGATTCCTGGGTTGGGAGGATCCCCTGGAGAAGGAAATGGCAACCCACTCCAGTATGCTTGCCTGGAGAATCCCAAGGACACAGGAGCTGGGCAGGCTACAGTCCATGGGACCACAAGAGTCAGACACTACTTAGTGACTAAACCACCACCAATTTACAGTTATCAACATGTGAAGATTTAGAAACATCATATAAAGTGAAAAAGTCTGAAAAAAGTTGATACCATTTACCACAGAGGTAATACTATATATTGTTTATGGATAAACATACATTTATGAAAGCATACCCAGGAAGATATACACCAACCTTAGGTTACTTTTGGAGAAAGAAGGAGAGAGGGAGACAGGGAGAAAATATGATGGAGGAGAACTTTAGCTGTATCACTAACATTACATTTCTTTAAAGAAAAAGATTGAAAGTAAGTATGCTACCTTCACCAAAGTGTTATGATCCACAACTTCTTAGCTCTGTGATCTTGGGCAGATTAATTAATCTTTATGAACCCCAGTTTCCTGTCTATAAAAAGGCCTAATAATTGTACCTGTAATTCATAAAGTTGTTTTGGGGATTAAATGAGATAATATAAACAGTGTTTTGTTATTTTTTTGCATAGTCACCACGTGAAAGTGAAGTGAAGTGAAAGTCGTTCAGTCATGTCTGACTCTTTGCGATCTCAGGGACTATATAGTCCATTGAATTCTCCAGACCAGAATACTGGAATGGGTAGCCTTTCCCTTCTCCAGGGGATCTTCCCAACCGAGGGATCAAACCAAGGTCTTCCACATTGCAGGTGTATTCTTTACCAGCTGAGCCATAAGAGGAGCCCAAGAATGCTGGAGTGGGTAGCCTATGCCTTCTCCAGCAGATCTTCCCAATCCAGGAATCGACCAGGGTCTCCTGCATTGCAGGCAAATTCTTTACCAACTGAGCTATGAGGGAAGCCCTAGTCACCACGTGAGCACTCCCTAAATCATACCTGTTATTATTACCAGCAAGAAAGGGTCCAAAGCATTTACTAAGCTATGGGTCAGTAAGGGCATATGGGAAAAAGTGCATTCCAGAGGGAGATGAGTGGCACTTCAGAGCCAAAACCCCTCTGGTGAGGGCACAGTGCTGAGGGTGCACTTGGGCAGAGGGAGCAGGACTGGAATATTGCCTCTCATTGCGCTGCTCAATTGGGTACAGTGTCTGTCTCCTCTGAAGTGGCTGTTTGTCTTTCTTAGGGTGGTGGGGAATGAGTGCCCTTATCTGGTACAAGGTTTTAATCCCAAATTTCCATAGAAAGAGGTGGCACCTCTAGAGATGTCTGCTGTCCTCCTATCCATTGACTTGTGAAGAGTAGGACAGAATGGAGTGTGGAACTCAGACACTGGCAGAGCTGGTGAAGAAGTCATCATCTTCTCTTCTCAGCCTTGAGGCAAGTCTGGAAGAATAATTGATTTCTTCTGCCAATGGCTTTATGTCCTTTTCAGGTTAGGGAAATCTGGATAGAGTCCTGTCAGTGCTGGCTGTTGCCCATTCCTTTCTAATAGCAAAATGGAGTCCACTGAGCAAGGCCCAAAAAGGTTATGGAAAAAAAAAATGGCAGGGGTATCTTCAGTTCAGTTCAGTTCAGTCTCTCAGTCATGTCTGATTCTTTGTGACCCCACAGATCACAGTACGCCAGGCTTCCCTGTCCATCACCAATTCCCAGAGCTTGCTCTGACTCATGTTCACTGAGTTGATGATGCTGTCCAACCATCTCATCCTCTGTTGTCTCCTTTTCCTGCCTTCAATCATTCCCAGCATCAGGGTCTTTTCAAATGAATCAGTTCTTCGCATCAGGTGGCCAAAGTATTGGAGTTTCAGCTTCAGCATTAGTCCTTCCAATGAACACTCAGGACTGATCTCCTTTAGGATGGACTGGTTGATCTCCTTGCACTCCAAGGGACTTTCAAGAGTATTCTCCAACACCACAGTTCAAAAGCATCAATTTTTTGGTGCTAAGCCTTTTTTATAGTCCAACTCTCACATCCATACATGACTACAGGAAAAACCATAGCTTTGACTAGATGGTCCTTTGTTGGCAAAGTAATGTCTCTGCTTTTTAATATGCTGTCTACGTTGGTCATAACTTTTCTTCCAAGGAGCAAGCATCTTTAAATTTCATGGTTGCAGTCACCACCTGCAGTGATTTTGGAGCCCTCAAAAATAGTCTGTCACTGTTTCCACTGTTTCCCCATCTATTTGCCATGAAGTGAAGGGACCAGATGCCATGATCTTCGTTTTCTGAATGTTGAGTTTTAAGCCAACTTTTTCACTCTCCTCTTTCCCTTTCATCAAGAGGCTCTTTAGTTCTTCTTTGCTTTCTGCCATAAGGGTGGTGTCATCTGCATATCTGAGGTTATTGATATTTCTCCCAGCAATCTTGATTCCAGCTTGTGCTTCATCCAGTCCAGCATTTGGATCTGTTCTTGGTGTTAAAACTAAGTTTTAAGCCTGGAACTCATGGCTAGAGCCAACCCACCACCCATTTGGAAAGTATTGAAAAATTGCATTCTGTGGCATTAAAAAAAAAAAAAAAGGCTATGAGGTAGTGTGAGGTTAGGCTTGTTGGTACTACCCTCACCAGATAAAAATATTATAGAAGGTGAATTCACCTCTTCCTGCTTATTCAGTCATCAGTTTTAGTCTATTGACCTTTAGGTATCTAGTACCCTCAAAAGTCTCCTTCTTGCTGCCATTAGATCAAAACCAGAGCAATAGTCATTCTTTTTTTTTTTTAAGATACAGGTGGAATCGATAAATTCTTTTTATTTTTTTAAAAAATATAGATTTATTTATTTTAGTTGGAGGTTAATTACTTTACAATATTGTATTGGTTTTGCCATACATCAACATGAATCTGCCATGGATGTACACGTGTTCCCCATCCTGAACCCCCCCTCCCTCTCCCTCCTGGTACCATCCCTCTGGGTCGTCTCAGTGCACCAGCCCCAAGCATCCAGTATCATGCATAGAAACTGGACTGGCGATTTCTTTCATATATGATATTATACATGTTTCAATGCCATTCTCCCAAATCATCCCACCTTCTTGCTCTCCCACAGAGTCTAAAAGACTGTTCTATACATCTGTGTCTTTTTGCTGTCTTGCCTACAGGGTTATCATTCAGTTCAGTTCAGTCGCTCAGTCGTGTCCGACTCTTTGCATTACCGTCTTTCTAAATTCCATATATATGTGTTAGTATACTGTATTGGTGTTTTTCTTTCTGGCTTACTTCACTCTGAGCACTTCCCTGGTGGCTCAGAGGTTAAAGTGTCTGCCTCCAATGCGGGAAACCTGGGTTTGATCCCTGGGTTGGGAAGATTCCCCTGGAGAAGGAAATGGCAATCCACTCCAGTAGTCTTGCCTGGAGAATCCCATGGACGGAGGAGCCTGGGAGGCTACAGTCCACGGGGTTGCAAAGAGTCGGACACCACTGAGCGACTTCACCATACTGTATTGGTGTTTTTCTTTCTGGCTTACTTCACTCTGTATAATTGGCTCCAGTTTCATCCACCTCATTAGAACTGATTCAAATGTATTCTTTTTAATGGCTGAGTAATACTCCATTGTGTATATGTACCACAGCTTTCTTATCCATTCATCTGCTGATGGACATCTCGATGAACATTGGGGTACATGTGTCTCTTTCAATAAAACCAGAGCAATAGTCATTTTACACTCTAGTATAAATGAATTTATACTAATAACATGTGTATTTTAGAGATGGCACAACTGGTAAGCTATTTCTAAGAACTGTTAGGGCAAAAAAGGCCTGTCAATTTCCTTCAGTTCTAGTCCAGTGATTTTTCTCAAAGGCTGTGCCCCTAGTTTTTCTGTCCCAGTCAGTCTATGCATGTCCTGAGATAATTACTGATCACAGATCTGCCATTAGTTGGTTCCTTCCCTTCTGCTTCAGTCCCCTACCTCTGTCCCAGCCTTAAAACTCTCAGGTCCTTGGGGACTAAGAGTTCATTCTTCTTTGTTTCACACTGCGGCTCTGGGTTGATGGCTCATCTGTACCCACCCTCCCCTCCCAGTGTGATGATCCAAGCATGACTTGTCAGTCAGTTAGTCAGCTGGAGCTTAATGTCCAAGAGTTCCTGCTTCCTTAAGTTCTCCAGAGCACCTTGGAATGTGAGCAGATGTAAGAAGTTGTGTATATGAGTTGTTTGTGGTGAGAATGGGGGTAGGAAGACATAAAACTGAGTGACTTCAGCAAACATGTTCAACAGTGTTGTAACTTACAGATACTTGAGAATTAAACATGGAGAAAGGAAATACAAAAGTTCAGTTTGTCTATATAAAATGAATTTATAGAATCTGTTTACTCTTTGTAGCTAGTTTTACCGTATGGACAATAATAACTATGCAAGTTGTCAATATGAGTCGGATGAAATTGATTGTAAGCTATATTTACTTACGATGTGACGCTGTATTCAGCTATGCTCACACTTGTGTTGATTATCTACAATGGTTTTCTGCCCATATATTCTGCTCCTGTAGGGAAAAGAATTCATGGAATTGGGCTCTAATATTTCTGAGATTAACTGCCCAGGTGCCGCCTCTCTTTTCTTTCGGCATCTTCTGGACAGCCATATCACAGAGGTCACTGTGGGTTGCAAAGTACAAGAAAATAAAGCATATGTAATAAAAGGTGTAAATTTTCCTAAAGCAGTATAAAATTGTTCCTCAGTACTCAGCATATATAGCTTATATTTACTGTATATGCTTTTCTCTATTCTATTTACCACCTTTGATTCCTAGGAGATTAAATCTGCACAAGCGTAGATACATACTAATATGATGAACTTTAAAATGTTATTTTCCTTCCTTTATCATCAATGATTATCATTTAAAGTTGTTATGAAGGCTTTGTGACAGAGGTTACACTAAAATTGAAAGTATATGAACTTACTGAAAATCATGTAAAAATTAGCTATGTTTTTATGTGGTTTCTCAGATTGATTAATTTATGCAATTGAATTGTTCTACTCTCTTGTAAACATACATTCACACTTTGCAAACTTGCACACCTGCAAAGTAAAGTGTGGTGGTATTTGTGATGTTATCATTGTTTCATCAAGAATGATAACTCAGTCAGGTTACTTTTAAAAATCTCACTTTATAGGCCATTATCTATCACTTTCTTGTTTCAATACAGTGGAAATTGATTCCATAAAGGTCTTAAAGGTCAAATGTATCTTAAATTTGATAATAATTTTAAAATACCTTGGCATTTATGAAGCATTATTGCATTCATTTAGAAATAGTTTGAAATTGTTATAAAGTTTGACATTGTATGTAAGCACTTCCCCACAAGATAGATGCCTCAGTTTGGCACTGGTGAATTTTTTTCTTTAGGGATGTGTATGGCTTTTTTTGCGGGGGTGGGGGAAGGAGGGGGGATCACACTGTGGAGTCCTAACCACTGGACTGCCAGAGAATTCCTCAAATTACTTTTTTTAAAAAATTGAAACCATGACAGGGACATCTTCTTATAGGGTTCAGTTTGAATTTTAAACAGCATTATAGAAATCATGGAATAGTTTGCTTTTCCCTCTTTCTTCCCCATATCTTCCATTATTCTGTTGTTCTTCCCTTTGGCATTTAGAAGCACAATTAAGTAACTAGAACTATATTAGGTGCTAGGGATCCAGAAATGAAGGGATAGAGTCTCTGCTCCAGAAAGACTCATTGGTGAAAAAGAAGACTAAAAAAACTCATTTCAGTATGGGATGTAGAGTGGTCTTCCTAGAGGAGGTGATAGCTGAGCTGGAAGGATGAGTGAGAGATGACAAGGAGATGAACTTAATCTTACTTGGATTATTAATAGTTTGGGGCTATTATAGCTTTCTTTATACCCAAAATGACAGAGTAGAGAACACTAGGGCTCTGTCCCTCCATTAAAGCAACTAATGAGCTGGCAAAAACTGTCAGAATCAACTTTTACAGAGCTCTGGAATCTAGTTGAAAACTTAAAACAACCGGGGGAAAATTTAATGAAGAAAGACGCCACTGCATTGCAATGAGAGAGTTCTCTGGTGTTTTAAATTGTCTATCAGCCCTTCCCCACATACCAGATGGGAGGCAGTCATGAGGAGAGCAGCCTGTACACTTGGTGCAGGTTGTTGGGCACCTCAGGGAGCAATTATAGACCATATTCTAAAAGAAGTATGGTTGTTTATTTATTTACTTTTTTCAATCTGTCTAGTGGCTCCTGGAAGGATTGGTACACAAGTGCTTGCCTTTGTTTTGCCCAGTTCAGAGCATTCCAAGATCTGGGGCGGCTTCCCAAGTGGCATTTGCCAAAAGCACTTAAAAGCAAAAGTATTGGCCAGAACAGCTTGGGTCAAGGGATAACCATCAGGAAAAACAAGAGACAGATCAAAAAGCCTTGATAAGAAAGAGTTTGGGAAAGGGGACCTATGGGGGAATGAGAGTTTTAAAAATCTCTTGCTTAAATCAGAGAGTTGAGAAGGCCATGCATATGCCCAAGACTGGATACATATTTAGAAAAGGCCTAATCTTCACAAAAGATCCTAAATTTTCACTTCTGGCTGACCTTCAGGCTCTGCACAAGCAGGAAGTAAAGGTGAGGGCAGGTTGTAAATGGCTTGGCTAAGTATTGAAGCCATGTCCCAAAACAATCTTCCAAGAGTGGGGAAGAGTTTTTAAAATTCTTTTAAAAAATTTTCCCTTTTCTCCACACCCTCTCCAGCATTTATTGCTTGTTGACTTTTGGATTGCAGCCATTCTGACTGGTGTGAAATTATTTCCATTACTCTAAGATATGGGTCTTAGAGGATCTTGTATTGATTTATGTCATCGAGTGTTCTGCCTATGTTTTCCTCTAAGGGTTTTGCAGTTTCTGGTCTTACACTTAGGTCTTTAATCCGTTTTGAGTTTATCTTTATTATGGTGTTAGGAAGTGTTCTAATTTCATTCCTTTATGTGTAGTTGTCCAATTTTACCAGCACCATTTATTGAAGAGGCTTTTTTGCCCCATTGTATATTCTTGCCTCCTTTGTCAAAAATACAGTGCATAGGTTTATTTCTGGGCTTTATATCTTCTTCCATTGATCAATGTTTCTGTTTTTGTGCCACTACCATACTATCTTGATGACTGTAGTTTGTAGCATAACCTGATGTCAGAAAGTTTGATTCCTCCAGCTACATTCTTCTTTTCCAAGACTATTTTGGCTATTCAGGATCATCAGTCTTCCATATGAATTGTGAAATGTTTTGTTCTGTGAAAAATGTCATTGGTAATTTTATAGGGATCAAATTGAATCTGTAGATTCTGTTTGGTGGTATAGTCATTTTCAGAATATTGATTCTTCCTACCCAGGAACATAGAGTATCTCTGCATCTGTTTATGTCCATCTTTGTTTTCTTTCATTAGTGTCTTCTAATTTTTTTGTGTACAGTTTTTTTTGTCTCCTTAGGTACATTTATTCATAGATAATTAATTGTTTTTATTGCAATGGTGAATGGGATTGATTCCTTAAATTCTCTTTCTGATTTTGCAGTTAGTATATAGAAATGCAAGTGCTTTCTCTGTATTGATTTTGTATCCTGAAACTTTACTAAATTCATTGATTAGCCCTAGTAATTTTCTGATACTATCTTTAGGGTTTTCTATGTAAAGTATCATGCTATCAGTGAACAGTAAGAGATTAACTTCTTTTGTGATCTGAATTCCTTTCATTTCTTTTCTTCTCTGATTGCTGTAGCTAGGACTTCCAGAACTATGTTGAATAATAGCAAAAAGGTGAACAGCATTGTCTTCTTTCTGATAATAGGGGGAATGCTTTCAGTTTTTCACCATTGAGAAAAATGTTTGCTGTGGGTTTATCATATATGGCCTTTACTATGTTAAGGTAGGTTCCTTCTATGTCCTTTTTTTTGAAGAGTTTTAGTCATAAATGGATGCTAAATTTTGTCAAATGATTTTCTGCATCTATTGATATTATTTTTAATCTTTCAATTTGTTAATATGGTATATCACATTGATTCATTGCATATATTGAAGAATCCTTGCATCCCTGCAATAAACCCAACTTGATCATGGTATATAAGCTTTTTGATGTGTTTAGAATTTTTGCTAAAGTTTTGTTGAGGATTTTTACATCCATGTTCATCAGTGATATTGGCCTGTAGTTTTTTTTTTTGTGTGTCTGTTGTCTTTGTCTGGTTTTGATATCAGAGAGATGGTGGCCTTGTAGTGTTCCTTCCTCTGCAATTTTTTGAAAGAGTTTTACAATGATAGGCATTAACTCTTCTCTAAATGTTTGATAGAATTATCCTGTGAAGCCACGTGGTCCTAGGCTTTGTTTTTTGGGAGATATTTGATCACAGCTTTAATTTCAGTGCTTGTAATTGGATTGTTCATAATTTTTATTTCCTTACGGTTCAATCTTGGAAAATTGAACTTTTCTAAGAGTCTATGCATTTCTTCCAGGTTATCCATTTTATTGCCCTATAGTTGTATATAATAGTCTCTTATAATCCTTTGTATTTCTGCATTGTCTGTTGTAATCTCTCCTTTTTCATATCTAATTTTGTTGATTTGATATTTCTGTTTTTTTTTTTTTTCTTGGTGAGTCTGGGTAAAGGATTGTCAATTTTGTTTATCTTCTCCAAGAGCCAGTTTTCAGTTTTGTTAATCTTTACCATTGCTCCCTTCATTTTTTTCTCCTATTTATTTCTACTCAAATCTTTATGATTTCTTTCCTTTACTAATTTTGATTCTTCTTTTTTCAGTTACTTTAGGCATAAAGTTGTTTGTATATTCAATGTTTTTCTTATTTCTTGAGGTAGGATTGTACTGCTCTAAACCTCCCTCTTAGAACTGCTTTTACTGCATCCCATAGGCTTTGAGTTGTGTTTTCATTGTCATTTGTCTAGAATTTTGCTCATTTCCCTCTTGATTTCTTCAGTAACCTGTTTGGTATTTAGAAGGATGTTGTTTAATCTCCATGTGCTTCTGTTTCTTACAGTTTTCTTCTTGTAATTGATAGCTAGTCTCATAGCATTAGGTGCAGACTACATCATGAAAAATGCTGGGCTGGATGAAGCACAAGGTGGAATCAAGATCACTGGGAGAAATATCAATAACCTCAGATATGCAGATAACACCAACCTTATGACAGAAAGTGAAGAAGAACTAAAGAGCCTCTTGATGAAAGGGAAAGAAGAGAGTGAATATATTGGCTTAAAACTCAACATATAGAAAACTAAGATCATAGTATCTGGTCTGATCACTCCATGGCAACTAGATGGAGAAACAGAGGAAACAGTGACAGATTTTATTTTTTGGGCTCCAAAATCAATGCACATGGTGACTGTAGCCATGAAATTAAAAGATGCTTCCTCCTTGGAAGAAAAGTTTTGACCAACTAAGACAGGATATTCAAAAGTAGAGAAATTACTTTGCCAAAAAAGGTCTGTCTAGTCAAAGTTGTGGTTTTCCAGTAGTCATATATGGATGCAAGAGTTGGACTATAAAGAAAGCTAAGGGCCAAAGAATTGATGCTTTTGAAGACTCTTGGAAGTCCCTTGGACAGCAAGGAGATCCAACCAGTCCATCCTAAAGGAAATCAGTTCTTAATATTCATTGGAAGAACTGATGCTGAAGCTGAAACTCCCAATACTTTGGCCACCTGACTCATTTGAAAAGACCCTGATGCTGGGAAAGATTGAAGGTGGGAGGAGAAGGGAACAACAGAGGATGGTATGGTTGGATGGCATCACTGACTAATAGATGTGAGTTTGGATAAACTCTGGGACTTGGTGATGGATAGGGAGGTCTGGCATGCTGCAGTCCGTGGGGTCACAAAGAGTTGGACATGACAGAGCAACTGAACTGAACTCTACTCATAGTGTTGTCATCAGAAAAGATGCTCACTATAATTTAAATTTTCTTAAATTTACTGTGGTTTGATTTGTGACCCAAGATTTGCTCTATCCTGGGGAATGTTCCTTGTGTACTTGAAAAAACGGTGTATTATTCTGCATTTGGGTGGGATGTCCTGAAGATATCAGTGAGCTCCATCTCATCTAATGTGTCATTTAAAACATGTTTCCTTATTAATTTTCTGTTTTGATGATCTGCTCATTGTTGTGAGGAGGATGTTAAAGTCCCCTACTATTATTGTGTTGCAGTCAGTTTCTCTTTTTATGTCTGTTATTGTTTGTGTCATGTATTGAGGAGCTCCTATGTTGAGTCCATAGATATTTAAAATTGTTATATCTTCCTCTTGGATTGAGCTCTTGATCATTATGTAGTGTCCTTCCTTATCTCTTGTAATCTTTTATTTTAAAGTTTATTTTTGTCTGATATGAGGATTACTATTCCAGCTTTCTTTTGCTTCCTATTTGCATGGAATACATTTTTCCATCTTCTCACTTTCAGTCTATATGTGACTTTAAGTCTGAACTGGGTTTCTTGTAGACAGCATATATATGGGTTTTCTTCAGCAATATGTGAACCGTGAACTCCCTGATGTTCAAGCTGGTTTTAGAAAAGGCAGAGGAACCAGAGATCAAATTGCCAACATCTGCTGGATCATGGAAAAAGCAAGAGAGTTCCAGAAAAACAATCTATTACTGCTTTATTGACTATGCCAAAGCCTTTGACTGTGTGGATCACAATAAACTGTGGAAAATCCTGAAAGAGATGAGAATACCAGACCACCTGACCTGCCTCTTGAGAAATCTGTATGCAGGTCAGGAAGCAACAGTTAAAACTGGACATGGAACAACAGACTGGTTCCAAATAGAAAAGGAGTACGTCAAGGCTGTATATTGTCACCCTGCTTATTTAACTTCTATGCAGAGTACAACATGAGAAACGCTGGACTGGAAGAAACACAAGCTGGAATCATGGTTTCTGGGAGAAATATCAATAACCTCAGATATGCAGATGACACCACCCTTATGGCAGTGTTCCAAATAGGAAAGGGAGTACGTCAAGGCTGTATATTGTCACCCTGCTTATTTACCTTCTGTGCAGAGTACATCATGAGAAACGCTCGGTGGATGAAGCACAAGCTGGAATCAAGATTGCTGGGAGAAATATCAATAACCTCAGATATGCAGATGACACCACCCTTATGGCAGAAAGTGAAGAGGAGCTAAAAAGCCTCTTGATGAAAGTGAAAGAGGAGAGTGAAAAAGTTGACTTAAAGCTCAACATTCAGAAAACTAAGATCATGGCATCTGGTCCCATCACTTCATGGGAAATAGATGGGGAAACAGTCGAAACAGTGACAGACTATTCTTGAGGGCTCCAAAATCACTGAAGATGGTGACTGCAACCATGAAATTAAAAGATGCTTGCTCCTTGGGAGAAAAGTTATGACCAACCTAGATGGCATATTAAAAAGCAAAGACATTACTTTGCCAACAAAGGACCATCTAGTCAAAGCTATGGTTTTTCCAGTAGTCAAGTATGGATGTGAGAGTTGGACTATAAAGAAGGCTGAGTGCCGAAGAATTGATGCTTTTGAACTGTGGTGTTGCAGAAGACTCTTGAGGGTCCCTTGGAGTGCAAGGAGATCCAACCAGTCCATCCTAAAGGAAATCAATCCTCAGTGTTCATTGGAAGGACTGATGCTGAAGCTGAAACCCCAATACTTTGGCCACCTAATGTGAAGAACTGACTCATTTGAAAAGACCTTGATGCTTAGAAAGATGAAGGCAGAAGGAGAAGGGGACGACAGAGGATGAGATGGTTGGATGTCATCATCGACTCAGTGGACGTGAGTCTGAGTAAGCTCTGGGAGTTGGTGATGGACAGGGAGACCTGGTGTGATGCAGTCCATGGGGTCGCAGAGTAGGACACAACTGAATAACTAAACTGAACTGAATAGTCTACTTTCATATTTTTACATGTGAATATCTAGTTACCACCAAATCATTTGTTGAAAAGATGATTCCTTTCCCACTGATTGGTCT
The DNA here is from genome assembly GCA_006408695.1 of Aepyceros melampus. Lineage (NCBI taxonomy): Eukaryota > Metazoa > Chordata > Mammalia > Artiodactyla > Bovidae > Aepyceros > Aepyceros melampus. Next base: position 310,251 of record SJXQ01006960.1, on the reverse strand, counting down.
TGGTGCCCTTAAAAATCAATTGACCACAGATGATAAATTTATTTCTGGACTCTCTATCCCATTGAACTGCAAGTCTATCTTTATGCCAGTATCACTCTGTGTTGATACCCTAACCTTGTAAGTTTTGAAATCAGGGAGCATGACTCCTAGAACTTTATTCTCCTTTTTGATCATTAGAGTCCCTTGCAATTCAATGATTATTTTAGGTTCAGCTTTTACATTTTTGCAAAAATAAAGGCTATAGGTACTGAATTGAATATGCAGATCACTTTGGAGAGCATCTGGTTCCATCACTTCATGGGAAATAGATGGGGAAACAGTGGAAAGTGTCAGACTTTATTTTTTGGTGTGATGGTGATTGCGGCCATGAAATGAAAAGACACTTACTCCTTGGAAGGAAAGTTATGACCAACCTAGCTAGCATATTAAAAAAGCAGAAACATTACTTTGCCAACAAAGGTCCATCTAGTCAAGGCTATGGTTTTTCCAGTAGTCATGTATGGATGTGAGAGTTGGACTGTGAAGAAAGCTGAGCGCCGAAGAATTGATGCTTTTGAACTGTGGTGTGGGAAAAGACTCTTGAGAGTCCCTTGGACTGCAAAGAGATCCAACCAGTTCATTCTGAAGGAGATAGGCCCTGGGATTTCTTTGGAAGGACTGATGCTAAAGCTGAAACTCCAGTACTTTGGCCACCTCATGCGAAGAGTTGACTCATTGGAAAAGACTGTGAAAAAAAAAAATAAAAAAAAAAACAAAAAAAGAAAAAAAAAAGAAAAAAAGAAAAGACAGGGAAGCTGGGAGGGATTGGGGGCAGGAGGAGAAGGGAACGACAGAGGATGAGATAGCTGGATGGCATCACTGAGTTGATGGACATGAGTCTGAGTGAACTCCAGGAGATGGTGATGGACAGGGAGGCCTGGTGTGCTGCATTTCATGGGATCACAAAGAGTCAGACACGACTGAGCGACTGAACTGAACTGACACCTAAAGCAACTATAAAAGCAAGAAATGAAGAGCCCCAGGGTTAGTAGAAGGAAAGAAATCTTAAAAATTAGGGCAGAAATAAATGCAAAAGAAACAAAAGAGACCATAGCAAAAATCAACAAAGCCAAAAGCTGGTTCTTTGAAAGGATAAATAAAATTGACAAACCATTAGGCAGACTCATCAAGAAACAAAGGGAGAAAAATCAAATCAATAAAATTAGAAATGAAAAGGGAGAGATCACAACAGACAACACAGAAATACAAAGGATCATAAGAGACTACTATCAGCAATTATATGCCAATAAAATGGACAACGTGGAAGAAATGGACAAATTCTTAGTATGCAAAAGAAACAAAAGAGACCATAGCAAAAATCAACAAAGCCAAAAGCTGGTTCTTTGAAAGGATAAATAAAATTGACAAACCATTAGGCAGACTCATCAAGAAACAAAGGGAGAAAAATCAAATCAATAAAATTAGAAATGAAAATAGAGAGATCACAACAGGCAACACATAAATACAAAGAATCATAATAGACTACTATCAGCAATTATATGCCCATAAAATGGACAACGTGGAAGAAATGGACAAATTGTTAGAAAATACAACTTACCAAAACTGAACCAGGAAGAAATAGAAAATCTTAACAGACCCATCACAAGCACAGAAATTGAAACTGTAATCAGAAATCTTCCAGAAAACAAAAGCCCAGGTCCAGATGAATTCACAGCTGAATTCTACCAAAAATTTAGAGAAGAGCTAACACCTAACACCTATGCTACTCAAACTCTTCCAGAAAATTGCAGGCGAAGGTAACTTCCAAACTCATTCTATGAGGTCACCATCACCCTAATCCCCAAACCTGACAAAGATGCCACAAAAAAAGAAAACTACAGGCCAATATCACTGATGAACATAGATGCAAAAATCCTTAACAAAATTTTAGCAATCAGAATCCAACAACACATTAAAAAGATCATACACCATGACCAAGTGGGCTTTATCCCAGGGATGCAAGGATTCTTCAATATC
>SJXQ01006960.1:219508-299410 GCA_006408695.1 Aepyceros melampus | reverse complement strand
ACCCCCTATGCCAATGCCGAGGCTGTATCCATTTCCATACCATGCACCATTACCCATGGGATCAGCATTCTTGCCACCTGTACCACCAGCAGAAGCAGAAGCTGCAGTAGTCCCATTTCAGATGCCTTCTCAGGGAATAAATCTACCTGGCCCACTGGTTGAAGTGGGCTTTCAAGAGAAGATGGCCCCCCTGGGCAACAAGAAGAGCTCCAGTCAGGGAGAAGGTCATGAGATCCTGCAGGGTACAGTCCCCTTAGGGGATATCAGAAGTCTTAACCAAGAAGAAGATCAGGAGAGGTCACAGGAGATGGTCCCCCTTGGGGATAGCTGGAGCCACAGCCAAGAAGAAGGTCCAGAGAGACCCCAGGGAATGATCCCTCTGGGGGCCAGTGGGAGCCACAGCCAGGAAGAAGGTCAAGAGAGATCACAGGAGATGGTCCCCCTTGGGGATAGCTGGAGCCACAGCCAAGAAGAAGGTCCAGAGAGACCCCAGGGGATGATCCCTCAGGGGACCAATGGGAGCCACAGCTGGGAAGAAGTTCCCAGAAGACTCCAGGAGACTGTTCCCCTAGGGGACAGCAGAAACAAGAATCAAGAGAGAGATCTAGAGAGATTCCAGAGGATTCTCCCCCTGAAGTACAATAGAAGTCACAAGCAAGAAGATCCAGAGAGACCCCAGGGGACTGACCACCTGGGAGTCAGCAGAAGCCAAAGCCAGGAAGGAGGTCCAGAGAGGCCTCAGGCTACTGCCCAGGGGGACAGCTGGAGCCATGATGGGAAAGAAAACCCAAAGAAACAACAGCTTCAGGGGCAGAAGACCGAGAAACCAAAAGAGAAAAAAGCCTCAGAATTGTACCACAAGGAGAAGTCTGCCTCAGGTTGCAGTTCAGTGAATTGGAAGTGCCCATGGTGTAAAGTGATAAAACTTCCATGGTGCAAGTCCTGCTATAAATTCAGGAAAGTCTGCAGGGCAGTTGAGAGTGGAGGCCCGGACTCAGGACAAACTCACTGATTTCAGGAAGTAAGTGAGAATGGAAACACTCCAAAGAAAAACCAATTTCCTAAGAACCCATGCTCTTTTGATAAGAAAGTACTCATTTACTTTATAGAAAATGTGAAACCAAAATTATGATATAAAAAATTGAAGTAATTCATTATCCCATTACCTAAATAACAACTTTTTATCATTGTGGGTATACATATACACGTAAATAATGTGCATGCTCAGTGTCTTCAATCATGTCCGAATCTTTGTGACCCTATGGGCTGTAGCCTTCCAGGCTCCTCTGTCCATGGAATTCCCTGGGCAAGAATACTGGAGTGGGCTACCGTGCCCTCCTCCAGGGGATCTTCCTGATCCAGGGATCGAACCCAAGTTTCTTATGTCTCCTGCATTGGCAGGTGGATTCTTTATCATTAGTGCCACCTGGGAAGCCCACACATAAATACTTTTCATTACTTGAAGAAAGATGGATGGCTTTTGAGTATCTTCAGTTCAGTTCAGTCGCACAGTCATGTCTGACTCTTTGCGACCCCATGAATCACAGCACGCCAGGCCTCCCTGTCCATCACCAACTCCCGGAGTTCACTCAGACTCAGCGTCCATTGAGTCAGTGATGCCATCCAGCCATCTCATCCTCGGTCGTCCCCTTCTCCTCCTGCCCCCAATCCCTCCCAGCATCAGGGTCTTTTCCAATGATTCAACTCTTCGCATGAGGTGGCCAAAGTACTGGAGCTTCAGTTTGAGCATCATTCCTTCCAAAGAAATCCCAGGGCTGATCTCCTTCAGAATGGACTGGTTGGATCTCCTTGCAGTCCAAGGGACTCTAAAGAGTCTTCTCCAACACCACAGTTCAAAAGCATCAATTTTTTGGCGCTCATCATACTCTAAGGAATTTCTCCTAATTGAATTTATGTTCCCAGGTGCTGAATTCTACATGGTTGATACTTATTGGTTGACATCCCAGAAAAGCTGAAGTCATGACTTTTATTTTTCCTTTTTCACTCTTTTCTGTTTTCTTTCTTTCTTTAAAAAAAAATTATTATTTATGGCTGGCCATGCTGGGTCTTCGTTGCTGCTCATGGGCTATCTTGTTGCAGCCAGTGGGATCTATTCTTCTTTGCATTGTGTGGGCTTCTCATTATGGTGGCTTCTCTTGTTTCAGAGCCCAGGCTCTAGAGCTCTCAGGCTCAGTAGTTGTAGTGCATGGGCTTAGTTGCATAATGTGGGATCTTCCCAGACCAGGGCTGGAACCTGTGTCCCCTGCAATGGCAGGTGGATTCGTAACTACTGGACCACAAGGGAAGTCCCTCTGTTTTCTTAGTAATCTTGTTTTCCAGAAAATGCCATGTTTTTGGCTGGAAACAACCATGTGTTTTTAGTTATAAGCTATATTGAATTTTAGGAACCCTGCTGTTCCTTGAAAATGCTATTGTTCATTTGTTAACTACTGCAAAGCTCATGTTTGCTTCTTGTTTTTGTTTTTTAAATTTTACAGGTGAGAGTCTGTTTTTAATGTCTCTGAGCCCTACAAAATTTGCTTCTTCTGAAGAATCTGAACCTATCCCGTTAGATCTTCCAAGAACCTAAGACATAATCTTCATTTCTATCTGACCCATACCACGGTGAGACCCCACACTGACTGGATCTGAGAAGAGAGAAAAGTCAGGGAAGAAGAGATGCTTTGGCACTTTGGAGAGAAGGAGGGCAAAAGAATTTTGTTAGGATTTAATTTCTCTGTTGGGACAAGGAATTTAAAGAGTTGAAGGATGAAGTGTTAAGTTGCATAGATGATAGCAAATTTGTTGAATTTAATTTAATTCATTAAACAAATAGTTATTTTCTGATATGTGTTAGAAGCTAGAGTTATATGTTAATATCTGGTGCATACCTTATAACATGATTTGGTGAGTTTGGTTAGATAACAGGAGAGAGCCAACTTTGGGATACAAATTATATCCAGAGTGATTTCTTTGTCTCTTCTGTCGTGTGGCCTTTGCGTAAACCCAGTTGAAATAGCATCCAGATATTTCTGTAGTTCTGGGGGCAAGATCAAAGAGATTTATTGAATGGACTTGATTTGCCAACAGCTCATCTCGTTGGTCCCAGATGACACAAATGAGTAGTGGCAAAGAGCAGGAAAGTGGCCTCACAAAAGCGCAGGCAAGACTTTTCTGGTACTCCTGATTTCCTCCCTCGAGAGGGACAGCTAGTTTCCTGGTTGCCTGAAAGACCACTGAGTGACTGTCTTAAAGAAGTGCTTGGGGGAGTGTTGGCAACACAGCTTCAGGCAGCCACCATCCCAAGCCCCTTTCCAGCCAGTGGATGAAGAACAAAATGTGTTCTAAGGACAGACATCTGTGCTATGGATGGTGCTTCTCTTGGGAGGACTAATTGGATTAAAAGTAGAACTGGACTGGGACAAGTACTCTTGAGAATGCCCTTGGGCCCTTCTCTTCCACTTTGTGTGTTCTCTGCTGGCACTCTGCTCCCCTGAGGCAGCTGCTGCAAGCCAGGGGAAGCCAGGGTGGAGCCCAGGGGCTGAAAGTCAGATCAGCCTCCAGTCTGAACAAGAGATGTCCTCGAGTTTCCCCGAGATTCCAGTTCACCAGGATCAGCCTTTGTCTGAGGTTTTCTGCTTCTAACTAGTAATAAAGTGTTCACTTAACCTGCTGTGTCTTCTGTGTTGTGTGTACCAAGGGGCAGGTTTGCTTAGAAGTGGTGTTTTAAATCTGCCTCTTCTCTCCATCCCACTGAGGTGACTAGAGAATTCCATCTCATTCGCTATTGAAGGGCCCCTCCTCTTCCTGTGAGTTACTCAAGAACTGGGGGGAGGGACTTCCGTGGGGTCTTCAGTCCATTGTGATTGTCCCTGCTCCCCTCACTGTCTGTGTCCTTGAAGGTGGGCTTCTCTGCTACTCCTGGGCCCACGGGGCATGAGAGGAGAGGAGAGGTGAGGTGAGGAGGGGGCTTCTGCCGAGGCTGGGATGTGTCCAGCTTCCCTCTCTGCACCAATAAGCCATTTCCCTGAGGCCCTGTCTCCCAGAAGTGCCTTGAGCAGAAATTTCTGCCCTGCAGGGCACTCTCCCTCCCTCCTATGCACAATCCCATCAAGGTGCTCAGGATTTTGGAGAAGAGCCAGGTTTAGCCAGTTGGCTAATGTGGCAAATGTTTCCAGAGGCAAAAGGGGTAGAGTCTAGCTCCCTGCTTGGTGTAGAGACACATGGGGCAGAGAAAAGACATAAAGCTGCCCCACCAGCGTCCTTGCTCCCAGGGTCCTGATTACGGGGAGGCCTTGGTTATTTGGGAGGGTGCTGGGAGGAAGGGGACCGTCAGGGACATCAACATAAAGCTAAGCTTTCTGGGTTGGAGGCTGGTTTTGTGATACACTTGTGTATGCTGATAACTCCCTGGAATTCTGGGAAGAGGAGATTTTGGAATTTTCCAGAATAATCCATTTTGGTGTACCAGCAGATCATTTTAGATCTCACTACATTTGCTGCATTTATGGTTTCAAATGGACTCTGCTATTCATTGGTATACCTTTGCTGCTGCTGCTAAGTCACTTCAGTCATGTCCGACTCTGTGTGACCCCATAGACGGCAGCCCACCAGGCTCCCTGTCCCTGGGATTCTCCAGGCAAGAACACTGGAGTGGGTTGCCATTTCCTTCTCCAACGCAGGAAAGTGAAAAGTGAAGTTGCTCAGTCATGCCTGACTCTTAGCGACCCCATGGACTGCAGCCTAACAGGCTCCTCCATCCATGAGATTTTCCAGGCAACAGTATTGGAGTGGGTTGCCATTGCCTTCTCCTTTAGGTCTCCATAAAAGCATTCACCTTGTGCATAGCTTTTATGTAGTTAATATAACTGTCTTTCAGGGCTGAATTTCCCCAAAGCAACCAGAATTATTGAGGCTGTCAAGTCACTACTTTCTTCTGGGTTGGGTACACACAGGAAAAGGCAGGAGGTTTTTCAGGCAAGAACCTGGGCTTTAGAATTAGAGAGACCTGAGTTTAGATACTTGCTCTGCTATTCACTGGCTTTGTGAACTTAAACAAGTTACTGAACTTCTCTGAGCCCCAGTGAGTGGCTGTTCCTTTCCCCTGCCCTAAGGTTCTGCCCTGGATGCTATAGTAATGAATATATGGGATTATTAATGATCTTAACAGTTAACATTGAGTGCTTACTATGTGCTAGGCACTCTAAGCACATTACCCTTTTGGTGACTGTATATTAGTTCTTCCAAGTGAATATTATCATCCCCATTTTACAGATGTGATAACTCAATACTGAAATTTGGGAATTGGTGAAGCCTGGCTTCAAAATGATATTTTACTGATTCTAACATCTGCGCTCTCGCCATTGTAACACACTGCCTTAACCTTTTTTTTACCCTTATTAAGTTAATATATTTGTAAGTTAACATGGATTATCAATGCCTGCTGCTGCTGCTGCTGCTAAGTTGCTTCAGTCGTGTCCGATTCTGTGCGACCCCAAAGATGGCAGCCCACCAGGCTCCCCTGTCCCTGGGACTCTCCAGGCAAGAACACTGGAGTGGGTTGCCATTTCCTTCTCCAATGCATGAAAGTGAAAAGTGAAAGTGAAGTCGCTCAGTCGTGCTCGACTCTTAGTGCAGCCTACCAGGCTCCTCTGTCCATGGGATTTTCTAGACAAGAGTACTGGAGTGGGTTGCCATTGCCTTCTCCTATCAATGCCTAAGCCCAATGAAATGACTAATGGAGAGACTTTGAAGCATAAGTGGCAATCTGGTGGTCAGGAGTTGCTCTTTTAGAATCTCTCAGGCTTTGGGATATATGAACATCTAGGCTGCCAGTAAGTAGGAACACTAATTATTTCAGGACTGCAAAAAAAAAAAAAAAAAGAGGGGCAGTAACTTAGGCAGTGAGAATGACTTATATTTGATTCAACAGACTGGCCTTATGAAAAGGTCATTAAGCCTGAAGGTGAAGGTGAAGTCGCTCAGTCGTGTCCGACTCTTTGGAACCCCATGGACTGTAACCTACTAGGCTTCTCGGTCCATGGGATTCTCCAGGCAAGAATACCAGAGTGGATTGCCATTTCCTTCTCCAGGGGATCTTCCCGACCCAGGGATCGAACCCAGGTCTCCTGCTTGGAGGCAGATGCTTTAACCTCTGAGCCACCAGGGAAGCCCAATAAGCTAAGCCTAGTTCAATATTAAGATAGGGACTTCCCTGGTGGTCCAATGGTTAAGACTCCCAGCTTTCACTGTATGGAGTGTGGGTTTGATCCCTGCTCGGGGAACTAAGATCCCACATGCCACATGGCGTGGCCAAGAAAAAATATACTATTAAGATAGACCCCATCTTGCTTATCTAAAGTGAAAGTGAAAGTCCCTCAATCATGTCTGACTCTTTGCGACCCCATGGACTATATAGTCCATGGAATTCTCCAGGCCAGAATACTGGAGTGGGTAGTCTTTCCCTTCTCCAGAGGATCTTCCCAACCAAGGGATCGAACCCAGGTCTACCACATTGCAAATGGATTCTTTACCAGCTGAGCCACCAGGGAAGCCCAAGAATACTAGAGTGGGTAGCTTATCTCTTCTCTAGGGGATCTTCCCCACCCAGGAGTCGAACCAGGGTCTCCTGCATTGCAGGCAGATTCTTTACCAACTGAGCTATCAGGGAAGCCAACAGCTTATCTAAAGTTGGTCTGAATTACTCAGTTTTTTAAGTGGGTAAGGTGCCAGCTCTAACAGTCCAATAAGTTATGTCTATGTACTTTTCAGTGAGTAAATAGGGGGAAAGGAGACTTCAAATCTCTAGACAGGTTGCAAACTGGGTAATGGAATCAATGTTTTTAAAATTGGGGTACCAAATCTATGATGGAATGGGAGAGAAAGACATAATTTCCTTATCACAAGCTTTGTAAAGTCTCAACACCAAATAGTAGCAGACTTTAATTGTGTGGTGCAGGCATTGTGTGCAGCACTCCTGAGTGGTTACATCACTTCTAGTATGTGACAGCGTGAGGGTGCTAAGCTTCACATAAACTTTAGCATACTGAACCACCCTGGCCTGCGAGCTTCCAGAGGTTGCTGTAGAACAGATTTTTTCATTGGCTATGTTTGTTCTTCAGTACTTCAGACAAGTGTTCAAAACCATGATGAAAAGGTGTAGGAGGTGCTGCTGCGTTGGTAGCAATATCCCCAGGGGATCTATTTGGTAAACCCTGTTTGGTTTGCTGCTGGAAGCACTCTAGCCAATGGACCTCAGAATCCCCCCTGTAGGTCAGACCCTGGCCCATCTAGCCCAACTTCTCTGGGGCTTAAAGCAATTGTAGAAAAGCATCATAGCCTCCCTAGGGTCAAGTTTACTTTATTACTATTTTTAAAAATTTTGGCTGCACTTGGTCTTTGTTGCGGTGCACAGGCTTTCTGTTACACCATGTGGGGACTTCTCTAGTGGCTCATGGGCTTAGTTGCCCCACAGCATGTGGGATCTTAGTTCCCTGACTAGGAACTGAACCTGAGACCCTCCATTGGAAAGTGGATTCTTAGCCACTGGACCACCAGGGAAGTCCCTTACATCAATTTTAGATAAGAAATGCCAACAAGAGTCTCTAGCTCTTTACCACTTTATAGATAAAGCAAACAGCATTCATGGAAAGGCTACCTATGCACCGAGCATGGGGTTAGATTCTGTAGAGGCAATCATTATTGCCCTCAGCGATCTCCTCTTCTGTTCAAAGAAATAAAACAAATATACACCAAACACCAGTTTATCAGCCTTTTTTTTCAATTGTTGAAACATATTTTCTGGCCTGTAGATGTTGGTTTTCAAAGGATTCTGTGTATCAAACAGTGTTATTTAACAAATAATTATTTTCTCAGTTAAAATTAAGAAAGTCTGTATAAAGTTTCCTCACACAAGGTTGATATAATTCCAACTAAGAGCAGTTACTTGCCATTTAAGTTTAGGATTTCTGAGAGGATTCAATGAGTATTATTATTATTATTTTTATGACATGAAGCCTAATCACAGGCAAATGGACCATTTTACTAGGCTCTTTGTAATACTGACAATACCCCCAAATCCATCATTACTTAAACGTCTATGAACTTTGGGAGCACAAGTTAGAAGAAAGTTGTATAGGAAGCTGGTAGTTTTAATACATGTTAAATACCAGTGAGTCTAAAAGATTTTAGAGCAGTCTAAGTTCAGTATGGACCATTTTAGTTTGCAAAGCTTCCACGATAGTCAGATAGTTTCACATTACGCCCTCATTTGACAAAACAGTTGCTAGAAAAGTTGACTTTGTTTTACTTCAAAATAATATGCAATATTACAGTTTCACTTGTGACATTCTGCAGCTTTTTGTTTTTATGTTTATACCTACTATTTCATGTTTTATTCTTCATTCTGCACTACATTACAAAAATAATTGCACACAAGGCAGAAACTTGTGATTACTTTTTTGGTAGGCAGCATTAAACCATACTCCAGTGTTTAGAAAATGATGACAAAGAGCTCTCTGATGGTTTTGTCTGTAAGTAAAAGTTTTAGGATATTTAATCTCATTTAAAGATTATTTGTTTGATATATATTTACTTTGATCACTTCAATAAGCCATAATGTTTCCAGGAAAGAAAAGAATGAGCAACTATTGAAAATTTCATGCCTTTACCACTACAGTCCCTGATATTGTCTAGACAGTTTTGAAACTGCAGAACACATATGACCTGCTTTGTAAAAGACTCATACTATTGGACTCCCTGCTGATCAATGTTTCTAACACTTTTTCATGAAATATTTATTACTGAGAAGGAAGAGAAAAATAATGCCAATATTGCATCTGTAACTACAAAATGCATTTAGAAATCCACCATTAGCTATTTTGCTTGCTGGGATATATTTCACTTGTATTTACTTAGCTGCTTAGGGAAACATTTATATAGTCCATTTCATTGCCAAATTTTGGTGTTTGTAGTGTATAGATCAAAGTGGTCATCTATGTTTTTCAAAGCATCAGAGATTTTGTAAAAAATGTTCAGGCTAAAAAAAAAATGTAAGGACAAAATAGTCTCTGTGGGGACTTGCCTATCCCCACTCGTAGTCCAGTGGTTGAGAATCCACTTTCCAGTGCAGCAGACATGGGTTCCATTCCTGGTCAGGGAACTAAGATCCCACATGCCGTGGGGCAACTAAGCCTGTGCCTTGCAACTAGAGAGGCCCCCGCGCGACAACTACTGAGTCCGTGCACTCTAGAGCGCTTGCTCCACAATTAAAGAAAGCCCTAGGCCACAACAAAGAGCCAGCACAGCCCAAAATAAATAAATAAATAAATAAAGACAAACGGTTTTTAAATAGTAGTCTCTTGGACTTTAATCTTTTAGTTTAAGCGTTAGTTGTGGAACTTCATTTTTGAGCTTCCAAGAAAGAGAAAAGATTTTTATAAGGAAAGCTGGAGCCTCCCCTACAAAGAAGTGCTATTTTTTTGTATTTATATCATATTCTGAGTGCCCTCACAGAGGATGAAGGGAAGTAGAAAGAAGATTCAGTCACGGTCCAGAGACAATGGGTTTGATGAGAACATCAAAGAGCTCCACGATGATTTATATGTCTGTCAGGTGCTGAGTTGTGGGATGTGAAGAATTGTTTTCAAAACCCAAATGAAGCAGACCACAGGATTGTCGTTGGTAAACAATGAATGTGAAAGAAGTCAATGTCAGAAATGATATACTCTTTGAGACAAATAAGAAGCTACACTTCGCAGAGGGTTCTTTCAACAAAGGGAAAGAGGAAGGGGAAAGCAAGGGAGCTAACTACGTGCAAATGCCACGTTAGGATCCGGGTGTGTAAAGAGGAATAAGACATCATTCTTGTTTTCGAGGAGTGCAAAGACTAGTAGGAAAAAGAAACTTTGAGTGTCTCTTAATTTCCAGACAGATCACGTATGTCATTTCACTTTATCTTCACAAGGAAAGATAAGTAAAAACTGGCTAGGCATGGCCTTCATTTGATCTAGAAAAAGACTTGGGCAATAAGACTTTACCTGTATATCCAGGTCTGCCCAGTGTACAAGATGCCTGGACCACTTAAAAAACAAATGACTCAGGGATCTATTATTTTGCATGGATAAGCTGGTGATCCAGATCCCAGACCTTGAAGCCTGGGCGAATAGACCTTGACTCTGTAGGAACCTTCCATGGCCTACTGCCCAACGAGGCTCAGGATAAACAGTGTATCTGACCTCATAAGACATATATAGATAGACATAGACATGCTATGAGTCAGGGCATGGGAACATTTGACAGTTGAGAAGTGTGAGAAGAATATTCTAGAAGTTAAAATTACAGTTGCTAGATAGGAAACTGAAGCCTGACTGATCTGGTGCAGTGACCTCAGAATTAATATCAGGGGGCAGAGGAGGATATGGGGAGATACACAGGCTCTGAAGTCAGCAACCTGTGTTCAAATCCAAGGCCTGACACTGATCAGTTGTGAAACCTTAAGCAGGCTACCCAGGTCTCTTGAGTTTTGGCTTCCTCATTGGTAAAACAGGGATAATAATAATATTTGCTTCAGAAGGTTGTTGATATAAATAAATGAGATAATTTATGCAAAGTGCTTAGCAGGAGTGCCTGGAATGTAGTATTTGGTTAACAAATATATTTAAAACCTCAGAAGCAGGCAGAGTTTCAGCTAGAATTAGGGAGTATCTTCTGAGTCATGAAGAAGGCAAGCTTTGGACCAATAAAAGGAACTACATGTAGCAGACAGAAAGATAAAGACTTGGCTGTCTCAAGCGGGTTGTGCAGATTTAGAATACAAACCGAGTTAGATGTCTCACTAGTGTGCCCCTAGAGCCCCATCCCTCCCTCTATGACAGCTCTTATTGAGTGAATTTTAATTGTTTACTTGTCTGTCTTCACTGGACTATGAGCTACGTGAGTTCAGGTTTATGCTTTTCCTCTCTCTGACCTAAGTACCTACCGCAGTGACAGTCATTCAGTGCTCACGCTCAGTTGCCCAGTTGTGTCTGACTCTTTCCGACCCCGTGGACTGTAGCTTGCCAGGTTCCTCTGTCCATGGAATTCTCCAGGCAAGAATACTGAAGGGGATTGCCGTTTCCTCCTCCAGGGGATCTTCCCAAACCAGGGATCGAACTGGAATCTCCTGTGTCTCCTGCCTTGGTAGGTGGATTCTTTACCACTGGGAAGCCCCCATCATGCAGTATGACCTGGGAAGCCCCTGTCAACAGTAGATGCTCATAAATGTTGGTTGAAAGAATAAACATTTTTTAGAGTCTTAAATGAGCACACACAGCACTGTTTCTGACTCTTGACTTACAAAAGGTATTAGGAGAATTAACCTCATAGATAAACCAATATATTATCATACGAAGGTAATCTTTTTTTAAAAAAACACTTTTATTTTTTTCCTGTCTCATTTTTGTAAAGGAAGTCAATTTCAGTAAGAGAGAATGTGTAAACTCACCACAGGTGACGATATTATAACACTGTCACAGGAGAATTCACACCTATAGATGAGCTAGTTGAAGAACAAAGTTAGTTTTGAAAGGTTAGAGAAAAAGATTTTGAAATGTGAGATCCACTCTATAAAACTAACCACCCTTGCCATCATCCTTTTAATCTAACTGGGTTTGAGAATAGCCTAAGGCATTTGAAATGAAGACAATTAACACCTCAGACAGGGCATCCACACACAAAATACTGTCACCTCTCAGAGACCTCAGGAGGTGGCACGTTTAGATAAGAAGATAGTTTTGACCTTGGTTGACAGTTTGTCAATGCTTTTATATTTGATTTAAATGGCATTTATATTCTAAAAGGCTGTAGTTTGCTTAAACTGTGAAGTTCTCTTCCTTTTCCTCATGATTTTTATTTCTTAGTTTATTTAAAAACAACAAGAATGAAAATGTTTTCTCTGTTGGGTGAGACCTGAGGAAACAACTCTTGTTCCTTGCACTTAAATGAGTTCAGTCCATCCCTCCTCTGGCTCTCTCTAAAGCATGCTTGGCATTTGATTAAAGTCCAGAATGTTAAAGTTGGAAGTAGCCTTAGGGGTTATCTGGTCCAACACCATTGAACAGATGGAGAAAATGAGGTTCAGAGAGAGGAAGTGATTTAGTAGCAAAATGTGGAGTGTAATCAGACTCTCATAATAGCTGGATCAGTCCTTCCAATTCATCTTCCTATTTTAAAAGTGGCCCCCCCCCAAAAAAAAGGTGGACCAGAGGCATGTAGGATCAAATTTGTTGTGTGTGTGCATTTTTTCCTCTCATTTTCTTGAGAGCACTAATTTCACTCTCTAAAACAAATATATTTAGCATCTACTATGTTTTAGACACTGAAGATGCAGCGGTGACCAAGGCACACAGAATGCTGCCATCATGGACCCTGTGTTCTAGTGCAGGTGACAGACAATGAACAATCAGATAATTCTGCTTCTAAGGGGATTATATTTGTATTAGAGGGCCCAGTCTTCCTTCGTCTTTCTCTTCTGGTGCCCTGCAAGTTCTCTTGCTTCCCCCTTGTATTTTTCACCCTTTCCTCTCTTGTGGGTCTGGTGAGAGAGAAGAGAGCCATTACAATTCCTCTTTCTTTACACTTCAAGCTCAGTGTGAAATTTTGAATTTGCTAAAATCAGGTTTAGTATCCGTGTAGCACTAGAGTGAAGATGTCAGTATTTTTCATCAACACTGCAGTAGTGGGCTGGCTCGGCTGTCAGCTTGCTTGTGAGATGACAACGAGGGACTGGATGTGAGAGTTGTACTATTACCTTATAATTTATCTGTTCCTTTTTAATACAGTTTTAGTTGTGCTGAACCCCATCGTACCCGGCTGCTTTGACAGGTGTGCTATTTTAGCAACATAGGACAAAACAGAGAACGAAAAGAAGAATGCACGCTACACTTTTGCTGTCAGCTCGAGGTTGCGATGTTCCTAAATTTGCAGATGATTTGTTCAGGGTTGTTCAGATACAAAAAAAGCTTAGGTTTTGTTTTTGCCTCTGTGCCACTGCCTGTTCTCACAGTTCATCTCGTAGGGGGGCTGCTGTCCATAGGGAGTGAATGAGGGGATCCCTTCCCTATTTTCTGCTTTCATCTTTGAAATTCCACCATTGTGATGGATTTGTCCACTCAAAATACAAAGAGTTCAGGGAGGACTAACTTCTCAAACCCTTAACACTGGTGTATGCGTTCACTTATCAGATCAATTTCTTCCCTGACCCAAAGCATAAAAAAGGGTGACAGATGGAGTCGGCCCCAGCAAGTGAATAGGAAGATAATGAGACAATCTTGGTTCAGTTCCCCAGAGCCAACCCCCAGTCTGCTGTTTTATTTTATTTTTTTTATTCTTGGTGTGACAAGTGAATGTAGGAGGCTTATGTTTACAGTTTATCTTCCAAAGTTGTTAGATTCTAAGGCTGAGCATGCATCAATCAAGGAGAGTTACCATGAGCTGCCATTTAAATGGTAACAGTTGTTTTCAACCCTAGTGGATGGCAAATATCTGGCTTTTGGTGTAAGGCAGCTCTGCAACATCTGATCCATCGGTAGGACTAGTGAGGATTTAAAAATTGTTCTCCCTATTGGGGTCCCAGATGGGCCAGGCTCTCAAGGAACTAGGTGTGACATTGTTGAAGAGACACAACAGACAAAATAATTCCAGCTACTTAAATTTCAATTTTAAAAAGTATTTTACAGGGATTTCCTTGGTGGTCCAGTGGTTTAAGATTTAACCTTCCGATGTAGGGGGTGTGGGTTTGATGAAGACCCCCTGGAGGAGTGCATGGCAACTTCCTCCACTGTTCTTGCCTGGAGAATCCCATGGACAGAGGAGCCTGGTGGGCTACAGTCCACAGGGTTGCAAAGAATTGAACACAACTGTGATGAACAGGGAGGCCTGGCGTGCTGCGATTCATGGGGTCGCAAAGAGTCGGACACGACTGAGCGACTGAACTGAACTGCACTGAACTGAACTGAAGCGACTTAGCATACATGCATGGGGAGCTAAGATCCCAGATGCCTTGCAGCCAAAAAAACCAAAGCATAAAACAGAAGCAATATTATAAAAAATTCCATAAAGAGTAAAAATGGTCTACATCAAAAACAATCTAAAAAGAAAAAGAAAAGTATTTTACACACTCAAAAGAAAAAATGTAGAAGAGCGTTCAGCTTCAAACATTAAACAAGGTCTCGTTCTAATGAAAAATGAGGAAGTTTGAAGGAAATATTACTTAACAGCACATCTTGAAATACAAGAAAGAAGGAAATAAAGGTTGAAAGGTTCTAAAAAATTGATAGCTTAGCATCAATTGAACAAAACCATATTCTTTATTAACTATAGACGATAAAAGATGCAACGCAATTATCAACACTCACAATGGACTTAAAACAAGTTTGATGTCCCAAATGCTAAAAGGTAGCCCCTGCATGTCAAAAGGCACAGACAAGTCCACATAAAGGCAAAGCACCAATGAAGTGATTTATTTTCTCATCTAAGGCCCATCAAATAGATACATCTGGAACATCTTTGGACACAGACTGATTTTTGTACCTCAACCAGCACTTTGGGATCTTGGACAAGAAGGCTGGAAATGTTTGATTTGTTCGGGATCAAGACTGCTGGAGATGACTAGGAGGAGTCAAAGAGAAGGGGGAGGGCTTGGGGAGGGGAAGCAGCGGATCCCAAGTCCGCTGTTCACTTCTTGCCTCTGATTCCCTAGGAGTCTCCTGCCTGTGCTCAGTGGGGATCACCCACTGACAGCACTGATGACTTCTGTGTTTTGGTCTCAAAGCTTTCGGGCTGTTCATTCTCTGTCAGTATGTTTCTGCCCCACATGAAGATCACCACAGCTTGCCTGTCTCATTAACCCCTTTGAGGTGAGGTGAAGTCGCTCAGCCGTGTCCGACTCTTTGCGACCCCGTGGACTGTAACCTACTAGGCTTCTCAGTCCATGGGATTCTCCAGGCGAGAATACTGGAGTGGATTGCCATTTCCTTCTCCACATTAACCCCTTTGGGGACTATTTAAGCTAAGTCACGGTGGCCTTCCTGGGAAAACTACAAGGACAGAAACATTACCAAGCATTCGTGTCTGCCTGCATTGGGAACACAGGCCACATCCTGCAAGGACCTTCTTCCAATAGTCCTCCACTCTCTGTCCATCCATCCACCCCAGCCCTTTTGTGGTGAAGGCGGAGCAGAGAAGGGAGGGGGGAATTGAACCCTAAGGCAGTAGTCAAGCTGCTAAACTGCTGACCTGGTTTTCACTGAAGTGCGAGAAGGAGGCTGTGAGGCAGGTAGACAACATCCTGTTTTGGGGCGCTCCTTTCTCTTTTTTGAACATCTGGCTGAACAGGGAGGCGGGTGGCTGAGTCGTGTCTGGTTGCGGCGGCAGCAGCAACAGCGGCCTTTCCCTGCTACTGTCCCCTGGCCATGGACGCGGTGGCTGTGTATCACGGCAAGATCAGCCGGGAGACGGGGGAGAAGCTCCTGCTCGCCACGGGCCTGGACGGCAGCTATCTGCTGAGGGACAGCGAGAGTGTTCCGGGCGTGTACTGTCTGTGTGTGCTGTGAGTACATGACGGGGCCCTGGAGCCCCCACTGCCCGCCACGCGGCTCACGTCCCGCACTGGGGATGTCTCTCCTGGGCTTCCTGGGCTTCCTGCTCTTCAGAGGGTCTTCTCCAGCGCCTTTGGGGGCGGCTGTAGGAATGCTCTTTGCAGTGGAGGAAAAGGAGCCTAGAATTTACCTTTGCTGCCAAAAGGACTCGGGCTCCTGGCTTCAGGTTGGACCTCTGGTAGAGGCCAGCAAGGTGGAGACCTGGGATGAGGGAATGGCCAGATTTAGGGCCGCCAGCTCCTCAGAGGAGAGGCCTCTCTCTCCAGCCCTCTGGCAATGGCTTTGAAGGTATCTTCCCAAAGGAAGATTTCAAATTCAAGGAGAGGAAGAAGACTAAGAAACGGAATCCTTTAAGACAGCAATACCAGTTAGGTCAGGATGAGGGAGAGAGGGACGTTTCTGAATAAAACCACCTCTCTGGATTTGCTTAATTAGCTGTCTTTACAGGAGTTGGAGGGGGGTGGGGTGGGGTTTCAGAAATAGGGCCTTTCCGTGATAAACGCTGGGAGAGGCAATAGTCGTAAAGGACATGGAGGGAAACCACCCTGGTATGATTCAGCTTTGCCCTTTACCTAAGCATCTCTTGGTCTAAAGCCCCATTTTGAATCAGATGCACCTTCATCTTTGCTCCAGGGCTCCAGGGTCAGGCAGAGCTGAGACCTAATCTTGTGCTAGTCTGATGCTGGCTTTGGCAAGTTAACCTCACAGTCCCTCAGTTTCTTGTCCAAAAAGTGTAATATTACTACCTACCTCATAGGACTGAGCATTAAATGCTGTAATGCACGTAGAAAATTTAGCACTGGACCTGATGCATACTAAGTGTTCAGTAAAAGTAAGCTGTTGTTGTTATTATCATTTTTTCACTCTCTTTCAGTACTTTTTATTATAATGTATTATATATATATATAATATATATATATATATATATATATATATTTAAGTCAATATCTTTAAGTACTCACGGGGTGTTTCTAAGGAAGTCCCTAGCTCAAGCAGGGTAAAAACACTCATGAAAGCAGCAGCCCCGTACAGTAGCTTCTAGACAGAAACAAAATAAGGGAAAATGCTTGGTTGTAATTTTGGTGTCTGATGATACATGGCAAGATTTTGAAGTTCCTTCTGGGTCATTGATGAGAGATTGTATTGAGCCTGGTGTTAGAGGATTTTCATTGTTTATTGTATTATTTTTAAATGGGCAAGACATATTTGTGGCAACTCTCAGGCCATGCTAAATACGTTTGTTATAAAAGCTTCAAGGGAAATATTTTCAAGCTAGTGAATCCCTTGGGCTCAGATTTTAGGTTTTCCTTATATTATTGTTTTTCCAAAGTGAAAACAGGGGTAGGTCAGTGAAAGCCAACTCATATTCCTAGGCTCTTTTCTTATCAATAGAAGGTGGAGGAGTGAGTGAACTGGTGAGAGGAGCTTCTTTAGGAAAGCTCACCAAAGGAGGTAATGGGACCCTCAACCTAGAGATAAAAATTAAGGTACAAAAGCCCTGGAAAGGGAAGGAAGAGCCGGGGACAGTGTGTGGCAGGATGTTCCTAAGACTTCAGAGGCCTCTTTTGTTGTTTCTTGAGCTTGCCAAGCTGCTCCCTGCTTAGGATCTTCACACTTAACTGTTCCTTTTCCTTCTTCTCTCAGAGAGGACTTCCTTGACTAGCCTCTAAAATAAGTACCTTCTCCCTGTCCCAGTTATAATCCGTCACTTTAGTTTTCTTCTGGGAGCTTTCAGCTGTTGACGTTTGCTTGTCTGCTTTTGTCTTGCTGGGCTCTCCTGCTAGAATGTAATCTCTCTGGGGCAGAGACACCATCTCCCACACCAGGATCACAGCCTGGCGCACAACAGGTATCATGAGGCATGCAATAGGCACTCAATAAATGTTTTTAAATTAATGAATGAACTGACAAGGCAAATTCTTTATGGCAGTAGGCTTTTGGGCTGATATCAGGAGGCCAGGCTGTGGCCTCTGGGACATCACTCAACTTCTATAGGTCTTGGTTTCCATATTTGTAAAACAAGAATAGTAATGTGCGCTCTATCTTCTGCAGAAGATTATAGTTGGTAAAAGATGCAAGAGAGAAGGATAATCTTAGCCTATTACTCAAATAGGCCAGGGCCACATAAGGAATTAACTTAGGCAGATGGGAAATTCTCAGATTAAGATTTTTGCCCAAAGTGAATCTTGCCTAAATGCAGTTTTTATGACTCTAGGTTCTCCATGCAAACCTTTTTATGAAGTTGCAGAAAATAGTCAGTAAATTGGGAGTCCCCCTAACATATCTTTCAGTGGGCACACTGGGCCTCCAAGTCCTAGAGGCTGATGGCCAGACTGCTGCAGAGGGAAGACACAATGATACAGTGCCTTTTATGACAGTTTCTCAGCTTTTTTTTGAGCCAAGGATCCCTTCTGATAACGTAAACATTTCATTTCCTCTTTTTTAGTACTACACTGTAGTAACAAAATCAAATTTTATTTTGAAATAAACCATATAACTCGTTTTAAACCAAAACACGTATAGTTATGATATACAGAAGAAATAATAATGTCGATGGTGACATAAATAAATGAACAACAAAGTACAGCTAACAAACATGCATTGACTGTAGTGTTCACTCAAAATAGTTTCTCATTCTGTCTTTTGTTTATTTTCATTGTCCAAGAAGGTTTGGTTGAGCTTTAGTTTCTGTATTTTTATTGCAGAAATAACACATTGCATGTGCCTTTTGAGCTGTGGTAAGGTGGCTTAGTCACTCAGTGTGTCCGAGTCTTTGTGGCCACCCTCTGTAGCCCACCAGGCTCCTCTGTCCATGGAATTTTCCAGGCAAGAATATTGGAGTGGGTAGCCATTTCCTTCTCCAGGGGATCTTCCTGACCCAGGGATCGAACCTGGGTCTTCTGCACTACAGGCGGATTCTTGACTGTCGGAGCCACCAGGGAAGCTGAGCTGTACTTTATACTATACTTTCTCACTAGATTTGCTCCTTTCCCCAGTTCTGAATCCCTGATCATGGCCTTTTCCTCTGTTCATTTTGGAAAACTGAATGTCAAAAAGTATTAAAGAGATCCTCCATTGATAGGATTGCTCATCTTCATTTAAAGCAAGAAGTTTTTCTTCCAATTATTTTCAATAAATAAATCCAGATTTTGGTATATAAGGCTATTAAAAATAATTCCTAAACACCTATTCACATTATAGAAAAATTTTAAGATGTAGATAATAGAAATGAAAGAAAATCATCTATAGTTTTATAACATAAAGACAATTATTGTTGAAAATTAAGTGATTTTTCTATATTTTAATAAAACAAATTGCTTTATAAACGCATGTGCTCTTCTAATACTGTATTCTGCTGCATTTTCCACTTAACTTGAAAAAGGCACGTTTGTATATCATGTTCTTACAAGTGATTTTAAAACATTATTTTTAATAGTTTCATGGTAGTCCAACCAACCCAACTATGTTTTCCTTAACCAGTCATCTAATTTTAGACATATGAATCATTCCATTCTTTTTTTTGCTGTTATGAAGTTTGTCATGATTCATATTTCAATCCCTAAAGATTTCCTCGTATTTATGCTTACTTCCTTATAACAGATTTCAAGATGTGTTATTTTTAGATCAGAAAATATGAATAGTTTAAGATTCTTGATGTATACATGATCACCAAATATTTTTTCCCAAGTGATTATTCCAGTTTATATATATGCTTA
Organism: Aepyceros melampus; assembly: GCA_006408695.1. NCBI lineage: Eukaryota > Metazoa > Chordata > Mammalia > Artiodactyla > Bovidae > Aepyceros > Aepyceros melampus. Next base: position 280,059 of record SJXQ01006960.1, on the reverse strand, counting down.
CCAGTACTGCATGAAAGTGTCTGTCTCACTGCATGCTCCCTAGAAATGAGTATTCTTGTTAAAAAAATCTTGAAATTTGATGTCTTATCCTTTATTTTGTATTTCTTTAACTAGTGATCAAGTATCTATATAGTTGGTAAACTTGTATTTCCTTGCTCATGAATTGACTCTTTGGTGTGTACTTTGCCCATTTAACCATTTGGATCTTACTATTTTTCTGAATACAGTATGAGTTTTTATATACTAATCCTTGATCTGATGTATCTTTTCTCAGTTTGGTGTTTGCCGTCACTTTTCTTTGACACACAAAAATTAACATTTTCAATAAAGCCCATCATTCATTTTCCTTGTGTTTGATTTCTCCCTTTGCTTCCCAACATAGAAAGTTCTTTGACTTGCAGAGATATCCTATAACTTCACTTCAAGTTTTGCTTTAAATTTATGATTTGGTTAGTTTATGTTTAACTCTTTAATCCCGTTTGGAGTTTTATTTTGATGTGGAGCAAGGATCTAAATGATTTTGTTTCAAAATAGCTAATGATTTATAAATAGAACTTCCATTCCTGATTGATTTATTAACCTAGTTTATCATATGTTAAATTCCAATAGTTACTGTTTTGCAGTTAGATCTATTTGGATCAATTGGTTTATTCTTGTAATACTAGCTCTGTAGTATGATAATATTTGAATATATTAAAAAATTATCTGCTATTCTTATCTGTTGGTTCTTCAAGATGAAATCTAGAATAATTTTGTTAAATTAAAAAAAAAATCCCATTGAGGTTACGTTAAACTCATTCATAAGTTAAAGAGGGATTGTCATCTTTAAAGAATTTAGTTTTTCCATCCAAAAACCTGATCTGTCTCTCCATTTATTAATTTTTTCATTGACATTCATCAATAGAGTTTTATAGTTTTCTTCCCATTGGTCTTGCATAGTTTTGTTAGGCTTATTTCTAGTTACTGTGAGCATGCATGTATGTGTCTATTTTTTAATTTCTATCATAAATGGAAAATTTTCCCACCATATTTTCTTTTGCAACAGAAAATCTGCTGACTTTATGTATTTTTTTGTATTTATCTAGTATATAAATGTTCATATCCATGCAAATAGTTTAAATTCAATTTAATTTTATACTTTTTGGTTTTCAAGGTATATCAAGTTTCTTTTCACTAAGGTACATGTGAGCTCTCGCATTTCTTTCTTTTTCACCCTCAGTGTTGACAACCATTGGGAAAGTCCTAAATGCCCACTGGGATAGTTTGATGGTAATAAAAGAAAAACCAATTTAAAATATTTAAAATAATTAGTTTGAATAGATAGTTTATTTCTGTACATCTTTCTGTACATATCTGAATTTGCTACTTTTATCTGATGAAAAATTGGGAAGAAGAAATGTTATTATATTCTTTATATATAATAAATATATATATATAAAGGGACACATAATGAAGTCATTTGACATATGTGTCTAGATAAAAGGATAATTATCTTTTTGTCCTTTAAGATTTAAAGGATGACTGGGAATAAAGTACCTGTCAAACAACTGAACTGGAGAAATGGGGGAAGTAACAGTGACAAAAGAAAACTCCAGCTTATCAGTTGTATTTAAGGGGAACAGAAGAATGAGAAATTATAAAACTTAATGAGTTAGTTTTTGAATACAATTGGCTATGTGTGTTGGTGCCACATTTATCTTCATGATAATTTAGGCCACTAGAATTATTTTGGGTTATCTGAGTACAATCCATTAAAGGCATAGGATTAAATTTGCAATACACAAATCACCAAAAGGACAATTCACAAGCCAATAAATCAAGTGCTGACCCTGGCTGACAATGTAAAATTAAGGTGTAAGATTAGTCTAAAGATGTGATTAGCTTAAAGCAAATGGGAAGCCTCGGTTGACTCTTGGGGCTCTCCCCATCTGGTCTCTATGCTTTAGCCCCTTCCTTTGCTCTTTCTTTCCAGTCATAAGGCCAAGCAGACTCCTTCCTTTTTTGAGAACTATGCTTTTTTAAAGATTTTTTTTAATGTGGACCATTTAAAAAGTTTTTATTGAATTTATTACAATATGGCTTCTATGTTATGTTTTGTTTTTTGGCCATGAGCATGTGGGATCTTAGCTCCTCTACCAGGGACTGAGCCTTCACCCCCTGCACTGGAAGGAGAAGTCTTAACCACTGGACAACCAAGCAAGTCCTGGATTTACCTAAAGATCCGTTTGTTCAGTCCCTCTGATGTAAGAGAGAGACAGCATAGAAAAATGGTTAAGAGCCCATGACTTACAGCCAAACCCTCTGGCTGTGCATCCCAACTGTGGCCTTTACCTGGCTATTTTACCTTGAGCAAGTTACTTAAATTATCCATGGCTCAGGTTTCCTATCTGTGGAAAGGGGAACAGTGATAATAATACTAGTCACCTCATGGAGTTGTTATGAGAATTCTTGCATGAGTTAACATTTACAAAGTTAATATGTAGTTCAGTTCAGTTCAGTCGCTCAGTCGTGTCCGACTCTTTGCGACCCCATGAATCACAGCACGCCAGGCCTCCCTGTCCAACACCAACTCTCGGAGTTCACTCAAACTCACGTCCATCGAGTCGGTGATGCCATCCAGCCATCTCATCCTCGGTCGTCCCCTTCTCCTCCTGCCCCCAATCCCTCCCAGCATCAGGGTCTTTTCCATTGAGTCAACTCTTCACATGAGGTAGCCAAAGTACTGGAGTTTCAGCTTTAGCATCATTCCTTCCAAAGAAATCCCAGGGCTGATCTCCTTCAGAATGGACTGGTTGTAGGTGTTCATTAATATAAATAAAAAATCTATAAATAATTGTGAGACAAAGTTAGACCATTGTATGAGTGCACAAATAAAATGTTCTGTGGCACTTCAAGGGAAGAGGAGATTATATTCATTGTTATGACTCATTGAAGTTGGTTTTACAGAGTTTTACCATCAAACTTGAAGCTGAATGACTTTTGATGGTTCTGAAAATTCAAATTCACTCTGAAAGAAAGAAGATTGGGGCATAGGAAACTGGAAAACCTCTTGAATCAGAGAACACTCTCAGTAATGATGGCTTTGTATATGATTCCATTCCTCTGGGTATAAAAGCTCTGAAATAGTTGTTTAAAATCAGTCACATTATAATTGTGCCTTGAATTTTGCATATAACATTTGTTTGTATAGACATAGGCAGCCTGGGCACTAGCTTGCTTTATTTGTGGTGTCATGAAGTCAGATGTAGCTAAACTTTTTCTTTTGTGTAGCCCTTGAAGTGGTATAAAGAAGGAATTGATGTGGTTTCGTCAATTTTAAAGCAAAATCTGTCCCCTATGCTGACCTTTTGAGAGAATAAGAAATAAGTTGGGTTGCTTTCTTTTTGTCTGTTTCTAACCAGAACATTTTTTAAGAATTGGGGACATATTTCATCATATAAGAAATGAATCGCCAGTCTAGGTTCGATGCAGGATACAGGATGCTTAAGGCTGGTGCACTGGGATGACCCAGAGAGATGGTATGGGGAAGGAGGTGGGAGGGAGGTTCAGGATGGAGAACACGTGTACACCTGTGGCAGATTCATGTTGATGTATGACAAAACCAATACAGTATTGTAAAGTAAAATAAAGCAAAAAAAAAAAAAAAAGAATTGGGGACAGCTTTTGAAAAGATAAAGGCACATCTTAATATTAGAATCAACACATGCTTTGTAGTCATTGAAATGCAAAATATTTGTTTTTTTAAGAAATTAATTTTTCGAGAAAATTAGTTCATGGCAACAGCAACAAAATTGCTTTCTACCAATAATTTTATAGATTTATTTTCTCATGATAAATTTAAAATTCCAGGCTTATCAACAAGTGTGACTAACAGTTTGATGGAGGAAGGAAGTTAAAATTACAGTATATTCGGGACTTTCCTGGCTGTCCAGTGGTTAAGACTCTATGCTCCTAATGAAGGGGGCACAGATTTGATCCCTGGTTGGGGAGCTAAGATCCCACATGTATCACAGCTTGCCCCCCACCAAAGATTATACTACTACATTCTTGGTTTGTCTATATTAATAGAGAGTCAGAGGAAAAATAATCGTAAAGGGATGTCAGCCAGTTCAGTTCAGTCACTCAGTCATGTCTGACTGTGCGACCCCATGAACTTAGCACACCAGGCTTCTCTGTCCATCACCAACTCCCGGAGCCTGCTCAAACTCATGTCCATTGAGTCGGTGATGCCATCCAACCATCCCATTCTCTGTTGTCCCCTTCTCCTCCTGCCTTCAATCTTTCCCAGGATCAGGTTCTTTTCCAATGAGTTAGTTGTTTGCATCAGGTGGCCAAAGTATTGGAGTCTCAGTTTTTCAAAATGAACAATATTTTTCTAATTTGTGATTTGCTTTAAATTTTTAAAGCTTTAAATTGCAATTTCACTTCTGTTTATTTAAAAAAATGTTATTAGTCAGTTGTATAACATTATAAGGAAAATTAACAGACCTCCCTGGTGGTCCACTAGTTAAGACTCCCATTGCAGGGAGTACAGGTTGGCTCCCTGGTCAGGGAACTAAGAGCCTGAACGCCATGGCATGGCCAAAAAAGAAAAGGAAAATTAATATGCAAAGGTGTATTTATGTTAATTTAAATTTACGTTTATATACATACAAGGACAGTTTTGAACAGTAATCAGAGTGGCATTTCTCTCTCCTTGTGTCCACTTTTTTCACATACCATCATTTTATATTGACATGGTCCATGTGCTTAAAATTTTTTGAAAAATATAGCTCTTTAATATCTTTGAACTTTTGTTTAGTTTTGAACTATTCTCTCTGCTGCCATTTCTTTGAGTTACATTCCTTAGGTTAATTCCATTTTTTCACTATTAAAATAGAACTATGAAAATCTTGGTCAAATTGCTTTTCCATTTCATTCCTTAGAGCGGATGATCAAAAATACGCAGTTTTATAGCCCTTGTTATAACTTGCCAATTTATTCCCTAAAACAATGATTTTTCAGTGGATGGGAGAGAGCATATGTAGTTTGGAAAAGAGATAATCCATATTTTAGTTTACTTTTATATTGTAAGATTACTATTTCTTAATACAAGCTACAGAAAACAAAACTGAAATTTTGTTGGGGAAGAAAGTGTAAGAAGTTTAGAAACACTGTTCTATGAAGACTGAAACCCTGAAAAAGCTTCAGCTTATATTTAAATAAAATTTCATTCTGAAAACAGACTGAGTGACTATAGGGGTGGCGGCACAGATGCACCCAGGTTGAGTGAAAGAAGCCGATGAGGTGTGAGCATTTTCCATGCATTTTTAATCAATCCTTCTGTAACTTTAATGTGCCTACAAATCATCTGGAAATCTTGTTAAAATTTCAGATTCTGACTCAGCAATCTCGGAGTGGGCACGAGATTCTACATTTACAGCAAGGTCCCAGGTGATGCTCTGCTAATACCCTGGGAATATAATTTGAATTGCCCTGTTTTAAATCTCTTCCATCAGTGATATATGAGAGTATACCCACTAGAGTTGGCTACAGATCTTTGGTCAATTACTCCAGCAACTTGGAAGTGGAAGAGATGAAATGCTGGCTTGTTTGAGGGGGGAGACAATTTTGCTCATTCAGAAATCGAAGGAGCTGGGGCGTAGGAGACTGTTAAAGTTGGATGGGTTGAACACAAGGAGTTTTATGTGCCACTAACATCAGGTTGTTCGAGACTGAAGAGGTAAGGACTTTTGAAGTGGTACTCAGGTTCCTGCTTCTTAACTGAAAGTGCGATAAGATCAGATTCGTTAGGAAACAATTTTCAAAACAGACTCATTTATTTTGACTAAATGAGGCTGAATGATAGTAGAGAGAGAGATTCATTGTATCTTTTAGAAACCCATTGTTTGAGAAAGTAGAACCAGTTGCCTATGATTTTGCTTGCATCGTTGCTGAGATTTTAAATAATTTCCAGAACACCTTGAATGATACTGAATTATTGCCATTAATAGCTTTCCATAGGGAAAATGGAACTAAATAAAGGCCTATGCTATTTCCCTGCTCCTACCTCCATTTTCTTTTCTTTTTTTGGTGGCATGTGGGGTCTTAGTTCCCCAACCAGGGATTGAATCCAGGCCCCTGCAGTGAAAGCACTAAGTCCTAGTCACTGGACTGCCAGGGAATTCCCTGCTGTGTAACTTTAAGAAAGCCACTTAAACTTTATGTTTGGAGTTCTCATAGTGAAAAATGGAAATCAAAATGCTTGACTTGTTCCCTGTAGAGTAGTTACTGAAATCAGTGGATTTTGAGGTACATTTCAATTGATTAAAAAAGCAAAAGGCTTTACAATGTAATATTTTATATTTATTTAGCATATTATATGTGCTAAATAGTATATTATATGCATATATCAAGCTATTTTATATATGATGTAAATATTCTGGCAAATCTTTATAACAAAAATGAAATGTTTCCTGTAATCACAGCAACAAATTAAATTGACCCTTTTTGGATTTCACAAATCGAATGAACCTGACTAAAGTGTTTTAGACCTAATTTTTTTATCCCTTAGGTAAAAAAACTCTTGGATATTGGTTAAAAATACAGTAATTTAATCCACATATTTAAAGACTTTTAGTTCTATAAGGGATTAATGGTAAGTGAGGTCAATTACTCAAGGGTGACCCTGTTTGAGATACTTTAGATTCTTTAGGTTCTTTTAGATTTAAACACATTTATTTTTACCAGAGTTTAACATATATTCTAATCAAAGATATATTTTGATCCAAACTTGTGCCAAAGAATAGCAATCAGAAAATGTCTGAAATAAAACTGTGAATATTCAGATTCATAATTTGAAATGATTCAGCATAAAGTTTACTGTACTTTTCTAGGAAGCAAAGGTTTGTGAGGCAAATTAAATAGCAGTACCATACATACTGGGGTTTCCCTGATAGCTCAGATGATAAAGAATCTGCTTGCAATGCGGAAGACCCAGGTTTGATCCCTGGGTTGGGAAGATCCCCTGGAGAAGGAAATGGCTACCAACTGCAGTATTCTTGCCTGGAGAATCCCATGGACAGAGGGGCCTGGCAGGCTACAGGTCATGGGTCGCAGAGAGTCAGACGTGACTGAGTGACTAAGCATGCACATACCATATATGCTAAAATATAATAAATAATCTATATCCATTACAGGGTGGGAATCAAAAGCCAGGGCTCTAGAGTCAAAGAGGTCTGATTAAAGCCCACCTTTGGTGCTTGATTTGTAGTGTGGCTTTGGTTACTTAACTTTTCAAAGTTTCAGTTTCCTCATCTATAAAATCAATTTCACAATATAAAGCTCATAGGATTACTGTTGGGCTCAAAAGAGATAATGCTTGTGCTGTGGGCTGAATTGTGTCCTTGTCAAACTCCTATGTTGAAGTTCTAACTCCCAGTGTGGATGTACTTGGAGATAGGGCCTTTAGGAGGCAATTTAGGTTAAATGAGATGGTAAGGGTGCAGCTCTAATCCAATAGCGTCTTGGCCTTATGAGAAGAGAGACGGCACCCTCTCTCAATGAATGCACACAAAGGAAAGGTCATGTGAGAGCACAGCAAGAAGGTGGTTGTCCACCAGGCCAGAAAAAAGGCCTTGGAATGAAACCTATGTTGCTGGCACCTTGATCTTGTACTTCCAGCCTCCAAAACTATGAGAAAGTAAATTTCTTTTGTTTCAGCCATCCAGTCTATGGCATTTTGTTATGACAGCCCAAGCAGACTAGTACAGATTTTGGTACTGAGAAGTCTAGTGGTGTTGTAACAAAAACCTAAAAATGTGGAAGTGGCTTTGGAGCTGGATCATGGGTAGAGACTAGAGAAGTTTGGAGATACATGCTAGAAAAAAGCTACATTGCTGTGAACACAGTGTTGGTAGAATGATGGATGTTAAAGGTCATTCTGATGAGGTTTCAGGTGAAAATGAGAAATATGTTGTTAGAAGCTAAAGGAAAAGCCATCCTGATTATAAATGGCAAAAATCTTGGGTGAACTGTGTTCTAATATTTTGTGGAAGGTAGAACCTGAAAATTGAATACTTAGCTGTGGCGATCTCTAAGCTAGGTGTTGAAAGAGTACCTTGGTTCCTTGTGACTACTTATGATAAAATGCAAAAAGAGAAAGATGAAGCGAAGAAGGAGTTGTTAAGCAAAAAGAAACCAGAATTGAAAGATTTGGAAACTTCTCAGCCCACTCATATGGCAAAAAATGAGGAAGCTTGGTCGGAGAGAACACCAAGGGAGTGGCTGGACAATTGCTTCTTAAGTAGATTACCCACGATGTTAACTAGTCATCTCAGCCGAAGCTGGGAATAGAGTTTGGACCAAAGCATCAGCGACACTGTCAGTTTGGACCAAAGGGAACATGATAGGGCAGCTGAGCAATTTGGCTGCAAAAATGCTTTATCTTTCAAGAAAATGGAAAGATGATCTTGAAAGCGTTTCAGAGATCATCAGGGCTGCCACTCCCACCACAGCACCAGAGTGCATAAGCCTAGGAGGGCAAGGTCACTTTTACCTAAATTTCCGAGGCAGGATCAGTGCCCAGCAGAGCCAGGTGGGCAGGGCTGCTGCTGCAGAGCCACGGGGGTGACAGTGCCACCCAGTGGGACTGGAGGGTAGAGCATCAATTCACAAAGGATTATTCTCAAGCATTAAGATCTAATGGAATTTACCTTATGAAATTTTGCACATTTGGGGAACCTGTCACCCCTTTTCTCCTGATATCTCCTTTTTGGAATGAGAATATCTGTCCTATGCTTGCCTTGCTGTATTTTGGAAGCGTGTGACTTGTCTGGTTTCACAGGTTCACAGCTGGAGAAGAATTTTGACTCAGAAGCAGTCATACCTCATTAGATGATATTTAGATGAGACTTTGGGCTTTATTTAGACTGTAGAGTTTATGCTGGAATGTATTGAAGACTTTTGAGGCTGTTGGGATGGAATGAATGTATTTTACATGAGAAGGTGTGAATCTGGGAGTGCCAGTGTTAGAATACTATGAACTGAATTATGTCCCCCTCCCCTCAAATTCATATGTTGAAGCTTAATCCCCAAAGTGGCTATGTTTGAAGATAGGCCTTTAGGATGTAATTAAGATTAAATGAGGTTATAAGGGTGAGGCCCCAACCCAATAGGATTGGTGGCCTTTAAAAAAGAGGGATCTCTTTCTACACACACACACACACACACAAGGAAAAGGTCATGCGAGAAGGTGGCTGCCTACAAAGCAAGATAAGAGGCCTCAAATAAAACCTATGTAGCTGGCACCTTGATCTTGGATTTCTAGCCTCCAGGACTGTGCAAAAATACATTTCTTTTGTTTAAGCCACACAGACTATTTTGCTATATCTGTCTGAGCAAACTAATACAGCTTGTAAAACTCTTGGCATGTAGTAGAAATCAACTATACAGATATGTAATATGCATACATACTGAATAATTGGGGAAAATATTTACACCATCTAAAAGGACAAGCTGATTTCAAGTACTTTGACAGGACTCCTTTTTAATTCAAATTGTTATTAGTACTATATTATACAGTGACATAATAATAGTAACATCATAGGGATATAGCAATTTATTATATTTATAATTAATATTATTACTATTAACTTAAGTAGACCTCATAGTACCTTAGCCCAGTGAAATGTTTTCACCTTAAGGTGCAATATGTACTTAAAAAGTAATATAGCTAGACTTTGTTGAATCTATGTAATAATTTGTCATTGTGTGTGTGCTCCATCATGCCTGACTCTTTGTGACCCCAGGGACTGCAGCCCACCAGGCTCCTCTGTCCATGGAATTTTCCAGTCAAGAATATCAGAGTGGATTGCCATTTCCTACTTCAAGGGATCTTCCTGACCCAGGAGTCGAACCCACATCTCTTGTGTCTCCTGCATTGGGAAGTGAATCCTTTACCAACTGTGACACCTAGGCTGGCTTAATAATTTGTAATTTTTACCAATTACAATAGGTCTCTAGTTTCTTTCTGTCCCAGCAGTCTCTCAACTTGACAAATCTTTAGGAGTGTGAGTGCCCTCATTGAGGAAAAAAAAAAGTAAAGATAAAGAAGGCTTACTGGAATCTGTGACTAGCTAGATATAATGTGTGAGCAAGTTAGATTCCCCAGGCTTTTATTTCTATGAATGACTTGGTGCCATATACGTGTGTCTCACTATATGTATATTTATATGTAATAGTTAAAGCTCAAATTTAGAACAGTTTCTTTCTGTCCCAGCAGTCTCTCAACTTGACAAATCTTTAGGAGTGTGAGTGCCCTCATTGAGGAAAAAAAAAAGTAAAGATAAAGAAGGCTTACTGGAATCTGTGACTAGCTAGATATAATGTGTGAGCAAGTTAGATTCCCCAGGCTTTTATTTCTATGAATGACTTGGTGCCATATACGTGTGTCTCACTATATGTATATTTATATGTAATAGTTAAAGCTCAAATTTAGAACACCCATTGTTCTTTTGGAATTTTTCAGTAATGAAAGTTTATTCTTTCACAGGTATCAAGGTTACATTTATACATACCGAGTGTCCCAGACAGAAACAGGTTCTTGGAGTGCTGAGGTATAGCTCTTTTATTTATTTTTGCTTCTGGGGGTACTGGGGAGCTGTTTGACTTTTACATTGCTTTCATAAAAGAGCTGTCAAATCCTACATTCCCCAAATATTCCTCCAATTCAAATCACTAATGCTGTAATCCAAAATTGTTCATAGATCATTAAAAAATTTTTTTGGTCCCAGTTCTGTTCAGCCACCATTGTATGGAGTGTCTGACTTTGGAAGAAAGATAACAAAGCTAAAGGATTGTGGTAAAGTTTTAGTACCTAAGTGAAATTTTAGAAAGTCTATCAAAAATATATAAAAGAATCAAATCTACAATTATTTACTAAATAATACTAACACAAGTGGTTCTGTGGGGGATCAAACAATGTGACTCCTGTTTTCTAAGAGCTTATAGGACCCTTGAGGTGATACCAAATGGACTCAACAGCAACGCGAGCCTGGCGTTTGCTGTCAGGTGGCTCTGGGTTGCGTGTCTTGTCCACCCTCACTCCCTTTCTGAGAGGTCTCTGACCTTGGGTAGGTTACTTTTCTTTGAACGAGTTTCTTCATCTGTAAAATAAGGCTAAAAATAGTCGCTTACTCATAGTATCATTTTGAAGATTAAATGAGATAATGCGTGTAAGAAAAGCTCTTAGACACAGGCCTAACCAGCAAAGCCCTCAACAATGGGAATTCACCCAAGTTGCTGAACAGTGTGATTATATACAGTTAAGTGTTACACATTATTTATCATAAAAGTCTGAAGAACAGAGGATTTTCCAAGTATTAGGGTAATCAAGGCTGCTCTACTTTGGAGACAGGACTCCCTGCTGAGCCATATGAAAGGACAAGGATAGGTGAGAAGGAGAGAGAGGGAATATTATAGTAGCTTTCGAGCTATGCTCTTCAAAATCCTAAGGTCCTTCCATCTAGGTGCCTTGGAGTTGTCCAGGGGGTTATAGGAGGAGAGGAGGATGTGCGGGTATGCTTTGGGTCCCCAATTTGTCTTTAATCTGAGCAGCCTTTATTTACTTAGCAAGTGGCTCTGAGAAAGATTTCATTAGAAAAATGCATTCTGATGGCTTTGAAAAATTTGAAAGTCACTGTGCCATTGCAAGAAACGCCTATAGAGTGGATCTCTTTCTACCTACCAGGGTAGTATATTACCCTGCTGTCAAAATAGAGGGCTCTGCAATGGAAACTTTTGACTTCAGATGATTTCTGACTCTTACATAAAAACAGTCTGTCTTTATAATGAAAGCACTTCACCATGAGCTGTTTGAAAACATAAATGCTAATATCAACCTCTATTAATAACACATTCTATGCATTTAAGAAACTTTAAAGACTAGACTTAAAAAATTAAAATAGCTCTAAACCTTTAAAGATGCATCAGTAAACTAGAAAGCACAAATTGCACACTACAAATGTTTTGAACTACTGAGATAAATTAGGGTGAGTTTCCAAACACGTTGTTGCTTTCTATCAGGATAATTAATGCCATGATACTGATTAGAGGAAAAGCAGTACTATCTCTAATCAAAACTGTTTATACCTATCTATTTAAAAAAATTTTCTGCATCACTGCAGAGATGATTGAATAGGAAATGAAATTTCATTTATTATGAGGAATAGTAGCATTTGATACATATATATGTGTATATAGAATACACGGAAGAACTGTACAAAAAAGATCTTCATGACCCAGATAATCATGATGATGTGTTGACTAATCTAGAGCCAGACATCTTGGAATGTGAAGTCAAGTGGGCCTTAGAAAGCATCACTACGAACAAAGTGGAGGTGATGGAATTCCCGTTGAGCTGTTTCAAATCCTGAAAGATGATGCTGTGAAAGTGCTGCACTCAATTTGCCAGCAAATCTGGAAAACTCAGCAGTGGCCACAGGACTGGAAAAGGTCAGTTTTCATCCCAATTCCAAAGAAAGGCAATGCCAAAGAATGCTCCAACTACCGCACAATTGCACTCATCTCACATGCTAGTAAAGTAATGCTCAAAATTCTCCAAGCCAGACTTCAGCAATATGTGAACCGTGAACTCCCTGATGTTCAAGCTGGTTTTAGAAAAGGCAGAGGAACCAGAGATCAAATTGCCAACATCCGCTGGATCATGGAAAAAGCAAGAGAGTTCCAGAAAAACATCTATTTCTGCTTTATTGACTATGCCAAAGCCTTTGACTGTGTGGATCACAGTAAACTGTGGAAAATTCTGAAAGAGATGGGAATACCAGACCACCTGACCTGCCTCTTGAGAAATCTGTATGCAGGTCAGGAAGCAACAGTTAGAACTGGACATGGAACAACAGACTGGTTCCAAATAGGAAAAGGAGTACGTCAAGGCTGTATATTGTCACCCTGCTTATTTAACTTATATGCAGAGTACATCATGAGAAATGCTGGACTGGAAGAAACACAAGCTGGAATCAAGATTGCTGGGAGAAATATCAATAATCTCAGATATGCAGATGACACCACCCTTATGGCAGAAAGTGAGGAGGAGCTAAAAAGCCTCTTGTTGAAAGTGAAAGAGGAGAGTGGAAAAGTTGGCTTAAAGCTCAACATTCAGAAAACGAAGATCATGGCATCTGGCCCCATCACTTCATGGGAAATAGATGGGGAAACAGTAGAAACAGTGTCAGACTTTGTTTTTTTGGGCTCCAAAATCACTGCAGATGGTGACTGCAGCCATGAAATTAAAAGGCGCTTACTCCTTGGAAGAAAAGTTATGACCAACCTAGATAGTATATTCAAAAGCAGAGACATTACTTTGCCGACTAAGGTCCGTCTAGTCAAGGCTATGGTTTTTCCTGTGGTCATGTATGGATGTGAGAGTTGGACTGTGAAGAAGGCTGAGCGCCGAAGAATTGATGCTTTTGAACTGTGGTGTTGGAGAAGACTCTTGAGAGTCCCTTGGACTGCAAGGAGATCCAACCAGTCCATTCTGAAGGAGATCAACCCTGGGATTTCTTTGGAAGGAATGATGCTAAAACTGAAGCTCCAGTACTTTGGCCACCTTATGCGAAGAGTTGACTCATTGGAAAAGACCCTGATGCTGGGAGGGATTGGGGGCAGGAGGAGAAAGGGACGACCGAGGATGAGATGGCTGGATGGCATCAAGGACTCGATGGACGTGAGTCTGAGTGAACTCTGGGAGTTGGTGATGGAGAGGGAGGCCTGGCGTACTGCGATTCATGGGGTCGCAAAGAGTCGGACACGACTGCACGACTGAACTGAACTGAACTAGAGAAGTAGCCTTCCGCTTCTGAAGAATATTCTGTATGAAAAGGATCTTAAATTAGTGCGGCAGACCTGGGTTCGATCCCTGGGTTGGGAAGATCCTCTGGAGAAGGAAATGGCAACCCACTCCAGTACTCTTGCCTGGAAAATTCCATGGACTGAGGAGCCTGGTGGGCTTCAGTCCATGGGGTCGCAAAGAGTCGGACACGACTGAGCGACTTCACCTTTTGTTTTAATTCATTTTCTTCAAGTACAACATCACACGCAGAGTGTTACATGTTTGTGATCATGTTAGGAAAGAAAAGGCTTATTGAACACAAATGCTCTCTCATTCTGTTGTCTGGTCTGACCCGTTTATCTAATAATATTGTAATTATCTGCATCAAGAGAGCAGAAGATTGGCATGTTTTCTCCAAAAGGAAAATAGTTTAAAAAAAGCAAACCTCTAGATTTATTTTTGAAATGCATTGCATTTTTCCCTGTCTACTAAATTTGCCTTCTTGTTACATTTTACTTAAGGTGAATATTAAGCTAGTGTGTATTCTCAGAGCTCATATCACCTGATTGGAAGAAATTTCTCTAGAGCATATTGAAGACCAGCTGTGATCCAAACATGTTTCCATGGATAACTAAGAGATGACAGTATGGCAAATGTGCAAATTTGAACAATAGCTGAGTTCAGTGACAGGATGGGAGATGTCAGTGGTACAATTCTTGTGGTAAATGTATTTTCAAAATTGGGTAAATAATGGATATTTATATTGCTTTTTGGAACAATGCTTTAGTTTGCTACCCTTCAGGAAAAATCTTGACAGTAGCACTTCATCTTCTGTGCAAGGATTGTGCTAGAAATTGAGGGGTGTCTGTGATTTGTTTCAAAGAGTGGAATAAAATTGAACCCTGGATCCACTCAATTATGAAAGACAAATATGATGTGAATTTCTCATTCTAGATAGAATTTTAGGTTTTATCATTGCCAAGCGTATTAATTTATCTCATGTGACTCAGGCTAAAATTTAGCCAAATTGTTAATTCAGAGAATTCTACAGACAGTCACCCATCGTTTACGAATATGTACATGGTCTGTGGTACATTATAAGAAATGTACTAACACCCCTCTGCTGACTTCAGTGCTTTTGGGCTTTTCTGGATATTTGATCATCAGTAGATAAGTAGATGTTAAATAATTTCACTTATTGACCTAAGCAAAACATTATAAATTTGGTCACTTATCTGCCGGTGCAACATTACATGCCAAATTTCAATTGCTTTTTTACATCCCGTGCTATTATTCCTCTCTGTTAGCGTGGATAATCAAGGTTAACTACATATAAATCCCCATAAAAAAGATGCTTCTGTTGATAAATGGTTTTACAAGCCACAAGAACAGGTGAAAAAATGTGTGGTTTGAAATTTTTCCATACCGGGGGAGTGTATAGTTTCTCTTCTGGTCTGTGACTCTAACCTCACTAGAACCTGTTTGGTCTAGTCCTAATCTGAGAGGAAAGGCACTGGGTCCTGGGACTAGGGCCAATTCTGCCTCTGGTTATCTGTGTGACTTGGGCAAGCTGAATTATCTCTTTGTATTTTCATTTTCTTATCTGTCAAATGGGAGAAACCAAATCATCCAAGAACAGCCAGTCTGTCAAATAGTGGGGGCAAGAGATGGGAAAGGGCTTTGAAAATGAAAAAGTACTCTAAGAAAGATACAAGAAGGTTATTTTGTGCCTACAGCTTGCCCTTGCCATTTGGAGATTCTATCCTGAAGCCAAGGAACTCTAGGACTTCTATAAGAGTCCAAAGAATTTTGGACTCCTGTAAGAATGGCCATGTTCTTTTGAATGAAGGTTCAACAGAATTCTGGAAAGGTGTTTTGACCATAAGGGTGGAGCTGAGTGAGAGAGTATTCTACATCTACTGAGTAGCTCTGTGGGCCTCTGAGTGGACACTTATTTAAAACTATCAATAAAAAGAACATTTTCAGTGTTTTAAACGAAAAACTTTACCCCGATGTAGGAAATGACCAAGAATTACAGTGGATAGTGTGTTATCTTCAGCATTTAGTCTAGTTGACAGAAGTCTGTCTGCCAGCCTTCCTGTTTTCTCATTAAATGCTAACAAATGAACAGCTCCCACCTCAAAAATTTTCCAGATGGAAGAGCTGAAAAACAGCTTTCTAAAAACAAAACAAAACAAAACTGGTCATTGTTCAATCGCTTATAGCAATACTATTTTATTTTATGTAAAATGACAGTTTTGAGCTGATGTCTAAAGCTTGACTCATAAGCTTTTGCAGGAAATTGTTGTTGATTTCAAGTAGTGTCTTTACAAGATAATTGATGTCAGGAAAGGAGTACATTTTAATAGTCACCTGCAAATAATGATCCCTTCAAAACCAACCAGATAAATAAATAAAGGTGACCTCAGAGAGTCTTTCATTTTCATGTCATAGAGAAAACCTTGTCAAGTGAAGTGGTGATGGAGAGAACAATTTGGGGGAGGATAGGGAAGTTTCCCAAGCAGGAAAAAATTGAATGTGAAGGATGGGCAGGACAGACTGTGGAGTCAGTATGAGGACTAACTAGCCCTGCATTTAAAATGCAATTTTAAATTTCCTGTGTAGCACTTTACATTGTGGAATGATGACAGGGAAAATGGGTGTTTGTTTTGTTTGCTTTAAAATTTTTTCTTGGTTCTTTAGGCTTTTTATTAATGACCTGTAGGATCTGTGTTTTTTTCCCCTGTTTAATGTCATCCTCTCCGTTGGTGAATTCATTGTGGGTAATGGCCTGTATACCCTTAGAGGTTTGGGATGTATGAAGGGTAGCAGGTGGGAAGGGCAGGGTGATGAGCAGGGGCTTGTACAAACTAATACCACCCTCGGGAGAACTGAAATGACAGCTCATTAGCTCCTCTTGCAGGGCAATTCAGCCAACCAAAGTGAGTTCTTCTAGAATGTTATTTTTCCTGCTTCCTTCTGTTTTCAAATATTTGAATAAGTTACACAAATGTTACCTCTCTCAGCATCCCTTACACATTTTGTCGGCCCTTTTTGTATAATTATGAGGTAGATGAATAATCTGCTTGACCTTTTATTTTCCAGACAGCACCAGGGGTACATAAAAGATTTTTCCGGAAAATAAAAAATCTCATTTCAGCATTTCAGAAGCCAGATCAAGGTATTGTAATACCTTTGCAGTATCCAGTTGAGAAGAAGCCTTCAGCTAGAAGTACACAAGGTGCTACAGGTATGGTTTACCGTCCTTTGATAGGCTTTGGAAGCTCAGGGCTATGAGTTGACCCTAGTCATAAACATATAGTTCTGTAAGAAAAATATGAACAAGGAGATCAAACCAGTCAATCCTAAAGGAAATCAACCCCGAATATTCATTGGAAGTACTGATGCTGAAGCTCCAGTACTTTGTCCACCTGTTGGAAAGAGTTGACTCATTGGAAAAGACCCTGATGCTGGGAAAGATTGAGGGCAGCAAGAGAAGGGGGCAACAGAGGATGCGATGGTTGGATGGCATCACCGACTCAAAGGACATGAGTTTGAGCAAACTCCGAGAGATAGTCAAGGACAGGAAAGCCTGGCGTGCTGCAGTCCATGGGGTCACAAAGAGTCGGATGAGACTGAGCAACTGAACAACAACAAAGGAAAATGTAATGAGAAAGTAGATGGAGCTGACAGCCCAACTGAGGGGAGGCTGTTCCTATGCTGTTGGATTTCCACATGCTATACTATAAACTCTTAATAAAACTCTGCAGAAATATAAAAAATACTATGAGCCCACAACATTTTCATCACGACTCAAAGGACATGAGTTTGAGCAAACTCCGAGAGATAGTCAAGGACAGGAAAGCCTGGCGTGCTGCAGTCCATGGGGTCACAAAGAGTCGGATGAGACTGAGCAACTGAACAACAACAAAGGAAAATGTAATGAGAAAGTAGATGGAGCTGACAGCCCAACTGAGGGGAGGCTGTTCCTATGCTGTTGGATTTCCACATGCTATACTATAAACTCTTAATAAAACTCTGCAGAAATATAAAAAATACTATGAGCCCACAACATTTTCATCTCTCTTTTCCCATCTTGTTTTCCTAAGCCTATTTTGTGGCTCCATAAGTACCATTTCACTTCACAAATTCAGACACAAATCATTTGAAATATAGGACAATTCCGAGAACATCTGGGTTTGTTCTTTACCTTTGCTTAGCAGATAGTGTTCTCCCTTCAAGGGTGGAAAGGCTGTTAGGTTGGTCCACGTGATCCTGATTTCTGGATTTGTGACGCTTGAATGAATAAAATTTTATTGTAGCAAAGGAAAGAAAGTTAGTCAACTTTATTATTCCTCTAGTGCAAATTGTTAAATCTCTTGAGCAAAGCTGTTTTAATGGATATGTCAAGCTAATGACCGAACACAAGCCAATGTCCTCAGCTGTCAGATTTGTGATAGCTGACATCTATTGAAAGGGGTTAATCATTTGTCTGAAGTAAGAGGATACGTGTTGATTGAAACAATAAATATTTATGATAAAATGAAATGAGTTGTTATTTCCGTTTTTGACAGGACCCAAGCTCAGGCATAAACTGACAATTAGACTCAAGTGGTGAATTAAATTGAGTAGTTAGCTTTTTGAAAAGAAATGTAAATAGAACTCCAATTTACAAATTGGCTCAGTATTCTATTCTCTGTAACAGTTTTAAATACTAGTTGCTTGAGCTAGATCATGGGATTTTATCTTTGTGAACTTTATGCAGTGGGAAATTTTATAAGTTTGAGTTAACTTGTAATTTTAATAGCTTGTAAATTTATCTTCCTTGATTTTTGTTATTGTTTTTCTTTAGGAAGAAGAGACGATCCTGATGTCTTCCTGAATGCACCATGAAGAAAAGGAAAACACACCTTGTACTTTATTTTCAATAATTTAAATATATGCTAAGTCTTATATATAATAGATAATACAGTTCAGTGAGCTACAAATGTATTTCTAAAACCATCATAGCCCTGTAATGGAAACATCTAGCATGATGTTAAAGCTGAAATGGACTTTTCAAATAATGAGGAGCTTTGAAATGAGGGTTGGGGAAAAATAATTCCACAGATTATTTTCAGTTATTATATTTACAAATGGGAAATGATTTAAAAAATAATGATACTTTATAAAAGATTAATGTCATGTCTTGCCAAATATAAATAAAAATAATCCTCAGTTTTTCTCAAAAGCACCATTTTTAGTGAAATATTATTTGATAGCTACTGATTTGAAAATGTCTTGCTTGATTATATGGCAGGAAGCTGGTTCGTGTCCTTCATCTTTGTCACGTGTGGGTCTACATTAGGTATTATGCTCTCCACTAGCTATGATGTTGTAGGCTCTTTGGGGATTTTTGAAGCTGTGCCCTGTGTGTTGAAAACAAGTGCTAGATAAACAGTGAAGAATTTCTCTTTAATTCTGAAAGCAACCTTCTTGCCTAGTCTTACCTAGTGTTCTGATGTTGGAGAGTAAAATCCACAGACAAGTCTGGAGTTTAAAAATCTTATAATTTAAAATATGCTCTAAATGTTTATTATATTTGATGCTATAGGATTGAAATTATATTACAAATCTGATGAAGTGGGCTTTACTTTTTTTCATTTACCTCTACCACAGTAGTTGCCACTCTATGTAAAACCTTATTTTGAAAGGCAGCTTTAGCAGTTGTGGCTCATTGGCTGTGGCTCGTGAGCAGCTGAATTCCAAGCTGTTTTCTATGAGGTGGCCAGACAAGACCATCAGAAATTTACAGGTGACATTAATTTTTAACAATTCCAAGTGATTGCAACCTAAGTGAGAGCAAGATTTTACACAGTGATGGATACTGGTATTTTCTTCTCACATTTATATTTTCACGACTCTTGCAATTCGATTACATGTCAAGTTGCTTCAGGGCTCAGAGAAGTCATTCACTCAGCAAACACAATAGGTACCCGCGTGGAGAAGTGAGAACACCTGGCCTCCATGGTCAGGCAGCTCCTTGCCTAGTTGGACAAGAAAACAGTCAATGAAAGATAATAAAGAAAGTAACAATAAAAGTTGATAAGTACATGGTAAGTGAGGGTCCCAATGTGTAGGTGGATCTGTCTTTTTTCTAAAGGTTCTACTCCATTTATAGTTATAAAACATTGGATATTCCCTGTGTTTTACAATATATCCTTGTAGCGTATTTTATACAGAATAGTTTGAACCTCAGTTCCCTATGCCTTTATTTCCCCTCCCCCCTCCCTCTTGTCATTGGTAATGACTAGTTTGTTTTCTATATCTGTTTGCTTTTTTTTATTTTTAAATTCACTAATTTGTTGTATTTTTTAGATTCTACATATGTGATCCCATATAGTACTTGTCTTTCTCTGACTTGATGCAGTTAGCATAATACCCTTTAAGTCTACCCATGTTGCTGCAAATAACAACATTTCCTCCTCTTATATGCCTGAGTAGTATTCCATTGTATATATACTACATCTTCTTTATCCATTAATCTGTTGATGGACAGGTTGCTTCCATAGCTTGGCAATTATAAATAATGCTGCTCTGAACATTGGGGTGCACATATCCCTCGAATTAGCGTTTTTGTTTTTATTTGGATATATACTCCAAAGTGGAATTGCTGGATCATATGGTAGCTCTATTTTTAGTGTTTTTTTGAGAAACCTCCATATTGTTTTTCCACAGTTCAGTTCAGTCGCTCAGTCGTGTCCGACTCTTTGCGACCCCATGAATTGCAGCACACCAGGCCTCCCTGTCCATCACCAACTCCTGGAGTTCACTTAAACTCACGTCCATCTAGTCGGTGATGCCATGCGGCCATCTCATCCTTGGTATCCCCTTCTCCTCCTGCCCCCAATCCCTCCCAGCATCAGGGTCTTTTCCAATGAGTCAACTCTTCGCATGAGGTGGCCAAAGTACTGGAGCTTCAGTTTTAGCATCATTCCTTCCAAAGAAATCCCAGGGACTCCACCAATTTGCATTCTCACCAACAGTGTGTGAGGGTTCCCTAGGTAGAGCTGTCTTTAAAGGCAGAATGCATTAATCCAAATATTTCAGCCTACAGTCCATAGGAAAAAGCAAAGTTTCTATGTAAACTAGTGACTTGGAATTCTGTGTTCTTCATGTGAGGTGGTGAGCTTGGTTAATAATTAGTGACCTGCTGAGACACAAAGCTACTCTCTGTTGGCAAGATCTGATTTCTGAGTATTTAACCTGGATGATATGGGATTGCAAAAGTGGAATATGGCTACAATGATGGATTTGTGTGCCAGTTACCATTTCTAGAGGTAAAAGCATCACTTTAATAAAAGCATCACTTTAATTTGTAAAGAAATTAAGAAAGCTGACTTTCAATATAAAATGCATATGTTTAAGTACTTTTTAAATATTTGTAGCTTGGGTTTAAATTTTAATAGGTGTAATTAATTTTTACCCTAACTTGTTCATTCTGGAATAATCCTAAAAGTATGAATTGTTTGCATGTTCCTTTACCAGAGTTTTTTGAAAAAACTTTTTTTTGAATCGTCTATGGTTTATCCTATTATAATAAAGTATTTGAAAGCTTTATTTTCCTAATTTGTCTTAAAATATTCCTTTCAAAAATATTCAAAGATAGGTGCTATTGATATACTAAATAAAGCATTGATGAAGTTCATCTTACTTTTCTTATTGGACTAATTCACTGAAAAAGGTAAGTGCTTTTCTGATTTTGCTACTGTCAAATTTTACAGTTGATGTCCCTACCCACTGTCTTCTTTTGCTGGCCTTTTATTATTCATTTTTTTTCCACTTTTTCTTTCCTGGCATGAGCATCCTTACTATTTCCCAGTATATAATAGCTTGCACCTTTACAGAAGGTCATATCCTTGCCATATCTAAAATATTGCCATGCTAACATATACTTATAAGATGCTGAGTACAGGCAGAAAATGCACATATATTTCTGCATGTACACCTTTCTTCAGGGGAAAAAAAAGTGTGTCAGCAAGCCCATGAGGAACATGACAGTTGATCAAATACTTGCTCATTTCCTCTGAAATTTGTTCTTAAGGTCAGTAGGAAGACAAGCTTAGATAATTGTCCATTTGGCTGTTGCAGGCAGGGAACCTTTGTGGTAGTACATAGGGAGAATATGCCTACAGGGGATATTAACTCTGATTAACTCTTCTGGTATAAATTGAGGGCTGGGTTTAAGATATTATTTGTGGTAGAATGGGTAATTTAAAATGTGAGAACCAGCTTTAAAATCTGTTAAGAATGTTTAGCTGTCAGCTTATGTTTTATTTGATTCACTTTATTGAGTTCAGAATCCAAAGTCTATTAATAATAAAACTCAGATTTGCCCTTGAGCATTTCAAGGTTGTAAGATGCCTAGTCTTCCTGTTAGTGGGCTATAAATTCAACTTTGTTGCCTATGTTTGCCCTTGCAGTAAATAGGGCACCATAATTTTGCAGTTTGCACTCGAGGTGAAGTTAAACTGCCCAATTTGGACACTTTCATAATTTGGGCTCATTGGCCCAACTTGTAGTAAAAGGCTCGAATTTCATCATTAGGTCATTTGCTTTTTAAATGAATATTTTTATGTGGAAAGACTATAACAAAACTGATCGACTGGAGAGAGCCCATCAAAGTAACAAATGAGACTTGAATTTGCTTTTTGGCTTTGTCACTGATTATGCCAGTGATGTACAGTAAGTCAGTCTGTTGCTAGTATTGCATTTGCCAAATAGGAACAATTAGGTCTTGCTCACCTTATAGGACTATTGAGATACTAGACTTAAATAAATTCACAATAGTAATATTACTAAATGTTTAAATAGCATTGATATTCAAAGATCTCTGAAAGCGAGGGTGACTAGGGAAGACACATGGAGAATCCCTTATTTCCTTTATAATTCTTTCAGTGTAAGAGCTCTTCTTTCTCTTTGAACTGAGGGTGAGATGCGTAGGTTGAAAAAACAATCTCCAGGTGATACTAATATATCCCAGCTACACTCCCTGCCCCCATAGCTTTTTTTGTTGTTTGGTCGGGTTGAAACAATCAATATTGTCTTCTGCTCTGTGAATCTTTTCAAGGTATCTCTATATATTGGTGAATTAAAAAGCACAGGGCATTTGAGAGTGGTATAAATTCCAGGATTTCAAGCAAAGTGCAATAACAGCCTGTTTGGACTATAGGTACTCCATTATTATAAAGATGAATTTTGGAAAATCTGTTGGCCAGCTTTCCCAGTATCACTTGTAAATGTCTTTTTGTGAAAAGTAAGTGCCAAAGGGCCATTGTAACTGCTCAGGACTTTGGGTCTCAGAAGAGTTGTTATTTTTCGGTCTCCTGATCGCCTCGCCTGGCCCATCCAATTCTTTGCCAGTGCACTGGGCTGCCTTGCTCTCCTAGCTCCCTCCCACCCCTGTTTTTCAATCCTTAATTTTCTTTCTATTGCCAAGAAAGGCATCAACAGGAGGGAGAACCTTTATAAGTCCTAGCCTAGAGGCTTTTAAACTTGAAACAGCTACTCTTCTTTTTTTATTAAATGGTCATTGGTGTCAGGAATCCTATATGTATGAAAAATAAAAGTGAAAAGATGTCCTCTTATGATTAGTGCCTTTTTGATTTCTACACGTATATTTTCAAGATTATGCAGTTTTATTGTTCTGTGTGAGGGAGCCACTTTTCAAATCTCAGGTGACCAGGCTGACTTGAGAATGCAGTTTGGCGCATGAATAAAATGAGACACAGTGTTCATTTGTCATTTTATTTTTTAAAAATGAAATATTCAAAGTACTTTTTTGTTTCAAATATCAACACATAATGTTTAACTTTAAATATTTACAGCATGTTGTTGTGATGCTCTGTAGAAAAATGCATGCTTCTGACGTGAAAGCCAGAGCAAAATGCAAAGACCATTTAACTGCAGCCAGAGAACATGAACCTGTACAGTATCCAGTCACTTTTCAGCACAGGAGTGAGAGCAGGAATACAAAACTGGAACCTATTGTTTCCTAGCAACGTGGCTCAGGCCATTATAACACAATTTCCAGTATGATTAGAACCTCTAACTGTTGTTATATAGAAACTGAAAATCTTGGCATACACTGTAAACATCTTTACTTCTCATGAGAAAGTAAGCAGCTAAAAAGAATATTTTTCCGACGTAAAGGCTATACTTCTCTTTTTCACCTTCTCTCTTACTGATGCTTTTGCCAGAAGAATACTAAAGATTTAGACATTGTCATGAATCATACAAGTAAAATATTTTTCAAGGACACAATCTGATATACTAACATTTATTTAAGAGGTTAAAGTCCACCACTAAATCTAAGGAAAGATTTTTTTTAACTGCCAAACACATTTCCTTTGACAAATAATGTAAGATGACAACTGCCAAGACAAAATCCACAGCAAGTTTAACTCTAACTATTTTCAGTTACTGTTTAGGAAGTAATTTCTTCTTATACACAGTAGTATATTTGGTCCTTAATAGCTTTCACATGAAGGACACACTGAAACAGTCACTATTTCGTGGTTGAGTTATTTTTTGTTGTTTGTTGTTTTCTGTTTTTTTTTTTTTTGTTTTGCTTTTTTTGTTTTTTTTTTCCTTTGTTTTTGTGTTTTTGTGTGTTTTTTTTTTTTTTTTTTTTTCAGAATAAAGAACCTTACAGAAGGCTGTGGAAGAGCAGTCTGAGATCTGAAGTACTACTCAGGTCAGCTACGTGTATGTGAGTTCCTCCAAGAACACAAGAATGTTGCATCTAATCTGTAGCCTTCAGTTTTTTCCAGAAGCTATAATACATTTCAGTCTCTCCAAAAGTTCCTTTCCACACTTGATTACTGTACTTTTGCTTCCATTACCACTGAACTCCATTACAATTGCCCTTACAGGAACATATCTTTATAAATGCAAAAACTGTCCTGACTCTCTAGGTGATATTACAGTGGGGCCTGGTCTGGTTAAAAAATTTTTTTCAAAAAAATGAAAGAGAAGAAAAAAGTAGTAGAAACAACATGATAGGATGCTTGAAACTGTGTCAACAGTAATGAAAAAAAAACCTTATGAAAAATCAGAATTTAATTGTATACCGCTCTACATAGCATGTGAATTCCAAATTATACATTGTTAAGTTTTCATATATTTGGCTATGTTGTATATATTATATTATATATATAGTCTATATATTATAGATCTAGATAAATTGACAGTAAAGGAACACTTATTTTATACATTATTTTGTTGGGTTAAAAATTAAACCCAATAAAGCCTATTTATATGGCGAGTGTTTTACTAAAAATTAGTATGAATTGGGCTTTATTTCCCTTTCCTTCAGGAGTCATGCTTCTAATCAGTAATGATTAGAATGATAACTAAAAATAAATATATTTAAATGTCTGTTCAACTATGAACTTTTCAGCTCTCTTGGATCTCTAGACTGTAGTGCAAGAGTCAAAACAAAACAAACCAAACAAGTAAAATGGGCCTAACTAGGAAAAAGAAACAATCACGGAGTATTCCCTGCCTCCAGCCCAGAACAGCCTTCATAGGAGAGCCCAACGGCTGTGCTCTCAGTCAAGCTGACTTGAATGCTGTGTGGCTGTGTAGTAGTGTCAGCGGCATGTCTTCTGGGTATGAGAAATTCATGTATTTCTCTTTAAAATGCTTTTACTTTCATCAGGAAATGCAAACCAATTGTTCTTTCATTAAACTTCAGAACTACAAGTCAGTCAAGGCATTCTTTGTATTCAGATGAACAGGAAGTGATGTATTCAATATCTCCACGTTCTTATTAAGAAATGACAAATGTTTCTCTTAGATTTACTACTCATTAATGTGCTAACCTTTTGGGTTTTTTCCTCTTTCCTCCAAAAAGCTTTGGAAGTGGTAAAGAGAACAGTAATGGTTCAAGGCAGTATTAGAACCACAGCTGTAAGTGATAAAAAGTGCATTTCTGAATATAATACAAATATAACTTTAAGAAACCAAAGGCACAAACTAAATAAATATGTATTACAAACTAGAAATGCACAGTTCAAGGTAATTACTATTAAGTAAAAGCTTCAAATACTTGTTTCTAATGGATATTTAAAGCAGTTTGAAAATGATACATCATCAGTGAATTGCAAAAAAGTATAATTGCTTAAAATATAAGCAAAATAGACTCTAATATTGACAGCTTGGATTAGTGATAAAATACATCATCACATTTATGAATGTACTCTCTATATACAGTTCATAAATCATTTTTCCATTGATTTAAAAGAACATCAGAGGTTCTAGGAACTTAAGGTCCATTTTTAGGCTGGTGTGGAGGTATTCAAATTTTCAACAAGTTTGTGAGTAATTTTAGAATCCTGTCCTGATAAATACTATACCATTAACACAGGCCTGATTCAGGGGAAAAAAACCCCAATAATATGGTTGTAGTCTGGATTAGTAATCTCTTGAGCTGGTGTACTTCCAATTAAAAAGAGAGATGGGTTCATCATGAATTCTCTCTCTCTCTCTCTCAGAATATGTGTGTAAGAATGTGGTAATCCCAACCTGAAGGTTCTGAAAATGAAATGTTTGGATACACCCTCCCCTGCTGTCTGTGGGTCCTTGCCTTTCTCTCACTCTACTTTGTGTAGTTAGGAGTCAGACTCTTTAAAAACCTTAATGTGAGCCTGGATTCTGACTTTGCATATTTTCCAAAAAGACTGTCATCACAAGCAAGGCACTGAACCCCCACTGCCTTTAGATAGTAGCTGGCAAGAATCCAAACTGCGACATTCCATCACAAATTCTCCTTCAGACACAGCAAATGTCCAGACTCGGTGATGAAAAGTGCTGAAGCTGGCTCAGGGGAATTCTCCACAGGCCACATTGTGCTGTCCTGTATTTTCATTTGTGGTAACTCACAATTGCACAGCAGCTTACAAACTCTTTGTCACTGGGCACAAATCTCCCAGTTCACCAAGGGGCTTCTTGGATGCAGGATTCATACAGATTGAGAAACTGCAGCTGATATTAACACTAATCCTGATCTTTTTTCCTAAATTTTAAATGATCACAGAACAAAATAACCCTTCCTGGAAAATAGCTATTTTCCTAGGCAGGAGAGATGATTAAATAAAAAATAAATGGGCAAAGACAGAGAACTAAAATAACTATCCTTATAAATTATCTTAGTAAAAAATAGTCTGCCTCTCTATAATTAGTTGAAATGTGTTAGGTTGGAAAGGGCTCAATTAAATTTCCTGACTATGGCTGGGAGATGTTCAATACAGAATTGTACATTTGAAAGATAAATCTAAGTGGGGTAAACAACGTGGCAACAACTTTCGTGATGTTTAGTTTGGTCTTCCCATTGGTACTTTCCTTTCACCTAGTATTACGTCTTTTTTTTTTTTTAAGGGTTTGGCTCTTATGAATTTCTGCAGTGGTAGTGAGTGTAATGTATCGACATCACAGGCATATATGTCTGTGAAAGCCTTTTTTTTTTTGTATCAGAATCACACTTGGTAGTAAATTACCTTTCATGTGCACAAAACCATTGGATTAGTGTATAAATACTGAATCACGAATGTGAAACTATGACCAAAACACACTCTATATATAAATGAGAAATTCCTACTCAGGTTAATAAAAGCTATGTTTACATGACACCAATACAGCTGGACAACTGAGTACAAAATGTAGTCAAAACAGGTTGGGTGGGGAGGAGTTTCATTGGCCAGCTGCCTTGGTATCATGTATACACGAGCAGATAGTGGCAATTGGGTTTGGTGACCACACCCACAGGGAAGTGTGGTAGACGGAACCCAGCCACCACACGCCAAAACACAGCACAACAACATGGCATTTATTTCAACAAGCAAGGAGGAATCATCAGGGAGGAAGGGTAAATGGGTTCTGATTCTAGGCGATGGTGGCCGAGGACATTTTACACTTCTTTCGAAGTTTCCTGTAACACGTGAAAGAGCTGGGAGTCTTTTGAAACACACAGCTCAGATCTATTGCACCACCTTTCAAATAGCCCGCAAGTTCTGCCAGCAGCTGAGTATGTAACCTTGTGTCACAACAGAGAACCTCGGGTTCTTGCTTTATATTTGAACATATGCATGGCTCAACAAATTGAAAGTGGTGCTTGCTGAAAACTTTTTTTTTTAGTTGAGTTCTACTTGTGTTATTTTGAATACTGCCACACAAGAACTAAAAATCTGTCATTTCTTAAAGAGTTTAAACAAACAATATTAAAATACCATCTTCTGTCACATTGAAAGGCAGTTGGATATGTTTTTCCTCCATATTTACATATACAGAGTTCTGATCTAGAAAACCGATACAATAAACCATTGTATGTTTTAAAAACAGGCAGTCTTTGGTGACGCAAAGGCAGAGTTTTTTTTGTTACCTCCTGCCTATTTCGCTCTGTCTCATAAAGTGAATATTATTGGCACTGTCAGAAAGTTCTAAATACTGCTCGACAGACAAAACAAAATACCCATCATAACCTTGCACTCTCCCGGTACTCAGCAGCTGCTGTTTCTCCCCCTCTGTCCATGCCCGGATCCCCTCTTCCCCTTCTTGCAGCCTTCTTTGTTCCTTAGTCCAGGCCTGGGCCACGGCGCGCTGTCTGGCGATCTCCAACACGTGGTTCTTCTCCTCTTCCACAGTCGTTCCATACCGGATGTTGAAGCACAGAGCCCCATGCTGGAGCTGAATATCTGCAAACCGTCTAGTCCTCCCATTCAACACGGAAGTCATCTGGGACACGGTGACATTGACACCGTTCTCCAGAATGCGCCTCCCCCCAGTGTTACCAATGAGCACCAGGTCTTCCTCCAGAGACCCGAGCTTAATGAAGTAGTGTGTGTCCCTCCCCTCTATGGTAAAATGTAGGTTTTCCAGGTAATGAGCATTGTTGAGAATGGCAGCTAGCCGCCTGCTATCTTCGTTGGCTACTCCTATAATATCGGCTGTTACGATGCCATCCTTGATGGCAAATTTTATACCTTTGCCAAAAACAGAAGGGAAGCGGCAAACCTTGGTTGCTTCCCTCCTTCAAGGCACCGTCCATCACTGTATGAGGGAGTCATAGGAAGTTGGTCCAAGGAAATGAAATTCCTGAGCTGTTTCTGGAGCTCACATTGAATACCCAGGATGGTCTAGGAAAAGAAGAAAGGCACAGAGTAAGTGTAGCAGAGGATTAGACACTTGTCATATGCTTGGTGATTGCAGAAAGCAAAGGTTTGCCAGGTTGCTTCCCCCTCTCCTTAATTTGCTGGTTTGTGATTTAAAAACAAGCCTAATTTGGAATCTTCACCCAAGTTTTGGAAAGGAAAAGACTAACAGGTGATTTGATTACCTGGCATATATTTCTTGATATCTTGGTGAGTTAAGGGTTAAGCATAAGCAAATACGTTCAAATTTGATACCATAGAATCTGAGAGCTAGAAGGCACTTAAGTGGGTCTGTGTGTGTGCTGAGTCGTTTCAGTTATGTCTGACCCTTTGTGACCCTGTGGACCATAGCCCATAGCTCCTCTGTCCATGGGATTCTTCAGGCAAGAATACTGGAGTGGGTTGCCATGCCCTCCTCCAGGGGATCTTCCCAACCCAAGGATCAAACCCATGTCTCTTACATCTCCTGTATTGGCAAGTGGTTTCTTTACCACAAGTGCCACCTGGGAAGCTCCCCACAGACAAAGACACTTTATTTTTTCCAATTCAACAGACACTATCTAGCTGTTTATTACTGGATGTAGAGTAATGTATTAGCCATAGTGAGGTATAAAGAGATGGTATAAGGCATCATTCTTACTTTCAAGTAGCTCATGATCTTATAAATAACAAGGGCAAATCAGCAAGTTCATGGGTCTTTTTATGTGGATTAAAAAAAAAAAACACTTTTGGGACTTTCCCGGTGGTCCAGTCCTTAAGAATACACCTGCCAATGCAAGGGACACAGGTTTGATCCCTGGTCCCATGCGCTCTAGTGTCTGTGCTCCACAGCAAGGGAAGACACTGCAATGAGAAGCCTGCGTAACTCAAATGAAAGTAGCCTCTGCTCACTGCAACTAGAGAAAGACTTTGAGCAACAACAAAGACCC
Source organism: Aepyceros melampus (assembly GCA_006408695.1). Taxonomy (NCBI): domain Eukaryota; kingdom Metazoa; phylum Chordata; class Mammalia; order Artiodactyla; family Bovidae; genus Aepyceros; species Aepyceros melampus. The sequence continues at coordinate 250,114 of SJXQ01006960.1, read as the reverse complement.
AGAGTGGCCAAAAATCAACATAAATAACTAAAAAAACTCTTTTTACTATGGCAGATTTCAAACATATTAAGAAATAAACAAGAGAATAACGAACCTCTAGGTATCCATTTAAAAGCACCAGAAATTTCCAAAACTTTGCTGAACTTTTTGCAGGACTTTTAATTACAAAAAGCATTTACATGTTATATGTATTTACAAAAAGGGATAAGCCTCTAGTACCTACTTAGAATTGTCTTTCACTTACGATTTTTTAATACTTGAATTTCAAGCCCTCCCACCCAAATTTCAGTTTTATTTTGTTAAAGCCATATATATGTACATATATATATTTGCAGACACAGATATTCCTCTTTCTTTTATCTGAAAGAAAAAGTTCCTTCTTGCTTTCACTTTGTATCTCATTAAGTGATGGAATTTCCTGCTGAACTTTGAATGTTTTGGTATTCCTATTTTTCCAGAGAGTTTCTAATATTATTTTGCTTCATTGCTCTTACATACTTTTTCTTTATTAGAATAATTTTTTTGACTGCACTGTGTGGCATGTGGGATCCTAGTTCTCTGACCAGGAAATGAACCTGTGCCTCCTGAAATGCAAGCTCTGAGTCGTAACCACTGGATCACCAGGTAAGTCCCATTTATCAGAATAATTTGTTATTCCCATGCTTCTAATGCACTATGCTCTGATTTATTTTTCAGTTGGAGATCTGATGTTTTATGTCTCTCAGAGAATCATTTTCTCTATATAGATTTCATAACTACCCATTTTAGAATCATGAAAGTTCAGTTCCACTTTCCTCTTGTCAGTCTACTGCAGCAGTCATCAAGTCACACATTGGTCTTTTCTTTTCCCAAAGGTCCAATTCTCTGATCTTTTCCTCATGGAAGCTTTTATCCTACCTCCTCATTAATCATGGACGTTTAAGTGGATAGTCAAGAAGACTCAAACAGAAGTAAGCACATACATGTTATACTATTTCATGGTGTTGGATGCCCTTCTGTTTTTTTCAGCTAAATAGGGATGGTAAAACATTTACTAACCTTTCCAGGATCCCACTCTTGAGTTTTTGTCTGAAGCTGTAGAAGCTCGTAAGTTAATTCCAAATTTTCTAATTCTGGTTTGGGAAATCCAGGTAGTACATTGTGTAACTGGAAACCAAATAGCTCCAACCAACTTCCAATATCTGTGAGACACAAAATTTAAAAGAAAAAAAAAATTTAAAGCCCATACTTTACAACTTTTGTGGAAAGCTTGAAAGATACCTTTCCTGCCTTTGATATGTTTAGCCAATGGTAAGTTAGGGATAAGCTCTCCTTTCTATCACTCACTCTAAAACATCTGATCCTTTCTCTGGGGAAACCTTTTGATTCATGGATAATCATAGAGATTGGCTCAGTTTACTGTGTGGAAATTCTTAGTGTGGTAGTGGTATTAAGGCCACACAGACTCTAGTATTAGATTTATTTGATGCAACACAATCCTGATTTTTCTTCTGTGAAATTATTTGTAGAAGCTTTTAAGACTGAAAACTATGAACAGAAAGCTTAAAAGGAAAGAAGAAAATGCACTAGGATGCAAAAGTATCATGTTTTATGCCAACGTGTACAGTTCTGCTCACTCTAGAAGACTAAGGAAGAGATTGACTGCACAATAACTTGTGGGCTAGCTGGCAGGAAGAGGAAGCATCTTTACAAAGGCACTGAGATTATGTGATAAACACCATGGAGTGTTTTCTCTTTCCTTTAGCATAAAGCATTATGCCATTTAAATACCTGTGGTATACTTGGCAACATCTTGAATTTTGCCAACAGGGTAGTTATTTTCAAAGGAGTAGAGGTTGAATGGTTTAGGAAGGAGGTTCAACTGTTTCCATATGTGATGATTAGGCGTTGTCCATCGACCAGCGATAACATCATAATCCCTTTGCCCCAGGTGCACTAGTTTAGTAAGGAAATCATAGAGTCCTCCATGAAAACCAATGATGACCTGAAATCAGGATAAGTGTCATGATAGATATCTCCATAAGGCGTGTACAGTATCTCTTTGATCACCTGACCCCGACTGCTGAACACGGCTAGTGGGGTGCCTGTATTATCACAGGCGACGTAATATTCTTCACCACTGCTTAGCTCCATGGCAATAAGGTGACCTTGGAGATCATAATACAGGGATGTAATCTCTGAGCTGGTGTGGTTGTACAAATGAGTAACTCTTATGGGGTTGGCAAGGTCTGCGTAAAAGAACTGGAGGTGCTGTCCGGGGCTGGACTTACTGGCCACACGTCGCCCAAGCCCATCATAGTAATACTGCACAGTCCAGCCAGAAGCCTTATTGTAGGCTTTCTGCAGCAGACCATTAGAATTGTATTCAAATACGTCATTTCCCCTCTGTCTCAGAAAGCCATCTTCATCCATCTTGTACTGAATTTCTCCAAGTCTGGTGATGCGATCTCGGAGGTCATATCGGAGAGGAGTAAGACGAGCACTATTCCCATGGCTTAAGAGGTTGATGTTCCCATTCAGATCATAACTATAACGCCACTGGGTTTTATCGTTTACAGAAACAGTTTGAAGTTGCCCATCAGCATCATATTCATAGAAGTATCTTGTTATATTTGCATCTACTCCTACTCTGATATCACATATTACCATTCGGCCCATATTATCATATTGAATAGTCATCCAGTAGGCAATTGCCTTTAGGATTTCATACTGGACTTCAATGACTTGTCCATTGGCGCTGAAGATCTTGGTGTGCTTCATCACGGTAGTAGTTATGACTTGATTTAAATCATAATTAATTACACTGAATTTTCCAAACTGCTCTGTTCGACCAGAGACATCGACGTATCGGTACAGATCTATGGGCAAAGGGGTTTCATTGATCACAGCTTGCATGCTGGTGACACGGAAGTTGTTGTAGCTGTAGTCAAAGCGAGCATTCACCAGGCCTTCTTCGCTGAATCTGAAAATCTGGCGCCCAATAAGAGGTCCTGAGGGGTCAAAATAAAAATCTGAGACCAATGCGAGAGGCTCGATATTGAACAATCAGAAAGTTCTAATGTCCTTTAATTTAGTACTGATGTTTTTACATTCAAAATGAAATATTAGAGATTGATGTTCGATATCTAATGCCTGGACATCTCATCTCATAGATACATATTTTCATCACTGTGATCACCAAATATGAAAAAAATTTAAAACACTGCATATTATAGTTATAGAATAATTTAATTATAGAAACTTCAGAAGTAATAACCCATTCTCAACTACCCAACCAGTAGTTGAAGCGATGAAACTAATATTACAAACATGCTCTCTTTTTATAATGACTGACAAAAATACTTTCAGTTCATTTAACTGGTGCTACAAGGTCAGAAGGTCAGGTTTTGACCAAATCCAGTAGTAACTGGATTTTGGTATTTTATAAACCCACAGGATGAAATATAATAAAAAATGGTGACTTTTGAAGACATGTTGCCATCAACTGAGGCTTATAGAGGTTACACAAGGCTTGAACTAGTTTCAGTGAGACTCATATCTTTGGGACTTTGAGTGAGACTTTGCATCTTTGGGATGATTTGGTGGTGTGTAGGGACGGGTACCCAGTTAGACTAGGTACTTAGAGTTCAACTTTCTTGAGGGCTGAGAGAAAGAGAAATGCACTGCATTTTTTAAGGAATTGGCTTTCACACCATCTATCATATACTTTTCATTTTCAGTGGAAGATAATTTGATAACTCAAATTTGGTTAAATTGCATGTCTGTCAGTTAATGCTTCTATCTCAGATTATAGCCAGTAAAAATTTCCTAAGTCCAATGTGCTTGTATACATCACCACCCTTTTCCCACAAACCTGTTTGCCTGTATCTGATTGTGCAAATGAAGCCATCGTGCATCAGATGTATTGTCTTAATCACTCCAGAAGACTCTTCATATGTTAATGTGACCTGGGTGGTGTCATAGAGAATCTCGGACAGCCTTGCTTGCTTGGTGTACTTGTACAAAACTCTGCGCCCTGTGCCCAGATGCAGGGTTGCAGTAGTCGGCCATCTCGACTGTAGTCTTGGATAAAAGAAGTGCTACTGTCTGGTGGGGTGTAGATGTTCCGGTAGTACCCCACTGAAAGCATGGTTTGTAAGCTGTGGCGCACCATACTAGGCATGGTGACCGAGAGCAGACAATCCGATTGGTCGTACTCAAAGATATAACGCCGCTGGCTATGTAAGAGAAGCATCACAGACTGAAACGAGACAAAGGTACAACAGCATAATAGTACCACTGAAGTTGACGAGATGAAAGAAAATACCCATTCATCCTCTCAGTACAAAGCTATCGAGCACTTACTGTGTGCCAGGCACTGTGGTGGACCCTAGTGTATACAGTAGTGGCAATGATGTGTCTGTCCTCATGGAATTTACAGATTAAGGGAGGAGAAAGACAAATAACCAAACAACTACAATATAGTGTGAAATATGTTATGACAGAGGAAATTCAAGAGTGCTTATGGGAGGTGGAGGAAGAGCAGCAACCTAGACTCAAGAGGTCAAGAAAGGTGTCCTGGAGACTGTGACATTTACAGTTGAGACCTAAAGGGTGACTAGGCGTGGCCAGATGAAGGCAGGGAGGTGGGTGGGCTGGATGGAGAGAGTACTCCTGACACAGAGCAGAACATTGTGAGTGGCTAGATAAGAAAGAGAACATGGTTTTTTCAAAGAATATGGGGCATTTGGTGTGGCCAGAGCATGGGGATGTTGGAGTTCAGTTCAGTCGCTCAGTCGTGTCTGACTCTCTGCGACCCCAGGAATCGCAGTACGCCAGGCCGCCCTGTCCATCACCAACTCCCGGAGTTCACTCAGACTCACGTCCATTGAGTCCGTGATGCCATCCAGCCATATCATCCTCGGTCGTCCCCTTCTCCTCCTGCCCCCAATCCCTCCCAGCATCAGAGTCTTTTCCAATGAGTCAACTCTTCGCATAAGGTGGCCAAAGTACTGGAGCTTCAGTTTGAGCATCATTCCTTCCAAAGAAATCCCAGGGTTGATCTCCTTCAGAATGGCTGGTTGGGTCTCCTTGCAGTCCAAGGGACTCTCAAGAGTCTTCTCCAACACCACAGTTCAAAAGCATCAATTTTTCGGCGCTCAGCCTTCTTCACAGTCCAACTCTCACATCCATACATGACTACTGGAAAAACCATAGCCTTGACTAGACAGACCTTAGTCGGCAAAGTAATGTCTCTGCTTTTGAATATACTATCTAGGTTGGTCATAACTTTTCTTCCAAGGAGTAAGCGTCTTTTAATTTCATGGCTGCACTCACCATCTGCAGTGATTTTGGAGCCCAAAAAAACAAAGTCTGACACTGTTTCTACTGTTTCCCCATCTATTTCCCATGAAGTGATGGGGCCAGATGCCATGATCTTCGTTTTCTGAATGTTGAGCTTTAAGCCAACTTTTCCACTCTCCTCTTTCACTTTCAACAAGAGGCTTTTTAGCTCCTCCTCACTTTCTGCCATAAGGGTGGTGTCATCTGCATATCTGAGATTATTGATATTTCTCCCAGCAATCTTGATTCCAGCTTGTGTTTCTTCCAGTCCAGCATTTCTCATGATGTACTCTGCATATAAGTTAAATAAGCAGGGTGACAATATACAGCCTTGACGTACTCCTTTTCCTATTTGGAACCAGTCTGTTGTTCCATGTCCAGTTCTAACTGTTGCTTCCTGACCTGCATACAGATTTCTCAAGAGGCAGGTCAGGTGGTCTGGTATTCCCATCTCTTTCAGAATTTTCCACAGTTTATTGTGATCCACACAGTCAAAGGCTTTGGCATAGTCAATAAAGCAGAGGTTGGAAGGGATGGGTAAATGGCAAGCGATGAAGCCAGTCAGGTAGGCTGGGTTTAGATCACACTGAGCTTTCTAAGCCATGCTAAGAAGTTTGGACTTTTACCTGTTGACAACAAGGGAACCACTGAAAGCACATGGAAGGAGAGGACACTTGTGCCACTGGAAAAACAATCCAGTTGGTATTTGAGAAAGGTTTCTATTGCTTCAATGTGGAGATGAATTGGAGGGAGGGAATGGAGGGCAGGGCATGCCATATATTAAGTATTAGTCATCAAAAATTACTTATTGAGTTCATATAGCAGATGTCGTTCTGAAAAGTAGTATGTAAAATATTATCATTACAGTAATCCCCCCTTATTGGCAGTTTTGCTTTCTGAGTCACCTACAGTCAACTGCTGTCTGAAAATATTCAATGGAAAATTCCAGAAATAAACAGTTCCTAGGCTTTAAAATGCATGCTGTTCTGAGTAGTATGATGAAATCTCATGCTGTCCTTCCCAGGATGTGAATCATCTCTTTGTTCAGTGTATCCATGCTATATATGCTACCTGCCTGATAGTGTAGGAAATAACACAGTATATATAGGCTTCTGTACTATTCCCACTTTCAGGCATCCATGGAGGGGTCTTGGAATGTATCCACTGTGGGCGAGGAGGGACTACTGCATAGATTTACAATTCATGTTTTAAATGATATTAGGGAAACATGCCATTAAAAGTGGAAAATTCTCTGGTTATGCAAGCCCTCTCCTCCGAACTGATCTGTATTTCAGAAAGTTATTTGTTGAAGTATAATGCCATGCATGTAACAGGTGTTTCATTGGTATTGGTTTATCTTATTCTAATTTTAAATATAGTCATAAAAGGAACACTGTTTGAAGGAGAACTCAAACCTTATTTTTAATTGAAAAGCATTTAAATCTCATCTTTTAATAAAAATTGCTCACCCCTGGAAATTCTGATATATCTCCCCAAGGGAGATTTTACCCTTACTTTCTAGAGAATTGGCTTATCAAGCAAAAAGATTTAGTTGAGCTTTATTTTCTGAAGTTTCGTTATGAAAACAATAGGTATCATTTCATCTTAAATATAAACTACATAAATATTTATGAATTACAGAAGCATCTATAATGTACATTTAAATCTTCTAAATATGAAATTATATTCTAATATTGAACATGCTTCTTAAAACTGCATGTCCTCCCTGCTCTTCTGAGAACTGATTTCAAATCACATGTCAATACTGTGAAGTCAAATCAGCACTGATTTGCTCATTGGCTTATCCTTTCTCACTCTTCCACCAGGTACTCTGCCTGGGGATACAGAGCCGTGTGTGGAAACCCTGTCACCTCATCACCTGTGGATACTCTGCAACTCCAGAAACCCTGCTGAGCAGAAGGCGGGAGACGTGGAAGTCCTGCCTGGGCACGAGGACATGAAGGGACCACCCCGTCCTTGACCAAGGCAGAACTCAACAGAACCTGGGGTGAAACTGCTAGGCAATGCCTCTGCATTACCTCTTTGCTGAAAGCCAGATTTCTCAGCTCCTTTCCACTCTCTTCTGTCAATTTGCCATGAACAAATGACATCTGTCACCTGCGAGGTGGGCCAGGGACAGTCACCATATGGTTCGCACACATTATCCAGTACCAGCCTGCCTTTTCCAGTTGCTGCTCCAGCCTTGCCAAACATTTATAGCACATCACCACTGCATTCTCTCCCTGCTCTCATCTTCCGTGCTGTAGTGAACCACGGCCTGACCCTGCTCCTAGGTGGTGCTGATGCTGTGCTGACCAAGAATGGGGATGATGTGATTAGAAATCTCGTGAATGTAACCGTTGTGTTGCCAGAATGAGCATTTAGCTCTCACTTGGCCACTCGGTCACTTTGGATGGGCACTGTTATCAGTTTGTTCAAAAACAATACTTCTAAGTCCATCCAACACCCCCAGTGCTGCTATAGAATAAAAGGTTATTTCTTATTAGTCCAAACACTAGAATGGGAGACTTTGTATTTTCCGAAAAGTTGATTGTGAGAACTGAAATGACTGTGAGATCATTGTAAAGAAGAAAACTAAAACCATGGCTGCATATTCATTTGAACAGGAGTAGAAGTGAGAGATCAGAGAAGGCAATGGCACCCCACTCCAGTACTCTTGCCTGGAAAATCCCACGGATGGAGGAGCCTGGTAGACTGAGTCCATGCGGTTGCTAGGAGTCGGACACGACTGAGCGACTTCCCTTTCACTTTTCACTTTCATGCACTGGAGAAGGAAATGCAACCCACTCCAGTGTTCTTGCCTAGAGAATCCCAGGGACGGAGGAGCCTGGTGGGCTGCCGTCTATGGGGTTGCACAGAGTCGGACACGACTGACGTGACTTAGCAGCAGTAGCAGAAGCAGCAGCAGCAGCAGCAGAAATGAGAGATCGGCTTCCCAGGTAGCTCATACAGTAAAGAATCTGCCTGTATGGGAGACTGGGGTTTGATTCCCTGGGTTGGGAAGATCCCCTGGAGAAGGGCATGGCAACCCACTCCAGTATTCTTGCCTGGAGAATTCCATGGACAGAGAAGCCTGGCGGGCTACAGTCCATGGGGTCGCAAAGAGTTGGACACGACTGAGTGACCAACACTTTCAGAAATGAGAGATGGCAGAAATTTGAAAAAGTAAGGCATTTGAATGACCACCAGATGGCAGTGTGGGGCCACCTGGAAGCACAAGCCAAAGGCTGCATTCTCTCTCTAGGCAGCCTTTGAAAATTTCAGCCCCAAAGAGGCAATTTTGTGTAAATGTATCAGACTAAAGCATCTTATTAAATGATTATACAATATATTTAAATGCATTTAAAATCAAGTTCTTAAGAATGTTTTTAGGAAACGTTAAGATTTACATTTCCTGAAATACAAAATTTTAGCCCCACAAGTCTTCAAAATATAATTAACTCAGGGAAGGCTCATGAATCAAGACAGAGAATTAATAACCACATAGAGAAAATTTAAGAAACAATAATTGATTTTTTTTATTAGAGAAGAGATCATTTACGCAACCACAGCTATTACCCAAATAATTATTTTTCTCCTAATGGCTACAAACCATTGTGCATGAAAATGATACCCATAATTTTTACTTACTCTAGAGGAAGTCAAATAATTTTTACAAAATTTCTGCACACTGAGGTAAAATATTTGCTGTTTGCTTTTTTCAATATATCATGGTATAGGGATGCCAAGCAAATGTATAAAGGAATAAAGAGAAGTATTTTGAGGTATAAAAAGAGATTTATATTTTTAAAGTTGGAGAACGTTACTTCAAAATATAGTTCTAGAGCCAGCCTCTTAGTTTTGCTCTGCCCCAGACATAGCGAAAGAATGTTCTAGCAAAGGCCACAAGAAAGAGAGGACTAGAAAAGAGCACAGGAGGCACAGAACTTCATCACCTCCCTGGAAGAGTACATGTAAATTGGATTTTGGTAAATTGAATATTCTTTCCCTTTTCTTTCTAGAATCACAATTTCAAAAATACTTTAATATCCTTCCACCTTTCTGTTCTTTCCTGTTTTAATTCACCTTCAAGTAGCAGTAGGTGCTAGCACTAAGTTTTCCAACTTAATAAATACTAGAATAAATATTAGAATGCATAATTTAAATGGAAAGAAACTTTTATTGAATGACTAGATATGCCAGGTGCTTTATATTAAGTTATTTCATTTAATTGCTGCTTCTATTCAGTGAATTAATTATTATCACTGGTAATAATGTTAATAAAATCAATCTCGTGATAAATGATTTTTGGAAAGTAAAAAACCATTCCATAATTATGGGTTTTGTAGGCTCTGAGTTTTGCATAATAGCATTGCTTAAGTCAGGGGCTACCTGGTAATTAGAGAACAAATTAAATGTAAGATTCAGAAAGGGAGAAAAGTCAACTGAAAGGCACAAGTGATTTGGCTCATCTCAGTGGTCAATAAACGAGTTTTGGGGAGTCGCTGGGGCTTTTCTCCATACGTTACTCTGTGTCAATAAGGCCTTATTTCTGTCCACTGCAGACACTGACAGTCTCAGGGAGTTTCTTTGTTTTGTTTTTAAAGAACTATTGCCAAGTTTCTACAGCCAAAAGAATTTATGTGAAAAAAAGAATTCATGTGAAATTTGCTTCACATGATTCTTTGCTGAAATAACTGTGATGAAGTAATCAGTTAATTCAGAAAAGGGAACAATAAAATTCTTCATTAATGTCAGAGAAGAGGCTAAATAACTGAAGTTTAAGTTTCAACAAGCTTTTCTGTCACTGTATAGACAGTTTAAAGGGAAAGATTTATGAGGCCAGAAGCAATTGTCTATCGGCAGTTAGCTCAGCAGCCAGACTGTGGTGCTAATGAGGTTAAGGCTCTGAGTTCAAACCTATAAATATTCCTGTGGGATCGTAGCTCCCCAACCAGGGATTGAACCTGGGTCCTTGGCAGTGAAAGCATGGCATCCTAACCACCGGACTGCGAGGGAAGTCCCTCAAAGCTGTACATACTCCTAAGGCATGTCAGCTCCTTCACTAGTCACATGTAGACCTGTGGGAGGATCACAGCAAACAAATCCTCATTCTTGAAAAAACTAATCAGCCTATATTCTGCTAGTGATCAGTGGCACCTTTTTCTTTTCCTTTTTTTTTTTCATATAAGGTCATCTTACATGCCTTGCCTCTGTGAACATACAACAAATATTTGGATTCAGTTAATTTTGTAACAAGTTTAGCACTTTGTGGACATTAGTCGTATGATTTTGCCAATCATTCTTGTTACCAAAATTCAAAAGAGAAAACATCCACTCTATAAGATTCAGATGTTCCCAGTGTAGAGTGCGGATTAGAGATTTCATCGATTTCTTCAGCAGAAAAGGACAGGGGGTACAGACAGCAAAGGACTCAGTCTTTACCCTGGCTCCCAAGTGGAGTTCTGCTTTATCTCCTAGACATTTCTAATTTGGCAAGTTTCCCAGTGACTGACTCTGGGAAATAGTACAATGGTTTTATAATAACATATAGCCCCTGACACACTTTAAAAAAAGCTTTCAGGGGTATATCAAAAAGGCTTAGCATTATTTGGTGCAAATAGTGAAATTTCACCAAGTGAGTTATGAGCACCCATGACTTTTCTAAGAGCTTCAAGGGGTTAATCCGTACTGACTCCCCTTGAAACCTCAGGGGAAAAAGTTTTTCAGTTTTCCCAGAAATTAATTCAGGACTAATGAACTGAGTTGAAAGGATAGATTTAGGGGAAAAGAGACAGCATCTTAGGATGTCAGAAATTGAGATGGCAGACAGAGATCAATTTCTCTTACTGTCTTCTGCTACTGGCTGGCTAGAAACCATTTTGCTGTGTGAGGCTGATGTTTGACAAATGGATCCAGGGGGTGGGATTAAAATCCTTGCCCATTCCCAGCAGAGGCCAGGGGCTCCTATTACAGATGCTACTGGAGACTCATTGTGTACAAAGGACTATTTACAACAAGGGAGCCCCACTGCTACCGTTTCCTCAGACCCATTACTTGGGAAAATATGTCCTCCAATGTATACCATTAAACCGTCACTGACTATCCTAACAAAATTAGAATTCCTTATCCTCTGTGTAAGAGCCTCTTTTCCAGAGCTAAGATACATTAACACGCAATTTTATAATTTTCTACCTATTTTACTTCAGTGTGAGTTTTCATAGTAATAAAGATACATTTTCAGGAGCATGAACAAATATGCTCAAATGAGGAGAAAGCTAAGCCATTATCCTGACTTCAGTTTGAAAGAGTACCTGGCAGAGTATGGGGCTGGGGAAAGTTTTCGGCTGAAAAACAGCTTATCCTTGTAGGTATAATTTGTTGTTGTTGCTACTTTTATGGAACAGAGCAGCCAGAATACAGACTTCACTCCCACAGGTCCTCAGCAAGGCAGGTAATCAGTGCCACTTTCAATGTTCTCATTCAGAAACTCAGAACTAGTTTATTTTCCCTACACACTTACCTTTTCTAAGTAGGTGTAGCTCCAAATTTTCCCATCAGCCCAAGTTCTTGAAATGATTTTTCCACTCTGGTCATATTCCATTTTTTCATTCCATGTCCCTCTTTGAATAAATGTCACCAATCCCGAAGGTGAATATGTGATGTTCACTTCATTATATCTGCTTACAGGAGACCACAGAACAGGTCGTCCAGTCTGGTCGTAAAGAATTCGAAGGGTGAATTTCCGATGGTCATCATAGATCTTGCCTGTGCGAGTCATATGATCAAAATCGATGGAGAGCAGGTTTCTGTTATGGGCCTACAAAAAAGAGATAGGAAGTACATTTGAAGCACTGCCTTAGTTCCCCTCATCAAGGGCATTCACAACCCAAAGCTTTTTCTGTTTCTCCAGCAATGGGGCCTCTTTTGCCTTCGAATCTGCATGGCTTCTCCTTGGATGACAACCTGTCTTTATTCTCCTGGGAGACTCTACAACCTTGGAAGGCTGGGGCCATGTCTTAACTACTGGGATGTGCAAGATTCTCAGCATATGGTTGTTGACTGTTTTTTCCCAACTCAAGTCTCAACTATGCTGAGCCAGTTTTCAGTGATTATGTAATCTTACTTTATGTAAGTCAGACGCCTACGGAGGAATGGGACTCCTTTCCCCGCTTTTACCAATGAAGTGGCTAGAACATAGAATAGTGAATTATTTACATAATTAGCAAGCAGAAAAAAAGGAATATAGAGAGTCCCCTCTAATTTATACAGAGACTCCCTTGTCTGGCTTCCTCGTTCCTCTGGGCATGGAGTTTTATTATAATACTTTGCATCTATCACAGGGGAACACAGAGCAACTCAGACTGTCTCCTAGACATGAAAGCCCCCTCAGCAGTGTTTGCATGGAGGTAACTGTGGGAGGTGCTGGTAGGTCCCCCAGTGCTTGCAAGGGTGGCACCATTCAATGAGCTTGTGCAGCTTGAAGTCGTTCCCTCCTCCATTGGCCTAAAATATTCTTTACGGCAAAGAGGCATATTTTGGGGTGGCAAATTCATCTCCCCTACAAATAAACAAGGAGAAACTTTGAGAAATGTAAACAACAGTGACCCAGGAGTCAGGAGACTGAATTAGCTGCTTGTCTGTGCACCAGTCATTTTTTCTACTTGGGCCTTGGTTTTCATCTGTGAAACGGGAGTAATGTTTATCACTTAACATCACACACCTGTGCTAAGAATTAAATGAGATTACATATTACAGGTACCTGGTGATGTATAAAAATAATATTAGTAGTTTTTTTATATTACTTTAAAAAATATTTATTTGTTTTCTGCCACACCACAGGGCATGTGGGATCTTAGTTCCTCAACCAGGGATCAAATGTGTACCCCCTGCAGTGGAAGCACAGTCTTACTTTCTTAACCACCAGGGAGGTCTCAGTAATTGTTATTTTTAGATATGATTACTCTTCTCATCTCAGTTAGGCTTCTAAACAGGCCCATGTATCAGATTCCAAAGTGACTGTAGGAACTGTCAACATGATCCAGGACAGAGTGTTAAATATCTGGTTAATGAGGTAGGGGAAAAAAATCAACTTTAGGGTTTGACTACATTAATCATAGTCGTACTAAACCAATTCGCTAGCTATTCAACTAAAGTTTATGATAATTCACTTAAAATTTTTGTGGTCAAGGATTCCTTTAATTATCTGAAAGCTATACACTGTTTCCCCAGAAAAATGCATATAAACACATCAATGAACATTTTAAACAAAATCTCAAGTGGGCTCTGAAATCCAAGTATGAAACTTTTAGGAGTCTTGAGTCCAATTTCAAAATCCTGATGCAGAAAGAGGTTTTTAAAAAATGTTAAAAAAATTTTTTTTTTGCTATTTAAAAAACTGAGATAAAACTGACATAAAACATTATATTAGTTTTAGGTGTATGGTATGATTCAGTATTGGTATATATTTCAAAATAATCACCATGATAAATCTAGTTGACATCCATCACTACATGTAGTTACAATTTTTTTCCAGAGATGAGAACTTTTAAGATCTATTCTTTTAGCAACTGTCAAATATACAATACAGTATTATTAACTATAGTCAGCATGCTGTACATTACACGATCATATCTTTTAACTGAAACTTTGTCCCTTTTGACCTCCTTCACCCATTTCACCCACCCTTCACTCCCTGCCTCTGGCCACCACCAATCTGTTCTCTCTCTGTATCTATTAGCTCTTTTTTTGTGGGGCGGTGGGGGGGCGGGGGGGATTCAACATCTAAATGAGATGTAGAATTTTTATCTTAGTGTCCTGGATGAGTGCAAAGCCAACATTCTCATTTCAGACTCTGGTCTTCCTTTGCTACCTTTTTGCACTTTGCTTTTTAAAATAACCTCTTTAAGTACCTCCCTCCAATTATAAAAGTATATTTTTCCATTGCAGAAAAACTGGAAAGTATAGAAATATACAAAGAAAGTAATTATCTGTAATCCTGTCCTCCAGCGTGAATCACTGCTAATCACTGCTAATCATTTCCAGCATTTCATACCCACTTTTTAAAAATATAACCTTACACTTAAAGAATACAACAAGAATTGTTTTATATCCTACTTTTCAGCTACTGTTTTATCTCCATCATTCCTCATGTTATTAGATATTCTGAATATGTGGATTTTAATGGTTACATCAACATGATAAACATTTATCTATCCTTTCTCCTATTGTTGGAAATTAGCTTTTGTTGTCCATTTTTCTTTCAATATTCATGATTTGTTGAGAATTTTTGTAAATAATTATTTCCTTAATACAAAACCCTATAAGGGAAAATACTGGGTCAAATGATAACATATTAAAGACTCCTGATGCAACTTGAGATATTTACAGTGCACAAAGGTTTACAAATGTATGCTTTTATTAACTAGCAGTGGAGGAGTTCATGTCTGCATTGCAACCAGCACTGGGTATTATCCTTGTTAGTAAGCTTTTTCCAATATGAGAGTGGAGAAAACGGTATGTTATTGTGGTTTAAATTTGCATGTATTTGATTACCAATGAGACTGAACCGTTTTAAGTGGCTATTAGCCACATCTATGTCTTCTATGAATTGTCTGCTATTTTCAACATTTTTTGGTTTCAGTTTCTTCATCAGCCAGCTGAGGCTAATGATATTTGCCCTTAGTTTTGAGCTGCAGAAAAAAAGGACAGCAAGTGTTCCATGCCATGAATTCCAGAAGACTAGTGATTAGATACTCCAATTATTTGGGAGGAAGTCTTGTTAGCTGCAGTGGTAGGTTTCATTCATGGAATAGAGCCACAGATTGGGAAGCATGACTCTTTAACCACCTGTAGCCTATGTGTGCAATGCTGTATAGCATAAATACAAACTAACTTGCTGTTATAACCTAAAAGGTGATAGAGAAGCACATATTTCCTGTCTTTTGATACACAGGCTTGGAAACCTACACAAAACCAGGTGTTCTTTCTTCAACTACCTTTCCTGTGGTTTTATAGCCACATATTTCTAACTGTAACACTGTTCATTTACAATAGCTGTAAAATATCCATGTACTCCCAGAGACGGTTGTAACTGTTACAATTTATGTTATAATGGTAGTTAAAGAGCCAAAGTAACAAGTGATTTCCAGTTCAACTAAATTTGTGGTTTTATTTGTCTGATAGATTAAGTTTACTACTCAAGAACACATTTCTTAATAAAGTCATTACAGCAACACAAGCAAGGGACCACTGTTAAAAATCCACTACAAAGTGAGCAGAGGAAAAGTCTGCCTAATGTTCTTTCTTTGCCTGTCAAGACTTGCACTACCACGCTTCTCTGTTTCTGGATAATGCACTCTGATATTCAGATGTTGCTGAAGCACTAGTTTCAAAGTCAGGTTTGGAAGGTAATGTGAAATTTGGCTCAGAGCTGCAAGAGGATGAAAGAATTGAAGATGCCACAGCCCTCCATCTGGCGAGTCTCCTGTGGAACTTGTGAGAAGACTGTGGGGAAGAATGGGTTTTTTAGGTAGGCTCCTTGACCTTCCTTCTTGACTGCTTATGTGACTCCAGCCTCTATGGCAGGAAGCAGAACTAGGCTGACCGCCTCTGACTGCTAGGGTCATGAGCAAGGTTGGAAAAGCAATGTGTTCATACAAGCTATTGTTTGCCTGAAAGACAGTAATAGTCCTTGACCCAAGTGTGGGCCATCAATCCTTATTTCAGCTCTTCCCCCAAACAATCTATAGCAATCCCTGACCTGGAAAAGAGAGGGGCAAAGCAAAGGTTGACGTTTGAGAATAGCCCCAAGTTAAAAAGGGTCCCTTTGGACAAGCTGCACATTGAATGAGAGGTCTGAGTTTGGCAACTGATGAATTGTACATTGGGGTAAGGAAGCTGGACTTGGTAAAATTTTTCATAAGAAAGGATGTATTTGTGTTTTAATTTATTCTTTGGTTTTCCTTAGGCTTTTTTTTTCAGCTTTGCTGAAGAGAAGGAGAAAGCCTTGCTTTTTGTTCACACTTGGACCAGAGAGGAAAGAGTATGCCCTGGGGAGCCATGGGTTGTGCTGCCAGCAGGAATCAACGTACCTGCAAAGCATGGGCACAGGCCAAAGATCCACAGTTCCAAAGAAAGCTGTCCTCTGCCTCCCCCCAGAGCCATTCCTTGCTCTTTCTGAGGAGTTTGTGTTTTAATTGCTTAAGAGACAGTCCTTTCAACCCCCTTCAATTTGAGACTCATTCAATTAGTAGCCTAAAGATTATATTAGGTTGATCTATAAGGCAACTGCTGGTATTTGCATGTTTTTTGGTCTACAAAAAGGGCAGCTTGCTATGGTTTAACCCAACACACACACACCCCCCAACAGGAAAGTATTTAATCAAGAGCAAATTAATTTAGTGTAAAACTGTGCAAGTTAAATGGTATGGCAGAAATCAGGTGAGAGGAATGAATAAGGTTTTGAAGAAGAACTGGTATGCCCATTTGCACATATACATGCAGTGCTAAACTCTAAGCTACAATTGGAGCAGCTGATTTTCTTTCACAAGAAAGGAGGAGAAGGCTGAATTTTCAAGGATGCTATCTAGCATTTCAACTCACAATACAACTGAGGTACCTGTTAGATTTTTGCTGAAGAAGTTTGAAGGTGAATAAGTCAGATGGGCCAAATATTCACTTTGTGGTTTGGAAGACATACTGCATTTAAGTTTCATGAAGCTGTGAGAATGGGTGCAGGAGTCAGAGCTGCTTTTAAATTGGGACATGCTCCTTTATTCTCACTGGTTTAAAGGTAATTAGTACTTGATTTTTAGATATTGATCAATACAATTCTAAAGACTTTATTTCTGACTGATATTGCTATGCTGACAATCAAAACCCACTTAGGCTTACTTTTATTTCAGAATGGCCTACAAAGGAACAAAGCACGTAGGCAGCATTAACATCAGCCTCCATTACTCCACTGGGAACTTTTTTTAACCTGCATTTTTCTTTTCCCTCCCAAGACACTCTCTTTACCTGGGCAGCCAACAGAATCTTGGTGCCAGAAGAAATCTTACAGCATGGGCTATTGAGCTGGACTGCCTAGGTTCAAATCCTGTGTCACCCTTTACTAGCTATGTGACCTCTATGTGCCTCAGTTTCTTTATCTGTAAAGTGAGAATGCTAATAAGAGAACACGTCTGATAAGATGTTATGAGTAGTAAATAAGTTACTATATGGCAATATACATATAAGATTTCAATGAATGTTAGCTGTTATTAGTGGTAACAATACTACTAATAATAGAGATTGTATAGACCATATCTCTCATTTTATAGATGGGAAAAGTGGTGCAAAATTACGGGCATACCAGTTCTTCTTTAAAACCTTATTCATTCTTCTCACCTGATTTCTGCCATACCATTTAACCTGGATACTTTTTGCACTCAATTAATTTGCTCTTGTTTAAATACTTTCCTGTTGGTGAATTCATCTGAAATACTTTCCTGTTGGTGAATTCATCTGGGTGACCATACAATAGGCATTTAAAAATTTTAATATCAATTAACTAATACTTATATACAAATGAAATAGTGTGTGAAATAAGACTTTCTGTCTAGTTATCTTAGCAGAATTGTCCCAGGATTAACAAACATAGTTGTTTCTATGATTTGAAGGCCCCAAGGATCCCCATGACCCTGAACACCAACACTGCTCAGTATCCTTGATGCCTGAAATCTCCAGATGACTCCTTATGGGTAAATACATTGTTACCTGGGATGGAGAATCACAGATATATTTTAAAAACAGACAAATCTATCTGTAAGCTGGCTTCTTACCTAATTTTCACAAAATGAATCCCTCCAGCAAACCTGGGGAGAAGGAAGTCAAAACAGCATGAAGTAAACATGTTTTCTGAGAAAGGAGGGAGATGCTAGAGGGAACGGGCCTCCCACGTTCCCCATCATTTGTCAGCCTGGGACCTTGTGTTTCACCCAGGCTTGTTCTGCCTTTCAGAGCTCAGCTCACGTAGGATAGTCACATGTTGCATTTTAAAACCACTCTACCCTGTTCTTAGTTATCTTTGAATGGAGAGAGTTTAGACGAGTCTTCGCTTCATTTTGCTTGTAAACACATAATCATCTTACTTGATTTGATGACTTCAGTTTGAAGTGCTAAGCTTCTTGGATTTTTTTTTTCTTTTTAATAAAGGATGCTGCAGTATTGGAGTTTTGCTGTCACCTCACATCTCAGTCTGAGAAATCTTATAAAGAGCTCTGAGGTCCAGTGCTGGGATAAATCTCATCTAAACAGCATTACAATTCATGGACACAGCAAGGTGCAATCTGGATGTAGTTTCTAAACCAGTTTGCTTTCGGTGAATGTTGAATTTCTTGATGGTCCAGGGAAAGGTATTTATGGGGACAGATGAATGCAGCAGATGAGGATATACATAGACTGGAGGGGAAAGTACATTGCAAGGAAGATGATTCAAACACAACTCAGGTTTGGTGTGGGTCGGGGGAGGAAATGGATTTTTTAAACAAGTGAAATTTTAGGATGTTAATATGATTTATTTCACTTAATGCAGCTGGTGCCAAAGCAGGATCTCATGTTCCCCAGCAGTTTGTTTCCTCACCTTGAAGAGGACCCTGAGTCTGTGTATGAAAAAAAAAAGTCACCAATCACTGGAGAAAAGTGACTTTTTGCTTTATCTTCAAGGGAAGTCTATCATTTTCTGATTTTTTTCCTTTCCACTGAAAGGTCTGGGCTGGATCCGCACTGGCCTTTGGGGAACATATTCACTCCATTAAATTGGCTATGCCTAATCTGGGGAAACTGAGGCAGTGATATAGGCAAAAGTGCCTAAGGATGGGGAGAGTAGGTAAGGACTGTCGAGTTAAACAGCCTCTTTCCTCTCGCCTCTTTCATACTTTTCCTGCCCACCCACACTTGCCAGTACATTAGAGTCGATTATTTGTCTCTTTTTGTCAGCATTGAAATGAAGAGTCAGGCCCTGCCAAGATGGCTCCACTGAGTGGGGCAATGATTTATAGTTAATTATTTTAAGGAACAAGGCAGTACAACATGATGGAGTGGAAAGAGTGCTGGACTAGGTGAAGACTTGCATTTTAGTGCTGGCTCTGATCCATAATAGCTATTTGACTTTGAGCAAATCACTTAACCTCTCTGGGCCTTAGTCTCCTTATCTGTAAATTGGGAATAGCCAATCATTGATGGCTGTGGTGGTCAAACAAAACCCTGACTACAAAAACATTTTGTTAATTGTAGGAAATGGCAACACACTCCAGTACTCTTGCCTGGAAAATTCTGTGGGCTACCATCCATGGGGTCGAAAAGAGTTGGACACGACTGAGTGACTTTACTTCACTTTAAACATATGTAAAGGATCATTATTGGTGTTAGAATTTTCTAGGGACATGTACAGTAACACCACCTAGCCAGTCTCCAGTCCCAGAACCTCAGGAAGAACCCTTGAAGTCACTGATGAGAGGGCCCTGAATTTGCTGCCGTTATAAGCCATTCCACAAATCTGCTCAACTCTGGATGGGAAACTGGTCAATTATAAATAGTATTAACTAAATAACACTTCAGAAATGGCAAGGATCTAACGGAAACAGAAGAGATTAGGAAGAGGTGGCAATAATACATAAAAGAACTTACAAAAAAGGTCTTAATGACCCAGATAACCACGATGGTATGATCATTCACCTAGAGCCAGACATCCTAGAGTGCAAAGTCAAGTGGGCCTTAGGAAGCGTTACTACAAACAAAGCTAGTGGAGGTGGTAGAATTCGAGCTGAGCTATTTAAAATCTTAAAAGATGATGCAGTTAAACTACTGCACTCAACATGCCAGCAAATTTGGAAAACTCAGCAGTGGGCCTTAGAAAGTATCACTATGAACAAAGCTAGTGGAGTTCCAGTTGAGCTATTTCAAATCCTGAAAGATGATGCTGTGAAAGTGCTGCACTCAATATGCCAGCAAATTTGGAAAACTCAGCAGTGGCCACAGGACTGGAAAAGGTCAGATTTCATTCCAATCCCAAAGAAGGGCATGCCAAAGAATGTTCAGACTACCACACAATTGCACTCATCTCACATGCCAGCAGGGCTTCCCAGGTGGGGCTAGTGGTAATGCCAATGCAGGAGATGTAAGGGATGCGTGTTTAATCCCTGGGTTGGAAAGATCCCCTGGAGGAGGTCATGGTAACCCACTCCAGTTTTCTTGCCTGGAGAATCCAATGGACACAATAGCTTGGTGGGCTACAATCCATAAGGTTGCAAAGAGTCAGACATGACCGAAATGACTTAGCATGCATGCACGCACATGCCAGCAAGGTAATGCTAAAAATCCTTCAAGGCAGGCTTCAGTAGCATGTGAACCTGAACTTCCAGATGTACAAGCTGGGTTTAGAAAAGGCAGAGGAGCCAGAGATCAAATTGCCAACATTCACTGGATCATAGAGAAAGCAAAGGAATTCCAGAAAAGCATCTACTTCTGCTTCATTGACTATGAGAAAGCCTTTGACTGTGTGGATTACAATAAACTGTGGAAAACTCTTAAAGAGATGGGAGTATCAGACCACTTTACCTGTCTACTGAGAAACCTGTACACGGTCAAGGAACAACAGTTAGAACCGGACATGGAACAGCGGACTGGTTCTAAATTGGGAAAGGCTGTATATAGTTGCCCTGTTTACTTAACTTACATGCAGAGTACATAATATGAAATGTTAGATGACTCACAAGCTGAAATCAAGATTCCAGAAGAATATCAACAAGCTCAGATATGTAGATGATACCACACACACAAAAAATGGCAGATAGCAAAGAGGAATTAAAAAGCCTCTTGATGAGGATGAAAGAGGAGAGTGAAAAAGCTAGCTTAAAACTCATTAAAAAAAAAAAAACAACTAAGATCATGGCATCCAGTCCCCTCACTTCATGGCAAATAGATGGGGAAAAAAAGGAAACGGTGGCAGATTTTATTTTCTTGGGTTCCAAAATCACTGTGGATGGTGATTGCAGCCATGAAAGTAAAAGACACTTGCTCCTTGGAGGAAAAGCTATGACAAACTAGACAGCATATTAAAAAGCAGAGACATTACTTTACCAACAAAGGTCCATACAGTCAAAGCTATGGTTTTTCTAGTAGTCATGTACAGATTTGAGTTGGACCATAAAGGAGGCTGAGCACAAAAGAATTGATGCTTTTAGATTGTGGTGCTGGAGAAGAATCTTAAGAGTCCCCTGGACAGCAAGGAGATCAAACCAGTCAGTCCTAAAGGAAATCAACCCTGAATATTCACTGAAAGGACTGATGCTGAAACTGAAGCTCTAATACTTTGGCTACCTGATGTGAAGAGCTGACTCACTGGAAAAGACCCCGATGCCGGGAAGATTGAGGGCAGGAGGAGAAGAGGATGATAGAGGATGAGATGGTTGGATGGCAGCATCAACTCAATGGACATGAGTTTGAGCAAGCTCCGGGAGATAGTGAAGGACAGGGAAGCCTGGCATGCTTCAATCCATGGGGTGGCAAAGAGATGGACATGACTTAGTGACTGAATGACAACAACAAGTAACACTTCACTCTACTCACATGGAAGAGTGCCTGTATATTTTATGCCCACTAACCTCAATATGAAGAACAATTTGGAATATGAGGTGAAAATTACACTTTATACTCTCTCTCCATTATCTGTGCATATGGAGGGGAGAAAATAGGATGGGTCATCATAGAAAGCAGAAAATAATAAAGTCACATGGTATAGACTGTGTTCTAAAAAATGGAAAATCCCAAAGTCACATAGTGTATGATATGACTCATAATATTTTATTCAGACTCTAAGCTGGGGAGGCACCAAAATACCATTTATTTGATGTAATTTTCCTAGGGTGAGTCCATGAGGTTGATAAACCATGTGTATATAATTCTGACTTGTCTCTAGTATATCTTCATTTCACAGGTGAAGAAAATAAAGGCATGTCTTAAGCCAGCTGTAAGACTCCCCCATGTAGGGTTCTACGCAGGAGATCCCATTTCCAAGTAAGCAGGAAACCCTTATTGCCCACACAGAGAGGTTTGGACTATTTGGGTGGTTTCACCTCTCG
Organism: Aepyceros melampus; assembly: GCA_006408695.1. Taxonomy (NCBI): domain Eukaryota; kingdom Metazoa; phylum Chordata; class Mammalia; order Artiodactyla; family Bovidae; genus Aepyceros; species Aepyceros melampus. The sequence continues at coordinate 227,669 of SJXQ01006960.1, read as the reverse complement.
TTTCAGTGGCATTTCTGGTAAATATTCTGGCCAATCGAATCCAGGCATATGAACTGACTTGTGCATGTAGACAACTTGTGTAGTGGCTGTTACAAAACCAACCACAAAAGTCTGTCTCTGGGTCGCCAACAGAACTGACTGGGAAGTGAGCACTGAGGCAGACCATCAAGCCATGGCGCTGGTCTGACTGCTTGTCGCAGGAACTGGGTGGTTGTTTGGTGTTGCCCTGTTGCAGCCTAGAGGTTACTGCATTTTTACTGTGAGTGAAGAAATGCAAGTGTTCCAGGGATCCCAGGCGAGACACAGGTGCTCAAAGCAGGCCTGGCCTCAATAGTGAGTAACTGCCTCAGGCTGGCAGTTGCTCTTGGGCTCATATTGAATGTTGCTAGATTTGGAAAGTTGGTCATGTCATCGCAACATTGCTTCATGTTCAAGAAGGGACAGGTAGAAAGACTGCGGTGGTGCTTGTGGGTTTTGTGCGCAGCAGAAAGGCAATTCTGACTGAGAGATCCCAGGTTAACTGTGGTGAACTGTGCCTGGTAAAAACTTGAAAACTCCCAAATCTTGTATTTCTCCCAGGCAGCTCTCTTTGGGGCTTCCCAGGTGATGCTAGTGGTAAAGAATCCGCCTGCCAATGCAGGAGATGGAAGAGACCCAGGTTCAACCCTGGGTTGGGAAGATCCCCGGGAAGAGGGCATGGCAACCCACTCCAGTATTCTTGCCTGGAGAATCCCATGGACAGAGGAGCCTGGTGGGCTATAGTCCATGAGGTCACAAAGGGTCAGACACAACTGAAGCATGCATGCACACTCTCTCTGAGTGCCATTAGGCCAACAGCAGCATTAGTCCTTGACCTCTCTGGCCCTTAATATGTATATTCAAGGCAATGATATCATTCACTGATTTCTCCCTCAATTGCCTTTGTCCAAATGTTGCATGACGTCGCATATCCTTCTGTGTGTACCTGCCTGGCCGTTTTGAATAAAGTATCTACCACCACATGGGGCTCCCTTGTGGCTCAGCTGGTAAAGAATCCACCTGCAATGCAGGAGACCTGGGTTCGATCTCTGGGTTGGGAAGATCCCCTGGAGAAGGGAAAGGTTACCCACTCCAGTATTCTGGCCTGGAGAATTCCATGGACTGTATAGTCCACTGGGTTATAAAGAGTCCGGCACAACTGAGCGACTTTCACTTTCGCTTTTTACCACGAAACAGGGGTCTGAGGAATCTCCAGGCCATGTGAGGGATTCCGGCGGGCCTCCTGACTACACGCATTTCTAGATACAGACATTCTTGGTGCCTGAAATTGCTACTGTCAGAGCACTTTAGTTGGCTAATGGCAAAGAAAGCTCTTATTAGAATGTTCATTTAAGGATACTGAACCATTATCAGCCATTAGCACCCTCTCTTGAATTACTATATTATATAAGTTAGTCACCTAGAAAAGCTTTAGAGAAATGGGACTTCTGATTAGGGAGGTGCTGCGGTTTTCAAAAATACAACACCAGTTGTCTAGGTGCTGTCAGGTCGAGACTTACCCTCAGCCTCCTTTCGAAAGCTGAAATGTTGCCTTTGTTCTGCTCCTTGCGCTGCCGCCACTCGATGAGGTTGGCGTTGTGCTCCCCGGGCAGAGAGATGTTGCATCTGCCCAGGGTGGGGTTGACTGCCCCGGCCAGGATGTGGGGCTCTGAACTGAGGCTGATCTCCATCCCGCTGGCAAAAGTGACACGCAGGGAGCCGTCTGGACTCACCCGATAGGTGCTCTGGGTATTTTCTGCAGAGAGAGGAGCAAAGGAGGAAGAGGGGGAAGAAGAGGGAAGCACAGAAATAGAGGAGAGACAACTTGAGCTTCAGGAGGCAAGTTTGGGAAAGGATGAGCAGGTGTGGCGCCGTGGACCCCACTGCCCTCGGGGCTATAGACAACCATTCTGACAAGCCCACATGCTCTCTGTCCACTTGAGTCTTGTTAGTTTCACAGCTGGGCTGTCTTGTTTCTTGGATAAAAGACTCCCATGTAATACTGCAGGCTTTTCTGTTTTTCAAAACGTTCTCATTTTTAAAGGGTTTCCTCACAAACTTCTTCTCTGACTTGGTGGATTGGCCTTCTCTGTTTGATATGCTGGGAGCTAGAATGAGCGGAGTAAGCAGTGTAATTCAGTACCCCCAGTGCCTGGGGACACCAGCACAGTGGCGGGTCTCCAGGAAAGGATGTGCTGACAAAGGTTGCCGCCGATCCTTTTAGAGTGGATCTGATGTTGGACAGTTCTGTGTTTGGCCTCACAGCCTAACAACAGAACAGGTCCTTAATGACTGGGCAGAGAGAAAATGATTTCTCTGTGTCCATTTCTCTCAGCTTCTCAGACATTCTTTCCAAATCTACCTTCCTTTTTTCCTTCCTTCCTGTTTACTTCCCTCTTGCTCTCTCCCTCTCTCTCCTTCCTTCCCTCTCACCTTTCCTTCTTTTTTCCTTCCATCCTCTCTCACATTTCCCTTATATTCCGGCTTGGTGTCCATCCTCACTTCTTTTTATTCACCCATGTCATCACTGCTCTAGAATGCTAATTTCAGATGGGACACAGGCTTCGTGCCTTTAGTATACCCCAATCAGAGCTTAAAGAGCTTTACAAACAGCTGGGAAATGGCTTGATGGAAGAGTATATTTGGCAGGAATTGAACCTTCTAACTCCACAAGGATGTGGCCCAATGTTGCTGTAGGAACTTTATGAAAGGTGTGACTTGGGATTCAGCCGCCACAGCTGGAATATGGGGACAAGAAGTCTTCTATTAATTAACAGTGTGTGGAGGTTTGATGGTAGAAGTAAGAGAGATGCTATTAGAGGCAGGCAACGTTGGAAATATTCTTACCTTGTTTCAAAATATATATGGTACTCGTGGCTGTCAGATTAGTTGACATGAGGACGTTTTCGCGGTTGGAAGTATCTAACTCCACTTTTGTCAGCTTCTCCAGGTCACTGTGGAAGCTGCTGACATCTCCAGTGGGAAACGTTGCATTGGTCAGATGCCCCTCAGGGTCATACCTGCAGAATGTAACAAACCCAACTTTGAAGCCTCTTGGCAGTGATAACGGGCCTTTGCAAAATAAAACTCACTTGGCAGCTAATACAGTTTAACTTTGAGTGATAACAAGTATTATTAACCTTGTTCAATAAGAAGAAAAAGGTCAGAGAGATGATTAATCAAACGAAGGTATTTTTTGCAGCTCTTGAATTCTTGATGACTTCCTTGAGCTGTGCTGTTTTACAGAAAAAATATATCTGATAATGAATCACCAGGGTGGAAAACTGATTTATGAATCATGTCCCGCTGTGTGCAATGTTGCAGGGAGCCCTCCATTTGCAATTTGGGTCGATCCCATCAGATGTGATGGATCACAAAAACCAGCAGAGGGTGCTGTTGGCAAAGAAAAAGGACGCACAAATGTTCACCTCCCCCCACCCCCCTCAAACAGGCAGAGAAGGCCAATAAACTGATTTTGCATTGTGATAGGAAAATTATATTTGCTGCTGTTTAAGTTGCCAAATTTGAAATGAATGAATCATTCTTCCAACAAAATGAACAAGCACAGAAGATAATGGAAACATACTCATTAAAACATTCTGGAACCCCCTGATCTCAGTGTCACTTAATTTTTTTCTCTTTTTATAGTATAGTACATAATGTGTTGTAATTTGCCTGTATGAGTAAGAGCTCCCCCCCGCCCCAAATAATTACCTGGGATAATAGGCAATAACCTATATCTAGAAATAGAGTCTGGTGAGTTTTTTTTTTTTTTTTAAATCAGAACTATTGGCAATCTGACTGGCCTCCAAATGGAGAGAGCTTCCCTGAAGGCTTTTGATGTGGAACTGTTCTTTTATTGCCAATAGAACCAAGAAAAATAAACCCTTCATTAAAAGTAAAGACATGCACTTGGAAGCCCATTACTGTTTTCTTTTCAAGTTGCTTGCAAAGTTAAAAATATTTAAGTACTTCTATTTGCTTTTAAAATGTTAAACAGTTATATTCTTTTAACCTAAAGTGAGCAGGATAGAGCCTGGACACAGTGGTGGAGCTGGCCCTACTGCCTCTTGCTGTTGTTCAGCCACTTCAGTCATGTCTGATTCTTTGTGGCCCCATGGACCGTAGCCTACCAGGCTCCCTCTGTCCATGGGGATTGTCCAGGCAGGAATACTGGAGTGGGGTGCTATTTCCTTCTCCAGGGGATCTTCCCCACTCAGGAATTGAACACATGCCTCCTGCACTGCAGATGGATTCTTGACCACTGAGCCATCAGGGAAGCCCCCGACCCCCCAAAATGATGCAAAATGGCCCAGTGACTCAGTGTGAATCCACTACGTTTTAAAGAATTCAGTCTGGAGAGTTGCTGAAATTTTAAAACATAGACTAGTCTTTGGTAGACTTGGGAAAAGGGGCTAGACATTATTTTACAGGACGAAACTGGACTTGAGGCTATACACAATGGCATGTCAAGTTCAGTTCTGTGTGTACATGAGCATGCTCACAGGCACACTCGATCAGTTAAAAACAATCAGGCATGCAAATAAAAATAATCAAATAGGTCATTTGACATCACAGATACGGCTAAGCCCCAGTTATTTAATTGGATGCACCCTTTGTTTAAATGGATTTCAGTCAAGATGGCTATTGGCATGTTGCTATGATGATGCTAAGGCCTTATTATCAAAGAAAGGCCGAAGGGTGCTGTTTGCGCCCGGGGTTAATGGCAAGATCTTCCCTGCTGCTCAGCCTGTTTGCCCATGGCCTGCTCTGGGGCTCTGGGGCTGTGAGAAGACCCTTGATGAGAACAGGGCATGGAAGGGCCTGAGTGCCTAACACAGCCTGACTGTCTGCCTGGTCTTTCTTTCAGGGGAGGAAAACAGTACCGAACTTTGGTTCTCACAAGGTACCAATCTGCTTTGGCCTGTAGGGAGGAGTCTCCAGGCAGCAGACAGACGGAAGCTGCTGCAGGCCCTCTCCTGAGCGCGACTGTGGCCCCACAGCCTGGATTACGCAGGCAGTTACTCTCTGTTTCACATCCTTCACCAGTCACCCGGCCACATCAGTTTCCCTTTCCGATCTCTAAAGGGTTTCCTCAGCACTTGGCAAGGTCACTCCTCATTATTCCCCCAGGAGATCTGACCTAAGATGCAGTTTCCTCCTCTCTCGGTTACACAGGCCCTTGTTTCAAAGCAAGATTTCCTCTAAAGGTGACAGCAGTGGTGGTGCCCACTTCTCAGGGCTAGATGACAAGATCAGATGCCAGCTGAGCCATCCACGAGCAGAGGTACGAGGGTCAAAAATCTGAACGAATGTTAGCACTGGCTGTGGTGTAATCCCCTGGATAGCTGCCACCTGGTCCTTTTCCGGTGAGGGGAGGTAATGGGGTAGGGATAAAGTAGGCTTTCTCACAGTCCTGCCCAGGTGCTAGAGAGCTAAAAAGTTACATTGTCTGATTTCCTTTCCGTGGCTGGATAAGCCTCTTTATTTGAAAATGTACTGTTGACTTTATCATAAACAAAGTACCTTGAGGGTGTTTTGCTAAGTGAAATAAGTCAGACAGTAAATACTGTATGATCTCAGGTATATGTGGACTCTAAAAAAAAAAAATCAAACTCAAAAAACCTGAACACACCAAGCTTGTAGGAAGAGATCCGATTTGTGATTTTCAGAGTTGGGGGTGGGTGAAGGAATAGTATAGAAATGGTCAAAAGGTAGAAACTTCTAGTTATAAGATAAATAAGTACTGGGGGGGGGGACTTCCCTGGTGGTCCAATGGTTAAAAATCCACCTTGCAGTACAGGGGATGTGGGTTCGATCCCAGGTTAAGGAACTAAGATCTCACATGCTACAGGGCAGCTAAGCCTGTGCACTACAACTACTGAGCCTGCGCGCTCTAGAGGCCTTGAGCTGCAACTAGAGAGAAGTATATGTGCTGCAGCTAAGACCCAACACAGCCAAATTAAATAAAGAAATATATATTTTAAAAGTACTAGAGATGCCAGTTCACTGGTAGTGAACACTGCTGTGTGGTATGTATGAAGCTTCCTAAGAAACTAAATCCTGAAAGTTCTCATCATAAAGAAAACAATATTTTTCTTCTTTTTTTTTTGGTGTCTATGTGGGATGATGGATGTTCACTAAACTTACTGTTGTCATCACTTTGTGATATGTAGAAGTCAAGTCACTAGGCTGTATGCCTAAACTTATAGAGTGGCGTATGCCGATTATATCTCAATAAAACTGAAGCGGAAAAGGCCAAAAAAACCCAAAGCACTCTACCCCCAACACACTCACCCACCCCTATTCTGCTAGTCACAGTCAAAGCAGTGGCATTGGTGGTATCTGCAGAGTGGCGCCTCTCCTGGGCTCAGCCATGCACACGGCCCTCCGTCAAAAACAACAGGCCTATGTCTCTTCTGTGGGGTCATTTCCAAAGGAAAAGCAACAGGCAGATCCCACAACTTTGAAAAGATTGCTCTGAAGTGGATAAGAAATAAAGGAAATCTTTGATTTCCTATGGCTTGCTTGAGGATATCCCCCCCCCAACCCCCGCCTCTATCACAGGGGACTGCATTTTCCCCAACTAAATGTCAAAGAAAAAAGTTTAATCCAAATCTCTTATACTGTGGGTTTCCCTTTGGTGCCTGCATCCTTTGGTGCAGAGAGCACAGGCCCAGTGTGCTGCAACTGATCCGCTCAGGCCATAACAGGGTACTAACTCCCTTCTTCATGCCTCCACTCGACCTCTGCACCCTGGCCTGTGAGTAGCATCCACTTAACCAGGCCCATAAATTCCGGTTTGGTGAACTGTGTGATCGGGCATCGACTGTTGCCTTCACGGTTATCAGGAGTGAGTTTGCCATCACCCTATCCCTTTCTGTCTTGATTTTACAGAGTTCCACTGCGAGCGTGCACACACACGTGTTACCGCGGAGCAAAGGAAACATGCGGAAAGGAAATTCAGGATTCATTCTTGTCCTTGAGGACCATATCGTTTACAGTAGGGCAGATGATATTTACACATTATTAAAATATATTTGGTCTGATATTTTCTCATAAGGGCTAGCCTGCCCTTTCCCTTGAGGACAGTCTAAGTCACAGTTAAACCATGCTGAGTAAACCCAGGAGCTCTTCCATCTTTGCTTTTAAGAAAACATCGAAGATTATAAAAGAAAAATTCATTAATTATTTTATAAAAGGAAATAGACCCTCTTTGCCCTCTCAGGAACCTGAGCAATCAAATAAGCCTTCTTTAGGAAATACTAGATTTCCCTTTCCTTGCCAACAACTTCATCTGGCTTCCTATGATTCAGCCCAGGTCCATCGTGCCCTTCTATCTTCACTTGTCCTTCATTCAATAAATATCATCAGTCTTGGGCTGGGTCCTGGGGATACTGTGTTGAATGAAATTCGAAGTCTAGTAAGGTAGAGAAGATAGGCGCACAAATTGCTCTGATGCCAGAATACTGCCATATACTTCTGTAAACAAGGAGCTGCTGGAGTCATTTTCCTCCAGGCTGAGCACAAGGAAAGGAGGAGAATGAGGTGGTATTCGAATCCTGGAAGGTAGTGGGAGATCAATCCCTTGATAGGTAGAGACAGAGGCGGGGAGGAAGGCATTGTGAAGGCAGGCACTCTGGTGGTTGGGAAGACCATTGAGGGAAGCAGGATGCGGGAGCAGAAGGGTCCTCTCTGAGGGGCATGGGAGATGAGGCTGGAGAGGCTTGCTGGAAGCAGAGCATGGGGAAACTGGGGTGCCAGGCTCTGGAGGAAAGCACGCAGTCGATGGGCAGTGGAGAGGCATAGGAAGCTCTCAGGGGGAGAGCAGTATGGCTCCTTAGGAGCTGTGGTGGCAGTGAATCTTGGAACGGGAGCTATGGAGCAGGGAAAACTGTTGGGAGGCTTACTGCCCCAGTTTGTGTAAGAGAAGATGGTGGCCCCTTGCCTTTATGAAACGCATGGTGATAGCCCTCCTAGGTGGTAAACTCTCATATCTTTAGAGAGAGGGCACAGTGCCTCATTCACCTCTGTAGTTTTGGTGTGTGGCCCAGAGCAGACTCTCACTGCTTACATTTGTTGAATGTGGGAAGCAGGATCTGCCTGTGCAGATGGCAAGGACGGGGTGGAGACAGGACTGAGC